>CM053622.1:722522209-722540980 GCA_028646595.1 Phalanger gymnotis | reverse complement strand
TTGTGGAAGGGTTATACATAATGATACGCATGTAGCCCATGTTGAATCGCTGGACTTCTCAGGGAGGGTGGATGGGAAGGGAAGAGGGGAGAGAATTTGGAACTCAAAGTTTTAAAAAAATAGATGTTCAAAAGTAAAAAAAAAAAAAAAAGAAATGAGGCCTTTAGCAGAAACACTGGCTGCAAAAATTATTTCCCAGCTTTCTGATTCCCTTCTAATCTTGGTTGCATTGGCTTTGTGGAAAAACTTTTCATTTCAATGTAATGAAAATTATCCATTTTTTCATTTCATAATGTTCTCTATTTTTTGTTTGGTCATAAATTCTTCTGTTCTCCATAAATCTGACAGATAAATTATTCTTTGCTCTCCTAATTTGCTTGTAGTATCACCTTATATGTCTAAATCATGTACCTATTTTAAACTTATCTTGGTATATGGTGTAAAATGTTGGTCTATGCCTATTTTCTGTCGTACTGTTTTCCAGTTTTCACAGCAGTTTTTGTTAAATAGTGAGTTCTTATCCCAGAACTGGTGTCTTTGGGTTTATCAAACAGTGGATTGACTACTAGTGGATAGTCATTGATTACCGTGTCTTGTGTACCTAACCTATTCCATTGATCCACCACTCTATTTCTTAGCCAGTACCAAGTAGTCCTGATGATTGCTGCTTTATAGTATAGTTTTAGATCTGGTATGGCTAGGCCATGTTCCATTGCATTTCTTTTTATTAATTCCCTTGATATCCTGGATCTTTTGTTCCACAGATGAATTTTGTTATTATTTTTTCTTGCTCTATAGAATAATTTTTTTGGTAGTTTGACTACTATGGCATTGAATAAGTATATTAATTTGGGTAGAATTGTCATTTTTCTTGTATTAGCTTGGCCTAGCCATGACATTATCTCCATTTTATAGATGAAGAGAGTAAGGCAGACAGAGGTAAAGTGACTAAGTGGCTTATTCAGGACCACACAACTAGTAAATGTGTGAGGCTGGAGTCAGGTCTTCCTGGCTCCTGGTCTAGTTATCCACCCCTCCACTATATACCTTCCTCATCTATACAGTGAGGGTTATAATAGTTTACCTACCTATCTATCAAAGTTGTTTTGAAGCTCTTGTGAAATAATGCATATGGAGTGTTTTTAACCATACAGTACTCTATCAAATTATGCTATTAACATCACTTTGAAATGGTGGTAAAGATATGAAATGTGACCAATATTAAAGTATTTCACATCTCTATACCCTAATTCTTCCTCTGTAAAATGGAAGTGATATACTCAATGATTTACAAAGTCTCTTCTGGTAATATAATAGAGTATGAGGAAACATGGCTTAGAGAAAAATCACTGAATGTGAATTTGAAGTTAGAAGAACTAGATTCAGATGAATATCAGGCCACTGGACACAAATGGCTCTGGAGGAGAAAGAGAGGCTGGTGACCTTGTACAGTTCTCCCTTGCTCACATCAAAGTCAACTGCAAGTAATGTCATCATTTTCCTGAAGTCATGGTCCTCTTTGAGGACGAAGGACAAATACAACAACTTCCACTTACTAATTGGGACTCAACTCTTTAGATCTCTTTCTATTATATGGAATGGGCCATGTTCAGTGTTCTCTTGCCTGCTTCTTGTTGACCTATATTCTAATCTAGCTGAAGGTTTAGGTACTTTGGAGATGGTGAAACCCCTGGTTGCTTCAGCCTGATCATGTGTGACTCAGTTTTGGAGAACTTTTGTGCTTTGGGTATGAGAAAGCAATCCCTTTTCTAGACATTGAACAGGAAGAGGCAATAACTCAGCTGACTTTTCAAAAGGAGTGTCCCATTTTGAGTTTTTTTTCTTTCTGATTGTAAATAATGCCAGAACTATTTGAATTTATCTATGGATTTCTGGAAGTTAAGTGAGTGAGGGGAAGAAGATGGCCATACTTCCTCCTCTCCCTAGCCACATGGTGACTATGGCAATTGTTCCCACATGGCAGCTGGAACAGGTACTTGGCTAGGAGAGCTGAATCTGGACCTTGGATACCCCACCTGCCTTTTCAGCTTTGTTTTCTTTTCTGCCTATAGCTGACCAAATAGTGATCCTGAGATGGGCAGCTCCCATGCTAGAGGCAACCTTGTTAATTCAAGAGGTTGGAGATCATGAATCTATTGGGTCTGGATTGAGTATTGGTGATGTGAGTTTCCATGTTGAAAAAGATGGCCATTAAGAAGAGAATTAGCCTAACTTGCTGAAAAATGTAGATGTTGAGCGAATTGGTTGGGCAATGCAAAGTTGAAATTAGATGTAGACTATATGCTCAGAAATACCCATATTATTTCGCATGCTGATGTTTGTCTCAATCTACTGTGAGAGTGTATTAGCAATTACAAGTTACTGAATGTTTAAGTCATATAAATATGAACTTTTTGTGTCTTTTATCATCTCTTTGGAATAGAAGTAATAAATAGCTGTCCCATATATGATTCACATTGTTCATTGAGGTTTTTTCATATATCCCCTCAAGGAAACTATAGATATGAGCCAAAATCCATTTATGTAATTGTTTCTCAAGGCACCAGGATGAAGAAGGGGTATAATGAGCCAAGGAAGATGAGAAAAAGATCCTGATCCCACTTTTAGAAGTTCATGTTCTCCTATTAATGAACCTTATCTGCCCTTCATGTGTAGATACAGAACAGACAGATCCCTTAGCAGAGAAGGAGAGAATAATGCTCCCGAGGAACGCAATGCCCAGTACTAATTTTCATCGTTTCATCTGTAAATGAAAAAATAACTTCCCTGAAAGTTTCACAGAATTACTATGAAGCCCAAATGAGATGATTTTTGTAAAGTACTTTCTGTCCTTTCTTTGTGTAGGTAGGAGACTATGGGTGTAGAATACATATACTTCTAGACTCCATTAATATATTGGTTAGTTTTGCTGAACTCCTTTTTTTCCACTCTATTTTCTTTTAATCTTTGTTATAAAGTATAACTCTGTGGGTAGAATAGTGGTAGGGATATATTGGCAAATAATGGTGATGTGAAAAAAAAAGCTGTAAATAACATTTCTTATAAAGAAAAATGCTTTCTAGTCCTAAGGTACTATATAAATTTGAGACATCATTATCATCATCATCTTTATCATCTTCATCCCTGATTTATTTTGTAATATTTTAGTAAAAATGAATATGATCTTGAAGAGGACAGAATCAATTTGAATTAGCAAATATTGAACACAATTTATTCTATTTCATGTGTAGACATAGGTTAAATTCTGTTATATGAAAGGAAAATGAAATTAAATTTATTTCCTTAACTGAATTAAAGATAACATTTACAAAAGAAAAATTATGCCACCATGGAAGTAGGAAGACAGGGCTTCAGTGGTCTTCTGTGACAAATGCATGCAAATATGTCATTTATGAGATAGTAATTTCAGACATCTGCCAACAGCTCTTATTTAGAGCAAAAAAGTCCAGGCCTGATAAAGTCTTTCCATGATGTATGCATCCAGCCAGATTCCATAGCAATGTTCTCCATGACTCTTCTGTCTCTCATGCATAGGGAGAGATTTTGGTCCTCTGAGGCTGTTTAAGGGAATGAAGAAAGAGTCTTAATTGCAGCTATCAAATGTCAGTGAGCTTCTTTCTCAAATGCTGAATCCCGGCACAGTATTCTGTGAAGAGCTGAATTTAATTAGAAGTAGAACTTGCCACAGTCTGTGGCTTGATAAGACTTGACAGCACCTTTGCCCACTCATGGCAAAATTGATCGTCTATTTTTCTTTATTATCATAGCAACATTGGGGGCATGGAATGCATCAAATCAAAGGACCTGTGATGAAACCATGTAATGATATGGGTAAGGGAATAGCATGGTGAGGTAGATAGGCCATTGAATTTTGTGAAGTCCTGGATCTAGTACTAACTTAATATGTGCATTTGGACAAGTTATGTTGCCTCTTTACTTACTGCTGCAGCAGTCACAAGATCTGGGCTCAATTCTTAGCTCCATAAGTTACTAGATATATGTCCTTGAGCAAGACATTTCCATTCTTTTGGCTTCTGTATCTTCCTCTGTAAAATGAGGGAGTTAGATTAGATGACCTCTAAGGTCTCTTTCAGGTTTATGATCATGATTTATGGACGAGCAAATGAAAACTTGCCCAACTCACTATATGTAGCTGATTATATTCCACGCTTCACATCCTATTCAGCCATCTACCAGGAATCTAGGACTGGTCCAGTCTCTCATTTTGCTCTGCCAATGCCCCATTTTGCCCACAAAGAACAGTGGGTGTTCCAGATAATATCTTCAGGGATCATAACTCCTAGACACAGAATTAATCTATGAAATTTTGAAATTTCACCATTGGGGTTGTTATACTAATTAATGAGTCAGCTAATTATACCCTTTCTCTTCATTTTCTATCTCTTTCTTGTGACCTCAAAACGTTAATTGAAGCAGTGTTACCATTGCTTTTGGAAAGGGTATGGTGATGACTCCATTTATCGTCTATGTTCAGAAAAAAAAAATCTCTTTTTCTGGTGTTTCCTACCCTATATGTATTATATGACTCTAGAGGACCTTAACTTGCTTTACTTTTATTTTATTTTTGGAGGGGGAAAGGCAGGGCAATTGGGGTTAAGTGACTTGCCCAAGGTCACACAGCTAGTAAGTGGGTCAAGTGTCTGAGGCTGGATTTGAACTCAGGTCCTCCTGACTCCAGGGCTGGTGCTGTACTCACTGCACCGCCTAGCTGCCCCTTGCTTTACTTTTATATTTGTGTTCCCAACACCTAGTATATTGCCTGGCTCGTAGTATGTACTTAATTAACATTCATTTGTTCATTCATAAAACCTCAGTATTCCGTTCTGAAGGCTCTTTACTTCCCTCCCCACTCCTGGTAATATAATTTTAAGATAAGAACTGAGTTATCTGTGTAATTGCGACTTTATGTAATGACTTTTAAAAAACAATTCTTAAATTATTTGTCCATTGTGAATAAAATCTTATGTTATAATTAAAAAAATCAAATGACCAGACAAATTTCTTTAATTAGTGTTCTGTGGTTTTCATTTATTTCCTTCCAAAGATTATAGGCTATTAGAATGTTACGGCTTTACAGATGAAATCCTGGAGACTCAGAGAGCCTAAGTGCTTTGCTTAACACTATTGTTTGCTCAAGTTCCCACACATATAAAGTAGGAAAGTAAAAATTCCCATCAGAGTCTTTGGATTGTAAGTCTGGTTCTCTTTCCATTAATTAAGAAAAAGAAATCAAATCTAGGAAGTAAAAACTTTTGTGGGGGCAGCTTCCAAAGGAATAAAGGCTGTATAGTTCATTCTGGACAAGCAATAGATATAGCTTCAGAAGACATTGGTCCAATTCCCAGATGAATTACTCTGTGTGTGTGTGTGTGTGTGTGTGATTTTATAGTAAAATTTAGTTATTATATTGTTTCATAGATATATCAGACAGGTCAAAAAAAATCCCACTCTCAGTTTACCCCTTAAAAAAAAGAAAACACATCAGTGACATTATAGAATACAAAAAAAAGAGAGAAAAAAGGGGAAAATTTTAGTCTTATATTTTCACTGTAACTTGCTGCTAAATTTAGGCCTTGTATGGACCAGGTTCAAATTTTGAGCCTGCCTTGCAGTTTATCTTACTTTTTTAAATTTTTTTTGGAGAACTTCCTACTATTACTCTTATCTAGGGCTCCACAGACATGGATAAAAGGGTCTTCATATCCTGTGAAAGCACCCAAGGTAACAATGCATATCAGGTAAAAAATAACATTTGTTTCATCCGATGGAAAATGAAAACTTATCCAAGGAATTTACTAGTCCTTAAAAACTTGAGTCACTTCTGCTTCCCTTTCCATTGAGTCTCTCTTTCAATGTAGGGATCACATAAGACCTCCAAACTTATAATATTATCTTAAGAGTTAGGAGTATCCCTGGAGAGAAACCAAGAATTGCTAGACAGATAACCTTCTGATATTGCAATAAGTTTCATAGTCACTTGCAAGACCTATACAGTCCTCCAGCTTCACAGAAATGCCATTAGAGGCTGCAATCCTTGAGAAGAAAACAAAATTGGTATTTCTAGAAAAGCAAATCCCTTTCCATCAGACATTTACCATCAAAATAACTCACAGTATTAATGGACATTAAATTTGAGACTTTTACCCCTCTGTATCATATCTCAGGTCCTTATTGCTCATTCAGTTCTGGGGCAGAGTGTTTAATATTTTTCTCTCCAAGTGGCACTGCCCAGACACCATTTCTTTTGTCTTTAAAAGACTGGGTCCTGAAAATTTTGAGAAACTCGAAACTGTTCAGGAATATCCCTCTTTTATGAATGATATATCTCTATCTTTTCCTCTTTCACTGCCTCTCTCAGCCATGTCTTAGTTAACATGGGTGGGAGCAGGTCAACTAAGTCATGTCTTTCCATCTTTCTGAATGCCTGGGGCATGGGGAAAGGAGAGAGGGGAGAGAACCTATTCAGATGCAAATGCCTTCCCACTAGTCCTTACTGAAGTGGAGTGACTTGGAAGGTACTCAGGTCCAACAAATGACTTCAAGTCTCTCAGTAAAGTTCCTATAGCTGTTCACATTCTCCACAGGGGGAAGGAAAGCCCCCTTCTCCCCCCAAAAGGCTCCATTTCCAGAAATCTAATCATGATAATTAGTCTTATCTGATCAGTTCTCTATGTCAATGGTCACCAAAGAAGCGACCCGGGACCTCTAGCAGCTGGGGCCTAAACCCAAGAGAACTGAAGACAATGATCACCCAATCAGAGGGAAGGGAGATAGATCACATTCTATCTTCCTTTCCTCACTATAAGTAAAGCTTAATCTTTAGCACAACCACATCTAACTTGATTCCATCCAAATCCCACACTCTCCCAGTACCAGAGCTCCCAGCCTCCTACCTTCTGAGGTATACGTTGGTTACTCAGGACAGTTATAACATAACTGTTAAAAGGTCACCCATAACATGAGATGGACATACAAGCACAGAAAACAAAAGATCAATGATTTTATGATACCAGCTTTCCCTTTTCCACATTTCCCTTTTTCTGTGAAAGTCACCACCATCCTTCCAGTTACTCAGGTTCAAAGTCTTATTGTTATGTTCTACTGTTTACTCTTCCTCATCTCATATATCTAATCTAATAACTTCAAATAATAATCACATATCAGTTATTAAAACTTCTTAATTATACATCCATAGCATATATCCAATTTTTTTTGAAAAAGAAAAGATGAATATCCATTTCCTACTCTCCATTCACACAACCACCACCCTTGTTTGGGCCCTCAGTACCTTTCACCTGAACTATTGCTAAAACCTATGATTTGGTTTGTCTAAAGTCTCTTCTCACTTGAAATTATCCTCTACCCAGTTGCCAAAGTGATTTGCCCAAAACACAGACTTGACAATGTCACTCCTCTACTCAATAGTTCTAGAGTAGACTCTAAGATCAAATATTATTTATTTTTTCTTTTAAACAATTTTTGTATGTTTCATAATGTATCTAATTATTAGTATATTTATTAGTAGTAGTACATTTTATTAGTGGTACATTTACATAATTATTAGTATATTTACATAATTTTTAATTAAGCTACATACGTATTGGAAGATAGTGCTCAAACTTATTTGCTGATAAGTTTCAGTCAAAAAAGTTTGGAGAACATTGCTCTATGCAGCTATCTCATACTATCCACCAGCTTGTAAAAAGCTAATTGCATATACAAATCAAAGTTACTGGGATGCTTCAAAGAGGATTGCATTTTGTGGTTGCTTTTTTTTAAAAAAAAGGTTCTTTTTTCTTCTTTTTTAGAGTATAATAAAAATGTTTATACCTCTAATTAAGTCAGAAGGAGGACAGGAAACATTTCAAAGAACCACCTGAGATCACTTAGAATGGCTGACTTTCTAATATTATATACAAAAAATTAAGTGTAAATACAAAATGAAGACATTGTCTTTTTTTAAAATGTCAATAAGAAAAGAAAATCAAATCACTGGAAGTTTGAATTCTCTTTTTTTCTTCCCTGGTGGACTAATAATTTTCTTTTTTGTTGTTTAGGGTAGTGAAAAGTATCCTGCAGTTTTTGTGGTGTAACAGTATAGCCATCAGCCAGAACTTTCTATTCAAAGATGATGCTGATGATGATCATGATAACAACACCTAGCACTTTATAAGGCACTATAATGTTTGCCAAGCATTTCACGTGTCACATGGCCTACAAGTGATAGGGAAGGGGAAAAAGGAAATAATTGATTCTCAAATTCTGCTCTTTCTGCCAGAAAAGACCCTTATAGAAATAAGGATCTGATACCCAAGATACATAATCAACTTCTAGAAAGTTATAAGACCAAGAGCCATTCCCTAGTAGATAAGTAGTAAAAGGATACAAAAAAAATGTTCTCAGAATTAAAACTGCCTGAAGGCTTTTAGAAAACCCTTTATTGTGAAGTTGTAATTTCCAAGCCTGGGCCCCCAAAAAGACAAATGAGAAGACAACTCTCCTTCTGTACAGAAGTGGGTGACTATGGTGTGGAACACTGAAAATAATCATCAACATTTTTGATAGTTTGGTTAGTTCGTTGAGCAGTTGTTTGTTTTTGAAATTTTTGTTATTGACAAGGAATCTTGGGATAGGCAATACTAAAAAAAAATCATTCTTTTCCAAAAAAAAAAAGTCATAGAGAAAAGGAGGTGTCTTCTGTGGCAGGGAGCCAGAGAGGACACTGCGGCTTCTGACTTGTCTTAGTAAGAGACTAAGAAGCTGTGTTTTCCCTTTATCCTTCTTATTCTCAATTCAGTGATTTATTGTTATGCCCTTTTTGAGATTTATTTTGATTTCTAGCTGAAGCTACCTCAGGAAAGTGGGAAGGAGCTAGGAACAAACATCATTATACTTCTTTCCAAAATAAATAGAGTATTAACAAGGTGCCAATAAAAATATATTAGGAACTTTTTAATAACACCTATAATCAATCTGTGTCTCCTTAAAAAAAAAAAACACTTCTTAGTAGAGAAACTTAATGGAAGAGGTGGGATTTAAGCTCATCCCTGAAGATATGTAGTATAATTTTGTAAACAGGTAAAACAGAGTTAATGTTTGCATATCTTTGAACTATCTTCCATTCCCTAGGCTCCTCTTACAAATAGGCAGAAGCAATTTCTGGCTAAATTTTGCACTTTTATATGGCTAGAAAAGTCATCCCCCTTCCCAAATTTCTTTTAAGATAGGAAATTATCCCCCTCCACAGTTAAAGGTGAGGCTTCAGATTGGCATACTTCAAGGAAAGGTTACATGGTATCTTAATTAAACTAAACATAAATGTCTTAAATTCATATTCTTCTTTGTATGATATGGAGGAAATAGTAAAGAATGAAAACTGAAAATGGTGGGTGCTTAAAAGGGTACATTTTCAACAGATGTTGGGGTGTCATTGTGGAATAGACTAGGGTCTCTGAGCCAGAGTGATTCAGTGGAAGAAGACTGATTCTGGAGTTATAAGACCTCAGTTCAAATCCTACTTATGATACTGCCTGTGGGACTTGGGTAAGTCACTTAAACTCTTTGGTCCTCAGTTTCCTCATCTGTCAAATAAGGAGTTTAGACTTGCCTTTGAGGTCTCTTCTAGCTATAAATCATTGATGCTATGATTCTAAGTTAGAACAAACACTGATACCCATTACATCATTGAAATAGCTTCCTCCAAATCTTGTGTTTCCACCTAAGTATCTATAGAGCACATTTGTAAACATTGCTAAGAACATGACTAAGCATAGGTTGCCTTATACTTATTCCCAAATGAATTTATTTGTGTTATTTTTACTTCCCTACCTAGATATGAAACTTGTAAAGCAAAAGACTGTGTCTTCTAATAAATAATTAAAATAATAAAGTATCATTTAGTTGGAGTTTACAAGCATTTTTTAATGTGGTTCTTATAGCAGATTTGTGACATTGGTGGTCTTTTAGAGATCTGGGATATCATCCCACTATGTGCTCCTCCCAACAATTATGCAGATTGCCACCCATGGACATTCTCTCATCTTTGTCTATATGCTCTCTTAAATGCTCTATTTCCTCCTTCTTTTGTCTCCCATTGGTCTGTGTACTTGTTTTACTCACACACACACACACACACGTATGTACACATACATATACATATACACACCCCACACATATGTGTATATATGTATGTACACACACATGTATATATGTATGTATAGATGTATAGATATACATACAGCACACATGTATGCATACACAGATATATATATATATATATATATATATATGTACATATACACATATTTGTGTATATGTATATACTACCATACTCGTTCTCATCCTCCATGGTTCTCACCAATTTCTTTGCATAAGTCCTTCATAAAGGATTGACCAAACATATAAAAAAGCCTTCTCTACTTTGAATATACAATTTACCTAAAGAGAGACAAGACAAGATCTCTCAATGCTTATCTGTTGACTATAAAAAATGTATTCTAGAGAACAAAATGAAGCTATCATGGCTCTCTTTCAGCAAGGTGTCTCCCTTGTATTTGGCAAAATCAGATAAATCCTTTGAAAACTACAACAAAGATAGCTAGGTTTGATAATTCTTTGATAACCAATATTAAAGGAGGCATAAAGCTGGCATCTCCTTCCTCACTGGAGATATTTAATGTTCTCATTGAGAATGTCCAGGACAGAATCAAAATGGAAGAAGAATTTCCTAGGTATGGTGAGGTCCTCAAGATACTTCTCTGAATGTGAATGATGCTGTACTGATTTTATTGATCCCTGAACTTTAGAGAAAATTACATAATCATTCAAAAAAATGTAGCCTAAATATCCACTTCAGAAAAATATCTATTTTCCAGACTATGATGTATAATTGGATAGCCTACAAAATTAAAACTCCAGTAAATATATTTGTGTATCTACAGGGTTTGTCAAACATTCATTCATATATTACATACATAATACATGCATACACATGTATATATCAGAGTCTAAGATACATATGTACATCATATATACATGCACACAAACAATATGTACACATGTGTATTATATAACACAGTATATATGTGTATATGTGTACACACACATATTGTATCACTAATAGTACAGCTAGAAGGAATATACATAGATAGAGGGTATGGGTATAAGGTAAATTTGAGTGAATGACACAAAAATAGTTAAGATATGAGAAACAGTAGTGCACTGGGTGCAGAAAGAAGGGAGAGGTAGAACAGGGTAAATTATTTCACATGAAGAAGCACAGAAAACCTCTCATGGTGAGGGAAAGATGGGAAGGTGGGCAATGGGAGTTTCTTGAACCTTATTCTTGTCAGTATTGGCTCAAAGAGGGAATAATATACACAATCAGTTGAATATAGAAATCTATCTTACCCAACAGAAAAGTAGAAGGGGAGGAGATTAAATAAAGGTTGAGGGACTGACAGAAGACTGGGGGAGGTGGTAGACATAAACAAAACGCTGTCGAGGAGAGGAAATGTGAAAGGAGAGGACACACAGGAGCAAAAATAGGATAGAGGGAAATAGACAGTTAGTAATCATAACTGTGAATGTGAATTGGATGATCTCTCCCATAAAGTAGAAGTGCATAGCAGAGAAGATCAAAAACCAGAATCCTGCAATATTTTGTTTACAAGAAACACATTTGAAATGGAGAGATATATACAGAGTAAAGGTAAGGAGCTGGAGCAGAATCTATTATGCTTCAGCTGAAGTAAAAAAAAAAAAAAGCAGAGGTAGCAATCCTGATCTCAAAGCAAAAGCAAAAATAGACCCAATTAAAAGAGATAAGGAAGGAAAATACATTATGCTAAAAAGTACTATGGACAATAAAATAATATCAATACTAAGCATATATGCACCAAGTGGTATAGCATCCAAATTCTTAAAGAAGTTAAGTGAGTTACAGGTTCATGACCAAACAAGAGATAGAGAGCATTGTGAAATGTAAAATAGATAATTTTGATTATATAAAATTAAAAAGTTTTGCACAAAGTCAATGCAACTAAGATTAGAAGGGAAGCAGAAAGCTAAGAAACAATTGTTACTGCAAGTGTCTTTGATAAAGGTCTCATTTCTTAAATATATGAAAAACTGAGTCAAATTTATAAGAATACAAGCCTTTCCCTAATCGACAAGTGGTCAAAAAATATGAACAGGCAGTTTTCAGATGAAGAAATCAAAGCCATCTACAAGTATATAAAGAAGTGCTCTAAATCACTTTTCTTAGAGAAATGTAAATTAAAACAAAGGTACCACCTTACACCTATCAGATTGGCTAATATGACAAAAAAGGAAAATTACAACTGTTGGAGAGGATGTGGGAAAATTGGGATACTAATGAATTGTTGATAGAGTTGTGAACTGATCAAACCATTCTTAGAGCAATTTGGAACTATGCCCAAAGCACAACCAAATTGTGCATACCCTTTGATCCAGCAATACCACTACAAGATCTGTATCCCAAAGAAATCATAAAAAAGGAAAAAGGACCTATATGTGCAAAAATATTTATAGCAGCTCTTTTTGTGGTGGCAAAATATTGGAAATTGAGGGGATGTCCATCAATTGGAGAACGGCTGAACAAGTTGTGGTATGTAAATGAAATAGAATACTATAATGCAACAAGAAATAATGAACAGGAGTTTTTCAGAAAAACCTGCATGAACTGATGCAAAGTGAAATAAGCAGAACCAGGAATACATTATGTGATGATCAATTCTGAATGACTCATCTCTTCTTAACAATACAATGATACAAGACAAATACAGAGAAATCACAAAGAAAGATGCTATCAATATCCAGATAAAGAACTGATGGATTCCGAATGCAGATTAAAGCATATTTTTTTCTCTTACTTTATCCTTCTTCATTTTTTTCCTTTTGATGTTTCTTCTTTCATAACCGTGACAAATATGGAAGTATCTTTTATGTGATAGCACATATATGACCTATATCAATTGCCTACCATTTTAAGAGGACAGGAGGAGAGGGAGAAAAATTTGGAACTATAAATCTTGTAGAAAAGGTTGTTAAAATTGTCTTGACATGTAATTGGGAAAAAAATAAAATACTATCTTAAAAAGTGTGTATATTTATAAATTAGTTAACAAAGTACATATTGTATACCTTAGACAGACTCTAGCAATGGACAATGAAATGGTCATAGAATTTAGGGAAAGGAAAGCAGTTACTATTTGGCAGGCATTGTGTTAAGCTCTGGGGATACAAAGAAAACCATAACCATCCCATGCCCATAAGGAGATTACATTTTAATGTCTACGGGGAGACATGTAGATAAATAGGTTGCACTATGCCTACTAAATGAATGTTTATTGAATGAAAGTATCAGGAAAAAGATTCTGCAGAAGGAAATGCTTGAGCTGAGTCTTGAAGGTAGCTGATAATTCTAAGGGGTGGGAGTGACCAGAGAGCAATCCAGGTATGACGGACAACTAGTGCAAAGTCATAGAGACAGGAATAGAGTGTTGTGTCTGAGAAACAGTAAAAAAAAAGTTGCTATGACTAGGCAAAGGAATTCATAGAGTATAGTAATATGAAAAAGAGCTCAGAATACATAGATGATGGGAGTAATATGAAATAAGATCTGAATAATGAAAGGGGCCATATTGTGCATATTGTGAAAAGTGTGTGTGTGTGTGTGTGTGTGTATGTGTGTATGTATGTACATATGTTCACAGAGAAGGATGGCATTGAAATATTCATTAATTTTATTTGATGATATTTTTACTTCAAATCCATTTTTTTCTTTTTTAAATTCTACTTTGAAATTATTTTTAAAAGAGCTAGTCAAGAAGTCAATAAGCATTTATTGTCTGCTACAAGCCAGGGATTGTAGCGAGGACTGGAGATACAAAGGAAGGAAAAAACAAAACCCACTTTCAGGAAGGTGACAATCTAATGGGAGGGAGATAATATGTAAACAATAATGTACATGTAAGATGTATACAGGATAAATTAGAGATAATCCAGCAGAAAGCCAGTAGTATTAAGGGGGACTGAAAACAAATTCTTGACAAAGGTAAGATATTTTTTATTAATTAAGATTTTTTGTTTTTAGTTTATAACACTCAGTTCCACATGATCTTGAGTTCCAGTTTTTCTCCCCCCCTGCCTTCCCAAGATGGCAAGGAATCCGATATATCTTCCACATATAACTTTGCATTGAACTTATTTACACAATAGTTAAGTTGTAAAGAAGAATTATGACCAATCGAATGAATCATGAGAAAGAATAAACAAACCCCGCCTCCCCCAAAACAACCAAAAACAAAAACAAAAGAGAAAAAAAAAAAGAAAAGAAAAGGAGAGCAAACAGTTTGCCTCAATCTGCATTCAGTCTCCATAGTTCTTTCTCTGGTTGTTGATAGCTCTCTCCTTCATGAGTCCTTAGGAGTTGTCTTTGCACCTTGTATTGCTGAGAAGAGTGAAGTCTATCAAGGTTAGTCATCACAGAATCCATATACCTGTGGTTGTGTATAATGTTCTCCTGGTTCTGCTCTGCTCACTCAGCATTATATTGTGTAGGTTTTTCCAGGTTGTTATGAAGTCCGTATCATTCCCATTTCTTATAGCACAATAGTATTCATTACAATCATATACTACAACTTGTTCAGCCATTCACCAATTGATGGACATCCCCTTGACTTCCAATTCTTTGCTACCACAAAAAGAGCCGCTATAAATATTTTTGTACATATGGATCCTTTTCCCACTTGTGTGATCTCTTTGGGATACAACCCTAGAAGTGATATTGCTGGGTCAAAGGGTATGAGCATTTTTATAGCCCTTTGGGCATTGTACCAAATTGCTCTACAGAATGGCCGAATCAGTTCACAACTCCACCAGCAATGTAAAAGTGTCCCAATTTTCCCACATCCTCTCCAGCATTTATCGTTTTCCTGTTTTGTCATTTTAGCCAATATGACAGGAGAGATGTGGTACCTAAGAGTTGTTTTGATTTACATTTCTCTAATCAGTAGTGATTTATAGCATTTTTTTTCATATGACTATAGATATCTTTAATTTCTTCCTCCAAAAACTGCCTGTACATATCCTTTTACCATTTCTCAATTGGGGAATGACTTGTATTCCCATAAATTTGGCTCAGTTCCCTGTATATTTTAGAGATAAGGCCTTTATCAGAGACAATGGTTGTAAAGATTTTCTCCCAATTTTGTGCTTTCCTCCTACTCTTTGTTCCATTGACAATTTTATACAAAAACTTTTCCATTTAATATAATCAAAATTATCCATTTTGTAATACTCTCTACTCTTGTGGTATCATGACTTCCTTGCTTTCCCATAAATCTGATAGATAAAGTATTCTTTGCTCTCTCAAATTGCTTATAGTATCAGCCTTTCTTCCTAAATCATGAACCCATTTTGACTTTATTTTGTTATATGGTGTAAGATATTGGTCATGACTTTATAGTACAGTTTAATATCTGGTATGGCTAGGCCACCTTCCCTGGCATTTCTTTTCATTAATTCCTATGATATTCTAGACCTCTTGTTCTTCCAGATGAATTTTGTTATTATCTTATCCAGCTCTGTAAAACAATTTTTTGGTAGTTTGACTGGTATGGCACTGAGTAAATTAATAGGCAAAATTGTCATTTTTATTATATTAGCTCGGCCTAACCATGAGCAACTGATATTTTTCCAGTTATTTAGATCTGACTTTATGCGTGTGAAAAGTGTTTCATAATTATGTTCATATAGGCCCTGGGTTTGTCTTGGCAGATAGACTCCCAAATATTTGATACTGTCCACAGTAACTTTAAATAGAATTTCTCTGTTGGGCTTTGTTAGTAATGTATAGGAATGCTGAGGATTTATGTGGGTTTATTATATGTCCTGCAACTTTGCTAAAGTTGTTTATTATTTCAAATAGTTTTTTACTTGATTCTCTAGGATTCTCTAAGTAAATCATCATATCATCTGCAAAAAGTGATAATTTAGTTTCTTCTTTTCCTATTCTAATTCCTTCTATTTATTTTTCTTCTCTTATTGCTACAGCTAACTTTTCTAGTACCAGATTTAATAATAGGGGTGCTAATGGACATCCTTGTTTCCCCTCTGATCTTACTGGGAATGCATCTAGCTTATCCCCATTACAAATAACGCTTGTTGATGATTTTAGGTAGATACTATTTATAATTTTAAGGAAGGCTCCATTTATTCCTTTGCTTTCTAATGTTTTTAATAGGAATAGGTATTGTACTTTGTCAAACGCTTTTTCTGCATCTATTGAGATGATCATATGGTTTCTGCTAGTTTTGTGGTTGATATGATTAATCATGCTGATAGTTGTCTTGCATTCCTGGAATAAATCCTACATTATTGTAGTGTATTATTCTCATGATGAGTTGCTGCAATCTTTTTGCCAATATTTTATTTAAAATTTTTGCATAAATATTCATTAGGGAAATTGGTCTATAATTTTCTTTTTCTATTTTGACTCTTCCTGTTTTAGGTATTAGTGCCATATTTGTGTCATAAAAAGAGTGTGGTAGGACTCCATCTTCACCTATTGTCCCAAATAAGTATAGGAATAAATTGTTCTTTAAATGTTTGATAAAATTCACATGTAAAACCATCTGGCACTGGAGATTTTTTCCTAGGAAGTTCATTGATGGCTTGCTCAATTTCTTTTTCTGAGATGGGGTTATTTAAGAGTTTTACTTCCTTTTCTGTTAACCTGGGCAATTTATATTTTTGTAGATATTTATCCTTATCCCCAAGGTTGTCAAATTTATGGGCATATAATTTGTTTAAAATTATTCCTAGTTATTGTTTTAATTTCCTCTTCATTAGAGGTGAATTCACCCTTTTTCATTTTTGATACTGGTAATTTGATTTCCTTCTTTCCTTTTTTTAATCTAATTGACCAAAGGTTTATCAATTTTGCTGTTTTTTTCATAAAAGCAGCTCTTGATTTTACTTATTAATTTGGTAGCTTTCTTGATTTCAATTTTATTAATCTCTCTTTTGATTTTCAGTATTTCTCATTTGGTATTTAATAGGGGATTTTCAATTTGTTCTTTTTCTAGATTTTTCAGTTGCATGCCCAATTCATTGATCCTCTCTTTTATTCATGCAAGGATTTAGAGACATAAAACTTCCCCTAAGAACTGCTTTTGCTGAATTCCATAGCTTTTGCTCTGTTGTCTCATTATTGTTATTCTCTTGAATGAAGTTATTAATTGTTTCTCTGATTTGCTCTTTGGCCCACTCATTCTTTAGAATTAGATTATTTCGTTTCCAATTAAATTTTAGCTTATTTTCCACGATTTTTTATTACAAATAATTTTTATTTCATCATGATCTGAAAAGGATGCTTTGACTACTTGTACCTTTCTGCACTAGGTGATGAGGTTTTTATGCCCTAGTACATGGTCAATTTTTGAGTATGTGCCATGTACCACTGAGAAAAAAAAGTATATTGCTTTTTATCCCCATTCAGTTTTCTCCTGAGGTCCATCATATCTGCCTTTTCTAAAATTTTATTCTCCTCCTTAACTTCTTTCTTGTTTATTTTGAGGTTAGATTTATCAAGTTCAGGAGGGGACTCTAGTATGGTTTTGCTGTCTTTGTCTTCCTGTAACTACCTGAATTTCTTCTTTAAAAATTTGCATGCTATACCACTTGGTGCATATATGTTAAATAAGGATGTTGCTTCATTGTTTATGGTGCCTTTTAGCAGGATGTAGTGTCCTTCCTTATCTCTTTTAATTAGATCTATCTTTCTTTTTACTTTGCCTGAGATTAAAATTGCTGTCCTTGCTTTTTTACTTTAGCTGAAGCACAATCCATCCTTTTACCTTTACCCTGTGTGTATCCCCCTGTTTCAAATGTGTTTCTTGTAAACAGCATATTGTAGGATTTTGGTTTTTAATCCATTCTGCTATCTACTTCCATTTTATGGGAAAATTCATCCCATTCGCATTCACAGTTATGATTACTATCTGTGTCTTTTTCTCCATCCTGTTTTCCCCCTGTTAATGCTTTTATTTCTCCCTTTCCCCTTCTATTCCTCAACAGAGTTTTGCTTTTGACTGCTGCCTTCCTCAGTTTACCCTCCCTCTTGATTCCCCTCCCTTATCTTACCATTTTCCCCATGCTACTTCTTCCCTCCCTTCTGACCACCCCCCTCCTTTTTTTCTCCCTTTTCCCTCCTACTGCCTGTAGGATAAATTAGAGTTCTATACTTATCAGAGTATGTTTTTTCCTTCTTGAACCAAATCCAATGAGAGTAAAGCTCAAATACTGCTCTTCCCCTTCCCTTCTTTCCCTCTACTACAATATGTTTTTGTGCCTCTTCACATGATGTAATTTACCCTTTTTTTACCACCTTCTTACCTCTTCTCCCAGAACCATCCCTTTATATCTCTTAATTATATTTTCTATCATTATATTGGTTATTTTATGTTGATGCCCACAGTGTATGAATATCCCTTTCAATTATCATAATAAGTATACCGTTCTCAAGATTCACACACACACACACACACACACACACACACACATAACATATGTAAAACAAAATAATCCTATATAAGTATGTACCTAATTAGCCTTATTGATTAAGGGTTTTTTTCCCCCATTTACATTTTTATGTCTCTCTTGAGTTTTGCACTTAGAGATCAAATTTTCCATTGAGCTCTGGCC
>CM053622.1:722511447-722521709 GCA_028646595.1 Phalanger gymnotis | reverse complement strand
AGAGCATGTATTCTGTTAATAAAGATGCAGATAAATAACTATAATTTAAAAGTGTGACTATAATATTTGCAAACAGGTAGCAAAGATAGGTTTCATCTCAATGAGAGGAAAACCTTTCTAACAAATATAATAGTTAATATTGATAATATCAATATTAATTAACACTGTTGAAATTCTTTAAATATTTATATATGTTATCTCATTGATTTATTGCAACAACTTTGTGCTCTAGATGCTATCATTAAGCCTATTTTGCATGTGAAAAAACTGAGGCTAAGAGAAGGGAAGTGACTTGTCCAGGACCACTCCAATAGTAAATTTCTAAGGGGAGATTTGAATCCATCATTTTTCAAACATCAAGTCCAACCTTCTATCCATTATGCCACCTGGCTTTCCAGTGCTAAGGGCTGCCTTGGGATATATTGATAAAAGAGACTAAGGGCCAGAGAAGCTCAAGTTCAAGGTGGTAAAAATCATATCCAAAGTTCAAACTTTTTTTTCTTAAGGCTCTTTACACTAAAGCATTTTTGGGGGGGAAATGAAAGAAATTTTTATTTAGGTATGGGTTTAACATGAAGACTGGTGAAGTACCTTCCTACTCTGATATTCTGTAATAAGACTTGGTGATTGATTAAGTATGCAAAGGCAAGACAAAAGGGAGAGTCTAAAAATGGCCCCAAGGTTTCAAGAATGAATCATAAATTTAATAAGTGTTTCCATTAAAAGAAAAAGTACTTTATGGAGTGTGGGATATGGAACAAATGTTAAGGATTATTCATTCTAAGCAACTCATTTTACATTTGAGTAAATGGAGGCAAAGTGTGTGTGAGGGGGGAAGAAGCTTGTTCAAGGTCTCACCTATTTTGTAGCAGAACCAGAATTAAAGTTTAGGACTCCCCATTAGTAGTCTGATTGTCTTTCCACTACAACAGACTGCTTCTCTAGGGTTAGAATAAGCACAAAAAAAAACCTTTTATCAACTATATATTAAAAGAATTCATGCAAAATTTTTTTTTCTCCATTTGCAGTGTATGATATGCAAGAAAGAACATTTGGAATCAGAAAACCACTTCAATGAAGAAGGGTAGATTTCTAGTCAGAGGACCTGGGTAAAAACAAATATATCTATCTCTCTCTCTATCTCTATCTCTAAATCTGTACCTATGTTTGCGTGTGTATTTATATATATGTGTATATATATGTATACACACACATACACATATAATCAATCAAAAAGCATTTATTAAGCACCTAATATGTACCCTAGTATGTGCTATTAATAATGTCTGACATTTAACAACAACCTGAAGATTATGAAATTGATTTATATGCTTCATCACAATGCTTGATTCTCACAATTCTCCTTTGCATTAGTTGCTACTGATATTATTATTTTCAATTTACACATCAGGAAAATTGGACCCAGAGAACTTAAGTAACTTTCCCCTGACCATTACCCCATCTCTATTGACTTGGCTTCTTCCATTATATCATCCTTTCTTGTTTACCCCAAGAGACTGAAACAATTTTTAGAACTACAACAATTGATGACAGAGGTTACATTCTACTACTAGTCTTTGTGTCCTCCATAGAATTTAGCACAAGGCCTTGCACACATGTTGGTGTCTTTTAAATGTTTGTTAACAGAAAAAAATGGGTCATTAGATTTTGGTGGGAAAAAGGGTGATTGTTGAAATTAACCAGTGTAAGACTTCTAAAATCATTTTAATCTAAGATATTTGTAATCCATAGGGCTGGATATTGGAAGGACTCACATATATGAAGGATATCTTTAGTTGAGGCTTATAAGGATTAAATGAAATCTTGCCAAGGGACATCATAATGACCATTCCCCATTGCCTTTGCCATCATATATAATCTAAGAGAGTGTTCTACGGAACTGAGACTTCTGCTGGAGCTACCTTTTACTGGGGGTTGACTGATTGTTAAATTTTTCGTGTAAGCCTTTATACTTCAAAAATTGGCAAATACTATAAATCAGGACTTGATTTATTGTTTTGTTGATTGCATAGACTTAAGAAGATGATGGATAAAATGGTAATAAAGACTACACATAAAAGTATGTCCTGTGAACATTTTTCCCTCCAGGAAAGCTAATTGTTAAGCATCTGCCAGCACACTACTTCAGTTCTATCTCGTTATTTTGGTTTTTTCCCACTGTTAGATTGTGACGTCTTGAATATTGGACTCTGTTCCTACATATCCCATTTGTAGCCCATTGTTTTCTAGATGGTACACACTTAACACATTTACTGATTTGAAAGGAATCCATTGCTTTTGCCTAAGGAAAAGTGATTACAAGGGTTTGGTGTAAGTATCTTTTTTTCTTCTTCTCAGATTTGATTTAGATCAATTAGTTTTCCTAATGATTCTTTGGTCGGTATGCCCAGAGGTCTTGAGACCACGGTCTTTATCATTTACTAATGAGAGTGGAACTCCCTGAGGTACATGTGTTAAAGGCAGTTTAACCCTGGAAAATGCTGCTCAAACAATATTTTCATTGAAAATACAAAAAAAAATGCAAGAAGGGCAATATGAAGGACAAACGCAGGAGCTGAACTAATGATTAGGATGTGAGTTCCTGTTATAGCCTCCTGTTCTGTTATCTCAGATGCACTCTGTGTCTGCTCATCCTTTCTTCCTTGCCTCCAATTTCAAAGGGTAATGTATTCAGGCCTTTCTCTCCTCCCTATTCTATCCACACTTTTTCAGAATTAACCACTCTACCTTTTGTCTTGAGCTGATCTCTTCAAGTTAGGGTAGTGGGTGAAATGGACTGAGCCACAGGGCTTGGAAACAGAAGAGTTGAATTCAAGTCCTGGATCTGGTACCATGATCACCACCATGTGAACCTGGGCCAATTGCTATCCTGAACCATATATTTTTCCATCTGCAAAATCAAGATAAGAGAAGTAATGGGAATGTAGTAGATAAAGGTCTGGCTTGGGAATAAAGAAGATCTGGATTTAAGACCTGCTTGTGATATGCTTGTGGTGACATTGGGGCAAGTCCCTTAACATCTTTGGGAGTTTGTTTCCTTAATCTCTCAGTGCACATAGCCACTCTCTAGAACTAATTTTCAGAAGTACCAATATGTATCAGTGGATGTTGTTTTCTATGTCCATATAATCAAAGGTTCGGGCCTCTCTTGCCTCCAAAAATGGGAATTAAAAGGCTAATGCTAGCTAACTCACAGAGTGATTGAGAGAAATATAGCACTATATAAATATGACCTTTTTCTATCACAATCATCTGTCGTAATTGCCTGCTCTGCAACAAAGCTTGCTTCCTCATTCTCTATCTCTCTTCTTCAGTCTCTTCCTTTCTGCTGATACTTCTCCTAAGTTTATAATAAGTTCAGGTCTCCCATAGTCGTAAAAAAAAAAAAAAAAGCTGTTAAAAATCCATAATAAAAAAAAAATGCTGTCTACCTCCAGAGAGAGAACTGATGAACTTCGAGTGAAGAATGAAGCATACTTTTAAAATTTTCTTTATTTTTCTTGTTTTCTTTTGTAACATGGCTAATACGGAAATATATTTTGTATGACTTCAAATGGTTAATCAATATCTCATTGCTTACCTTCTCAAGGGATGGGGGAAGGGCAGGAAGGAGGGAGAGAACTTAGAACTCAAAATTTTATAAAATGGATGTTAAAATTTTTTAAATGTAAATGGAAAATATTTAATGAAAGAAACACAAATATATTAAAAGATGAAAAAATAGAGGGCTTTAAACTTATTGTCCCCCTTTATGATAAATAATATGATCTCCTTCCCTTCACTGCTAGCTTTCCAATGAGAGTAGTCTCTACTCATTGTCTTCATTTTGGTATCCATCCATTCACTTCTCCACTGTTTTTCATTTGACTTTCATTGTTACCATCCATAAACTATGACTTATTGCTCTAAAGAAATGGCATATCTATTGATTATCATTACTTACAAAAAAATCTATCATATAATCTGGCCAGCCTACTCTGAAATTAATTTTTTCTCAGATCTGGGACTTGTTTTCTGGTGTGTTTTATTTAATTTGATAGCTAGAGCTACTTGATAAACATTTGTTTGATTGAATGGAATCAGAAGAGTCAGCGTGGCATTGGAATGTATTCATTACGGCCTATTCAAGTCCCTGGAGATCTTAACTCTTTCAACTCCAGAATTCCTGGTCTGGAATTCTACTGTCCCAGGGGAAGAGAATCGTGTCTGGCCCACTGTTTCACCCAATCCCCAGTCATGCTTCACTTTACTCCATGATCTCCAGCCATCTCCTTAACAGCCTTGCTACAGCATAGGTAACCTGCTTTACCACTTTACTTTTCAGTTCTAGAACTATAATCAAATCAATTCTGACATTTCTCAGGGTATATCCATATCCTCCCCTATGACTCCACTCACTAACCTTTTAAGTTTGCAAACTCAATTTGCCAGTTTTTCTAGCAAAACATACACCTGGGTCCGTAATTTTCCCTATTTGAATGTAAGCTCCTTGAGTGCGTAGGCTTTTTTTTTTGGTCTTTACAATTTTATTAATATTGTATAAATTGGTCTCCTGGTTCTGTTCAGTTCACACAAGTCTTCCTAGGCTTCCCTGAAACCTCTCTTTCATCATTTCTTTTTTTTTTTTTGGCTTCTTTTTTTAAATTTAATTTATTTAATATATTTAGTTTTCAGTGTTGATTTTCACAAGAGTTTGAATTACTAATTTTCTCCCCATTTCTACCCTCCCACCTACTCTAAGACGGCATATATTCTGGTTGCCCCATTCCCCAGTCAGCCCTCCCTTCTGTCTCCCCACTCCCCTCCCATTCCCTTTTCCCTTCCTTCTTGTAGGGCAAGATAAATTCCTACACCACATTGCCTGTGTATCTTATTTCCTAGTTACATGCAAAAACTATTTTTTGTTTTGTTTTTGAACATCTGTTTTTAAAACTTTGAGTTCCAAATTCTCTCTCTCCCCACCCACCCTCCCTAAGAAGGCAAGCAAGTGTGTAGGCTTTTTTTTGCTTTTGTATTTGTATTGTCCGAATATCCTCTCAGACTACTATTATCTAGTTTGCTTCAGTTTCCTCACATGTAAAATGGGGAAAATCATGGTGCCTACCTTCTAAGGTTGTGAGCATTAAACGAAATAATAATTGTAAAGTGCTTAGCTCAGTGCAAGCATTACATAAGTGCAATTTATCTGGTTTTTTAAATTATTGTTATTATTACAAAAAGGAAAACAGTCAATCAGTTAATCAATAAACAGTTTTTAAATGCTTACTATGTGCCAGGCATTGTGTTAAGTGTTGAAGATACAAAAAGAGGCAAGAGATAGTCTGTCTTCAGAGATCTTACCATCTGATAGTGCTACAGGGGACAATATGTAAACAGATCTATAGGAAGCAAGCTGTATACAGGATAAACAGCAATAATTAAAAGAGGGAAAGCACTGGAATTAAGATGGGTTTGGAATGGCTTCCTGTAGAAAGTAGGATTTTATTTGGGACTTAAAGGAAACCAGGGAGGTCAACAGTTGGAGCAGAGGAGAAAAATCAGGTCTGGGGGACAGCCAGAGAAAACACCTGAAGCTGAGAGGTGGAGTGTCTTGTTTGTGGAATATCAGAATGCCAGTGTAACTAGATGAAAGAGTACATAGAGGGGAATAATGGCCCAGCATAAAATTTGGACATTTAAATGTGGGTTTGCATAGCAGATTCTTAATGGAAATGGGCCTTGGCCCAGGGAAAAGCCTACCAAAACCCAGTGGGGCTAATTAATCCTCCCAAAGCCTCTTTTTTTTAAAAGTAAGTTCAAAAACTTTCCAGCTAACTTCATTATCCATCAGCTGCTCTGTTTGGTTTCAATTCCACTATCATGCTTCCTGAAGATAATTTACCACTTGAAATCTCATCATCATGGAGATCGATTCAGCTTTGATACTCAATACCTCTTCAGCATCCTCAGTTGCTTTTCCCCTCTGAGTGGAGGACTGGAGGGCAGAGCAATAATCACCTCCAAACACTCCCTTTCTGGAGGGCTCAGAACTTTCTAGTTAATTTCATTTTCCATCAGCTGCTCTTCCTGGTTTCACCTCCAAGAATATCATACCCCAGTGCATACTGGGTACCTTGTGGTTCCTTCACCACCTGCTTAGCTTTTCGATTCCCTTTTGAGTGTTGTCCTCCCCCATTATAGCATAAGGTAGTTGACAGCAGGGACTATTGTTTCTTTTTCTTATTTGTATTCCTGGGGCTTAGCATAGTGTCTGATACATAGTAGGTTCTTAATAAATGATTATTGACAATTTGTTGGAAGCCAGCATTTTATGCTGAGCCCCAGGCCCCTCAGATAAGCACACCCGGAACACCTGTTTCCAAGGGACAGGCTTGCAACAGTACGCTCCGCCCAGCGGAAGTCCCCGGAGTCAAGCTCCACCCAGCAGAAAGCTCCTCACGCCTACATCCGCCCTTTCTCCCTGCTAGCTCTATATAAGCACTGCTGAGAGCTGAATAAAGTCCTTTTTGCCAGCCACACTTTGCAGCCTCCGGCTCCTCCTTTTTCACCCATCCCCTTTCAGGCTGGGTCCTCCTCGAACCCCACGTTAACTGGCCCTGCTGGACGGGGCAACAATTGACTAGTCAAATGTATTATTTTCAATGAGGAACAACACCTTGCATCCTAGCAAGCATAACTTTCTCTTTTGACTCTCTTTCTGCAAAACATCAAATACAAAAGAGCAAGAAAGGATTAAATCAACACAGATGCAAATATGTTAAAATTATCCACACAACTGTGTACAACTCAAACAATGAAGCCTTCATTTTCAAGTTAAGATTTATCTTCTATAATTTTAAACAATTTTCTAATTTAAAATACACCACAATTTCCTTTACAACAAAGCTTGTAGTTATTGCTCAGTAAATATTGAGTTTATTTCTGGCCCTGGCTCTGGGGACTCCTGTTTCCTCAGGCATCCAAAAGAGAATAACCTTTCTTTTCCTTGTTGCTGTAATATTTCCTGTCCTTGTGCATACAACAAGGGGAATAGGGCAATGGACTTCCCCTCCTAAGGGCCAGGCCTGGAGCTACTTGGTTTTTTTTTGCCAATTTATCTGAGTTTTTATGGCAGAAGGTTGGCTGTAGGCAAAATTACAGCATAAAAGCACTGTGGCACAGTAGGAGGAAAACCCTGAACCTGTAGACAAAAGATCTGTGTCCATTTCCTAGCTCTGTCATGTATTGACTGTGTGGAAATAGGCAAAGAACAATTACTCTGAATCTCAGTTTCCTCCTTTATAAAATGAGTAGGTGCTCTCATAGGTCCTTTTCAGTTCTAAGATTCTAAGTACTTTATGTTTGAAGATTACACACCCTTCCTAATTAGTTCTCCTCACTTCCCAAATTCATCTACTCAGGACATCAGGTCACTGTCCAAATGGGTCATATAACTCTACAACTAAAGAATCTTCATTGGGCCCCAATTGCTTACTAAATAAAAAGTCCAAATTCCTTAGCCTAGCATTCAAGACCCTTTTCAATCTGGTTCCCACATATTTTAGCCTTACCTTACCCCCACCATACATTTGATCATATATCCTGTACTTTAGCTAAACTGTCCCTTATATTTTCCACTTCTGGGTCTTGATTCACTTTTCCTATTGCTAGAATATAACCCTCTTCCTCTGCCAATTTGGGAAACAAAAGAATGAATTTTGTTTCCACAGGATTAAAAGTACTCCTCCCAGCTTTGAGTGATAGCAGAATGTAAGTCAGAGGTGACTAGTTTTAATCAGAGCTGTGACCTAGCAGAATCAGGTTTCCAATCGGGTAAAAGGTTAGAAGCTAGTATGCACACTTAACAAACTTTGAAGGGGACATGATGTGAGCAGTTCAGGAGGTTGTATCTAGCCAATGGAGAACAAGGTGGGAAGTTTGAATTGGGAACATAATACAAAAGCTGGCATTTGTCTGAGCAAGCATACTCTCCATTCAGGAGGTGCCTATTCACTAGGAATGTAGTATAATTGGCTAAAATAAAATGAAAACTTTCATTGGTTCACAATGAGCATTATTTTTTTTTTCTAGACTAAGCAGGTTTGTCACACCAATCTTTCTCTTTGAATACTCTTCCTTCAAAACCTAGCTCGAAAGTCTCTTCCCTGATCTGTCATGCACCTATCTCAAAATTTGTTTCCCCTCGTCTCCTCCACCCTGGGAATTTTTATAGCATTTTCTAACTTAATTATGCACATGCACACTCTAATTTGTATTATAATTATTTGTGTACCTGACTTATCTGTCTTAATAGATTATCAGATCTTTCAGGACAGGGACTATGTCTTCTTTACTTAGTATCCCCAATGCCCAGAACAATGCCTTGTTCATAACAAATTTTTGTTGAATTAAAAGACAAACTTTCTCCATTCCACTTTTTATAGTGATCTTTTTTCCTATCATCTTGAAGATACTAATGACCATGTGGTGATGTAGTAGAAAAATACTGAGTCTAGAATCAGAAGAGCTGGGTTTGAATTCAGTGACTCTGATGCATTATAACATCCCTAGACTCTTCAAGGTTATGACAGGAAAACATAAACTCTGGTGGATTCTATCATGCTGGAAAAGTTTCAAGTGTGGACACTGTGACAGATTGAAATTTATATTAGAGGACCGATGTAACTAAGTCAATAAAGTCTCATCACTAATAGGTTGGTGACTAGGTAATGAATATTTTGGCCATAGCAATACATGAAATTAAGGGGAAAAAGTTGAATGGCCTTGTGTTCTATGTGGCCCCATTTTGCTTGTACAGTCAGACTATTAGCTTGATGGAACAATAGTCAAAAGTATCATCAAATTTAAATATAGGAAAAGGATGAGGAAATAACACTGTGTTGAGTTTCAACAGCTTTAATCCAACCTATTCAAATGGGTTGCCAAAACTTGTAAGGGCAAGCAAAGTAGGACTTTTTACTGTTTTTTTTTTCTTTTGGAGTGCTTCTCAGCACCAAAGCAATCAATGCTTTCCATGGAGTCTTGCCTTTGTTTGTAGGAAGACCCACACCCTCTTGCTAATTAGGTCATTAGAGGTATGAAGCTCTCAAGAAGTGTGAAGCCCTTGAGAGATGTAAAGCCCTTGGGCCCTGAAAAAGGGTATACATACCCTGAGGTTAGCATTTTGCTTGGGGCTTACTCATTGGAAGAATGTTCTTGTTATTTGATCAGATGAGACTCTGGGTAGCCATTAAGGAGGTCCCCAGCTTAGCTTTGAAAACCCAGATGTTGGTGCTTTTCTTTCTGGTAACTGTGTATGTATTGCTATGGTCAGACAGACAGAAGCCTTTCTGTTGATTTGTGTTTGTTTGCTGTGTTTATTTAATTACAGCTTGTAATTTCTGTTTGTGTTTTCTCTGAAGTTCAGAGTGCTGACTTTTTCCCTTGAACTAAATGAATGATTTATGTATGTTTGATTAAAGTAAGGTTGTAAACCCCTTAAAGTTGCTTTCCTTAGAAAAGCAGATCAAAGAACCTGTGCTAGTAGCCCTGCTATGCGCTGGTGCTATTGGCCTTACACAGCCACAGTAATGGCAAGAAACATTGTTGTTACAAAGCTAAAAAAAATGCAAATGGAAAACAACAAAGATATAGACCTCAAATACATCAATTTCCTGTATGTACAAACAAATTTAAAGAGATTTGGAGAGTGTTGAGTTAGTTGAGATATGGAGCCAGCTAAGCTCTATTATTCTACAAACATTCAAAGATGAAATTAGCAAAAGGACAAATAGAAAAAAAGAATTTATGTCTCAAGTCTTTCTATAATTATGTTTTTTCCAACATCAGTGAAAGTAGAGCCACAGAACTTGTATTCTTTTTTTTTTAAATTTTATCTATTTATTTATTTTTTTATTTTTAACATGTTTGGTTTTCAGCATTGATTTTCACAGGAGTTTGAATTACAAATTTTCTCCCCATTTCCTCCCCCCCACTCCAAGATGGCGTACACTCTGGTTGCCCTGTTCCCCAGTCTGCCCTCCCCTCCATCACCCCATTCCCCACCCATCCCCCTTTCCCTTACTTTCTTGTAGGGCAAGATAAATCTCTATGCCCCATTGCCTGTGCATCTTATTTTCTAGTTGCATGAGAAAAAAAAAAAAACTTTTTTACTTTTGAATATCTATTTTTTTAAAACCTTGAGTTCCAAATTCTCTCCCCTCTTCCCTTCCCATCCACCCTCCCTAAGAAGTCAAGCAATT
>CM053622.1:722454819-722510947 GCA_028646595.1 Phalanger gymnotis | reverse complement strand
ACAAAAAAAAAAAAAAAGAATCAGGAAAGAAAATGCAGCTTCTAAAAGCTCTCCTTCAATAAGATTTCTTGAAAAATGCAAGTACATTTTTTTTTGTTTAGATTGGACTTGTGATTTAGTTGATGTAGGGAACTACCCATGAGGAAAACTTCATCTACCAATGCAGATTTACTTTGTGGGGATTAAATCTATGTATTCCTGAACCAGAAACTCTCTCTCCATCTATTATTGCCATGTTGCCTCTCTAGCCACTGCCTTATCTCCTTCCCCAGTGATAACTGATCAATAATGCTTAATTATTGTCAATTGAAATTGAAGCATTAAATAAAGGGGTTTATGATAACTAAAGTTGTTTCACATTGTCTTGAAGGATTTCCTCCAGAGGTGCCAAATAGAAGAAAGATTCCTGATAGATAATGAGGTCCTTGGGTTACTCCTATGTGTAGTTGATATAATGCTAATTAAATCAAGATCAAGAACATTAGAGGGCTTCCTCAAACTAACAATCTATACAGAAAAAAAAAAACCAAAACTAATGACCAAAAATATCTATTGTACAGTATATTACATGCAATTGAATGTCTACTTCATTAAGTTAGTACGTAAATGCCTATTTCTGGGATAGACAATAGAATTGGATAAGTTGGGCCCAGAATTGAACAGGGGGAAGAAAGTAGGCTGAATTATTTTGGGGAAATCGCCCAAGAGTTGTTCCCTGGAGAAAATCCCCTTATTTTTAACAGGAATTCTCCCGGGCAGTGTTATATGGTTGTGAATCTCAGAACCCAACAATCTCCAAAGAACCATACAATCTCCAAAGTTGTATACAACCAAAGGACAGAGAAAGATACAATGAATATATGCAGATTGCAATCTTTTAAATAATATTTTATTTATGCTTTTTTAAAGCATTAGTCACTTCTCAGTTCCTCCCCAACAACTCTCCACCCCCATATACCATAGCTTACTCTCTTGTAAACAAAGAAGCCTCTAATATTTTTCTAATAATAACCTCCATAATAAATATACATATATGTTTCACATAATGACATAATTGGTACCACTGAAGAAATGTATAAGAATTGAAACTTGGCCAATTGTGTAGGAATAGTAAGAGATTACAGATGGGCAGACCAATGGATACACTGGTGGAGGAGAGGAAAGAAACATATACTAGTTAAGCTCCTACTATATGCCAGCAACTGTGCTAGCACTTTGCAAATATCTCATTTGATCCTCAAATCAACCACGGCAAGTAGATGCTATTACCACCCCCATTTTACGATTGAGGAAACTGGGGCCGTGAGAGGTTAAGTGCCTTTGCCCAGGGTCACATAGATAGTAAGTGTCTGATGCAAAAGACTTGGAAGAAGGTGAGTGACTCCTCAATGGTGGATCATAGGCCCTTTTTTATTTGGACAGCAGAGACAAGAGTAACACAAAATAAGAAAGAATGAATAGGTTATGATCTGCTCCAAAAGAGTTAATGCCCCATTGAGAAAATTACAAAATCATTGATATCTCAGCTACTTCAAAATTTTCATTTTACAGAAAGGAAACAGAGACCTAGAAGAATCAATGACTGGACCACAGTTAAACAGCTATTAATTAAGATAGCCAGAATTAAAACAAGGTCATTTAATTACAAATCTAGTGCTTTTTCCACTGCCCTTTCTATCTTTTATTTTATAGTCCCAGAATTATGAATGTTCTCTGATCAGTGGAACTTAAGACTACTGTCTGACAGGGAAGCTATGTGCTTTGGAACTTAGAGGATTTACAAACCTTAATCCTTGGTTAATATTTATTTCATTGATTTTTCTTTCCCCTTAGGAGATTCTTAGATAAATGCTGTTCAGAATCCAACCTCCCACTGCTCCTAGTAGTTTGTTTTAATGCAAATGTATGAAAAAAATGTAGAGATTTGTTAAAATTGTTTCGGTGACAGGTCTTTGGTGCTTTAACCAAAATGACTCATATGCCTTAATATACCAAGGAGGTAAGATGTCACATGTGATAGAGTTGAAGGAACTGGGGATATTTAGCCTGAAGAAGAGAAGACCAGAAATGCAATGGGGGGGGGGGGGAGAAAGAAGATAGTAGGTTTTTAGTATTTTTAGCATCATCAGGTTAACATGAGATTAAACTGATTTTGTAGGAGAGAGAGGCTGAGAACAAAAATCTATGGTACAAAATTATAAAGAAGTGAATTTTAGCTAGACTAAATTAAGCATTGCAAAGAGCCCATGGTGACCTTCTCCTTCCCTTCCCTGCTTGCTCAGCTCTCACCAGGCCTGGATTCCCCAAGCTGACTTCCCCATCCCCACAATGATGGAGGCTGTCCAGTACTCTGCTCTCCATTAACCTTTAGGATCATTATCCCTTTACGAAATCCTTGGTTAGGGATATGACTGCTCATGCTGTTTGGATAAGAAAGGGGTTACTAAATAAAATCCATTCAGTAAGATAATGGTCCACCAGGCCTTGCTATCTGCCCTGAAATTATTCCCTAAGGCCCATTGGATTCTAGCACCTGATCTACTCCTGGGCCCTGCAGAACTCCAGCTTTTGCCTAGTGTTATATTGTGTACACTCACTCACACACACACACACACACATACACACACTCTCACACACACTGTAAGGATTCTTCAGTTCTGTCAGGTACAATGTTGATATACCTTAAAGACTACTGGAAGCTTCTATCTTTCCTATAGTTGTACAGTCCAATACATGTTATCTCCAGTAATTAGGATATTAACACCATGAGGTCAGAGACAGGCACTTTTTTGTTTTCATCTCTAGCACTTTTTAGTAATGTCTAAATAGTTGCTTTTTCCATTCTAATTCATCTAAGGAAACCTTTCATAAAGATTAGAGGTGTTCAGCAATGGCCTAGTTTAGCCCTAATTCTCATGAAGCTTGTCCCATGATGGAATATGAGGCAAAGTGGCCCAATAAGTAGAATCAGATTCTAAGTCAGAAAGGATTGAGTTTAAACACTATCTTTGTGACTTTCGGCAAGTCACTTAACACAGTACCCCAGACTACTCTCTAAGATTATAAATTGCGGGACAGTTGCTGATGACCATTTGCAAAGAGATTTCTTCACCAGGAATTTCTACACAAGTAAAATCATAGGTCTGAACTTGAATAAATGAAGAGTAAATCAACAGACTAATAATAATAACATATATATGTATATACATATATGTGTGTATCTATGTGTAAACACACACACACACACACACACACACATACACAGTAAGGCTTGCAAAAGTAACGTATTATGTTGTTTAACAGTGAATTCCTTATCACTGGAACCTTTTAAGCAGAGTTTCCAAGAAAGTTTATTGAGGGTATTATAGAAGACATTGATTTCTGAGATAGGAGGTGGACAATATCAGAGGTGTCAAACACGTAGGCATGCAGCCCACAACGCTGGAGAGTATGGTCAATACTAGATTAAAATGTAGCTTGGAAATGTTTAACAAAATGAATAAAAATATAATAAAATATACATAGTATTAATGTGTAGGGCAGCTTGCTGGAACGGTGGATAGAATGCTGGGCTTAGAGTCAGGAAGATCTGAACTCAAATCTGGCCTCAGATACTTTTTAGCTGAGTGACCTTGGGCAAGTCACTTCACCTTATTTGCCTCAGTTTCCTCATCTATAATATTAACTGGAGAGGTAAGTGGCAAATCATTCCATTATCTTTGCCAAGAAAACCCCAAGTGGGGGCAGGGAGAGATATACATGATTGAAACAAATGAATAACAACAAATATTGATAAGTGATTTTCTAAGTCAATATGAAGTTTAATGGCTGCTGTTTCTGTTCATTTGACAACATTGGACTAGGTGACCTTTCAGGTGTCATTTAACTTTGAGGCTCTGTGGTTCATCACCCTCCTTCTTTCCCAACCCCCCTCCCCCCCCACTACACATACACACACACACACATGCACACACACACACACACACACACACACATACACACACAAATGCCATCCCTGATATAGTGAAAAAAGCACAGCCTCTGAAGTCACAGGACCAGGGTTCAAATCCCACTTCTGGCGAACCCTAACTGTATGACTGCACAAGTCATTTGTCTTTCTAGGCTCAAATATCTATAAAATGAAAGGGTTAGTCTAGTGTCTAAATTCTCTTCCAGCTTTCAATTTTGTCTTCTCTTAAAATCCTTAATTTTCCTAGAAGATTCACAATAGATTTGTTATAGCCCATTAGGAATTGTACATCTTTTTTTTTTTTTCCAATTCCAGACCCTAATCCTGCTGCAATAACCAGTATTGTCCACTATTTACATGGAAATAGCATTCATCAAACATTTCCTGATGGCTTTTGATCGATACAATGAATGTCAGAGCTGCATTGCTTAGCTAGGGAAAAGTGTTTAGCACATCAATCTTTAGATGGATAAAATAAATCTTTTCTTTTCCTAAATAAGTTTTTTATTCCCTGTCACCCTTTTTCTTCTGTTCAGTCTTGTCTTTCTTTTAGGAGATTCTTTCTGCACTGGTTAAAACCTCTTTCTAAAGACAACACAACCAACCTCCCCTTTGTTCGTATGAACTCATAGACCCTGAGCATGCAGGATTATCGTTATCTTACAACACAACCAACCTCCTCTTTGTTCATATGAACTCATAGACCCTGAGCATGCAGGATTATCGTTATCTTATATATATATATATCACTCTTTGGTGTGTAAGCATCATACATGTGATACCTGATGCAGTATAAATAGTACTGCATCTGAAGCCTGAAGATCTCACCAGGTGAGGCAGGTAGGACAAGTATGACTATACCTACTTAGTAAATACTAAAACTGAGCCTCAGAGAAACTTGACCATGGTATAGTAAAGTGGTAGAGTTATAACGCAGGACTCCATACTTCCAATCTAGTGCTCATTCCCATGCACTTTCTTTAGTGGCCATGCTCTTTAGTGCCTTGGTTAGATGGGAAGTATATTTATTGCCACCCCTGCCCCTTGTTTCAGTCGTTAGAGGCAGCTAGGTGGTATAGTGGTTAGAGTGCTGGGGCGAAGAAGACCTGAGTTCAAATATGGCCTCAAATACTTATTAGCTGTGTGATCCTGGGCAAGTCATTTCATCTCTGTCTGCCTCAGCGTCCTCAACTATAAAAGAAGAATGATTATAACACTGTGAGAAACCTGCTCACTCTAGAAAGAACAATACTTGTGAAGCCAGGAAAGTTCTCATTTTATTTTACATTTATTTTACATTCCTAGTGAGTGAATAACTCCCTAATGGAGTATGCTTGCTCTGACAAATGCAAGACTTTTTATTTCCTGTCCCTGAATCAGTTTTCCTCCTTGGTTCCCCATTGGCTAGATGTAACTTCCTGAACTGCCTACTTCCTGTTCTCCTCCTTGATATGTCCCCCCTCCCTTGTCATGGCATTTGAATTAGCTTGTTCCTCCTTGGGAGTGTGTTAGATAGTATTAAACAGCTCATTAAGCAGGCGTACAAGCTTCTGACTTTTTACTTGATCAGAAGCCTGGTTCTGCTAGGTTACAGCTCTGATGAGAACCAGTCACCTCTGACTTACATCCTGTTATCACTTCTGTTATCACCCCTACAAAACTGAGAGCAGTTTTAATCCTGTGGAAACAGAATTCCTCCTTTCGTTTCCCACAACACCTGCTTCCCAGCATGTTATCCTTCTGTCTCCAGGAAAATGGAATTTTTCTGAATGTGGAATAAGGAGAGTTTGATCTTTTTTTTTTTTTCCTCTCTCGTAATCAGTATCATTTCAGTCTCCATTGTTAGAAGCTTAATAAGAGAAAAAGCAAATAGATTCTCTGTGTTGTTTTGTATTCAGAATAATTGTCCTCAATCCCTCTTGGATGGAAAGTGACTTGAGGAGTCACTTATTGCTGGGAAATGTTGGTTCCACTATCTGACACTTTAAAAAAAATGAACAGATTCCAATGTTCAAATTATCCCCTGTATCTGTATTACCTCCTTCCCATTTCTTTCTACTGAAGACCTTCTCATTCTTTAAGGCCGAGTTCAATAGCTTCCTCCTCCACAAAGCCTTCTTAGACCCAGCATCTCAGTCACTCACTTTCTCATCTGATTTTAGAGCACATTGTTCATGAACTGTCTTTGTGTTACTCATATTGTAGTTTGTATTATGTTCTTAATTCTCCATTAATTTTTTGAGGGAAGGTATTATGCTCTATTTATATTTCCATCTGCACTAAAGACTAGCACATTTATGAAGGAATAATCATGTCGTGACATCATGGAGACCAACATCTCCTGACTTTTCTTTAATGGCAGGTCTGACCCTGTTAACTCCGATATCAAAAATAAGATTCTCTGCTTGTCTTTTAAAATTCTTCCCATCAATTATGCCCAAAAGCTACAGAAGTGTACATCCCCTTTGATCCAGCAATACCACTACTAGTTCTATATCTCAAAGAGAGCATAAAAAGGGGAAAAGGTGCTACCTGTACAAAAATATTTATAGCAGTCCTTTTATAGTGGCAAAGAATTAGAAATTGAGAGAATGCCTATCAGTTGGGGAATGGCTGAACAAGTTGTGGGATATGAATGTAATGGAATACTATTGTGCTATAAGAAATGATGAGCAAGTGGCTTTCAGGAAAACCTGGAAAGACTTGCATGAACCGATGCTGAGTGAAGTGAGCAGAACCAGGAGAACATGGTACACAGTAATAGCAACATTGTGTGATGATCAGCTATGATAGACTTAGCTCTTTTCGGCAAGGCAATGACCTAAGATGATTCCAAAAGATGGGCTGTAGAAAATACTATCCACATCCAGAGTCTGAATGCAGATTGAAACATACTATTTCATTTTTTTTGTTTTTTTTTTCTTTCTTGTGGTTTTTCATTTTTGTTCTGATCCTTCTTTCACAACATGAATAATGTGGAAATATGTTTAATATAATTGTACATGTATAATCTATATTAGATTGCTTGCTATCTTGGAGAGTATGGAAGGGAGAGAAAAATTTGGAACTCAAAATTTTATAAAAAGGAATGTTGAAAACTATCTTTATATGTAATTGGAAAAAAAATAAAATACCATGCACAAAAAAAAAAGAAAGAAAATGAAAAAAAAAATCTTTCCCTTTCTGGTCCCTTCCTGTCTTTCTAGTTTTCTGAAACTTTGCTTCTTTGTGAGCTTCATACTATCCAGTGACACTGTCCTACACTGTTCCTCTATGGATGAAACTCTCTCTCCCCACATGTACCTTTTCACTAACTGTTCCCTGTTCATGGAATACTCTGTCCCCTCACCCCCACCTCCTGGTTTCCCTGGCTTCACCAAAATGCCCCATTTATTTAGGAGACTTTTACCAGTGCCAATAATCTCCCCACCTTCTCTTTCTATGCATATAGATGGCACAGTAGATAAAGTGCTGGTCCTAGAGCCAGGCATTAGAGTTAGGATTTGACCTTGAGTTCAATCTGGCCTCAGGCTCTTACTAGCTAGCTACATGTCCCTGCACAAGTCACTAAATGTCTATTTACCTCAGTTTTCTCAATGAAGACAAAAAAAAAAACATTTATCTCCAAGGAGTGTTGTAAGATCAAATGAGATATTTTAAAGTTCTTAGCTTGATGCCTGGCGCATAGTAGGTTCTTAATAAATGGTTATTTCTTTCCTTGCATTTTCCTCTTTCCATCCTTCCTCTTCTAGCTCTGGCCCTTAGAGTTTATATTCTACTTACTCTACTGCTTTTTCTCTCTCTCTGTATATGTATGTGTCTATATGTGTATGTGTGTGTGTACATATATATGTATATGTGTGCCTCATTGTTTGGGTTTTGATGGCTCATAGTGAGCATAAGTAGCACTTGTTTCCATTCTAGCCAGAAACGCTGAGGGTCTTCTCCTCCCTGACTGATTCTTTTGTGAAGGCAAAGTATGCCATCATTTGCCTCAGTTCTTACCTAGCCTTTAATTACTGAATGGGTGTTGCCTTAGACCAACTGAGACCTAGGAAAAACCTTGGCTTAAAAAAGCCAACGTCTCCCTTTGCCTCAGGGCCATTGCCAGTCTCTTGACCTATGTCATTTTACTGGACTCTGATGACTCTGGAGGAAAGAGTGAGGCTGACAGCTTTGACCATCCTTGCCTCACTTAAATCTAATTCACTTGCAAGTCAAGACATCACCCTCATGATGTCATTGGTCCCCTAGAATGAAGGACACAAACAACAGCAACACATGTATACATATATACACACACACACACACACACATATCTTCTATGTACATATTTATTTACATGTTATCTGACCAAATAGAGTATAACCTCCTGGAGGGCAGGGACTATGTTTTTGCCTTTTTTCCGCATCTTCAGCATTGAAAGTGTCTGTTCATTAGTAAATGCTTAATACATGCTTGTCAACTGATTGAACTTTAACTCTCTATTTTCTTTCTTTCTCCTTTTGCCAGACTCCCCATCATATTGGTCTTTATAAGGTTAATAGGATATAAGATTTTCCCCATCCATTAACAAGCCTCACTTGGAGCCCTGAAGCAGAGCCAATTAGGCTCTGGGCCACAAGGATTTCCACACCTTTCCAATTAAGTGCTGATTTCCAAGCTTCTTGGCACTAAGTCAAATGAATCTTTGATTGGAAACAGTCTATATTGTATTGCTTGGAGGGAGAGGTGTGGGCAGAGAGAGAAGCAGACAGAGAGAAACCAGGAGAGAGAAACTTGCCTAGAGGAACTAGCTTGCCTACGGAACTTAAAAGAGTGCCCGAGGTATCTGCACTCCCTGGAGTGGTGATGAGTACCTTGCTAAATCTTGACTGATGGTATCCTAATAGTAATGTTCCAAATAAATGTTTTGGTTTTGTCTCGGAGGAAATTTTTTTTTTTTGTATTTTGCAAACCAACGCTGGAAATGCCTATGCATATTCATAGCAGCTGCTATGGGTATTGCATTGCTGTTACAGTCTTTAGCAAGATTTTCCCCATTTCAAACTTACAATTTTCTTGATATTCATTCCAAACCACCTTCACTAGGCTAACAGAATGTTGGGTAGACTGACTTGACATAGGTCTTAAATCTTCCTAGGAACACTTACTGATGGGAAGAAAAATTGGTTTTAGGTTACCTCTTTTGTCCACCACCCCCCATTTTTTCTTTTCTATATTTCCTGTCCACACTCCCCATACACTTAGAAATAAGCCTTAGAGAAGGAGTTCTTAACCTATTTTAGTGTTACAGATCCCTTTGACATTCTGGTTAATCCTATGGACCTCTCATCAGAATCATAGTTTTGAATGTATAAAAAATACATAGGATTACAAAGGAAACCAATTATGTTGAAATAAACATATTAATCAATCAATCCATTTATCAATATCTATATAACAAGTTGATGGTCTCCAGGTTAGGGGATCCTAATATAAGAAAGCTAAAAAATAAAATAGAGTCTGATACCCAATAGAATGAGTACATTACAACTTTCCATGAAAGCTAATTCTTGAGGCAAACCATCTTTTAAAAATAGCTGTGGGATTAAGAAGGTTTATAGAATCTCAGGTCTGGGAAGTCAAGGGTCTTGTAGTCAGATCCGTATCTGGTAAGGAAGTCTAGTATAGTGGAAAGATCATTGGATTGGAATCACCTGATTCAGTTGATTTGATTTGGAATTTAAACTCTGATACTTACCTAAGTATGTGATTGACAAAAAGTACTTCTTCCTGGCCTTCAGTTTTTTCATTTTAATAGTGATTAATTTGGAGTAGATGGACTCTGAGGTCACTCTGAGATACGTATTTTATTATCTTTAAATGGGAATCATTGCTATTATATTCCCGAAGAGTGTAATCCAGTCTGTGATTGCAAACCTCCAAGTGATTGAGAGCTCAAGACCCACTGAGGCCCTAATCTACTCCTTTAGTGGATAGCTTTTTCTGATTTAGCCTACGTAGTACTGACAGAATGTCATCTTTGAGGAAGATAAAGGGCTAGGTTTAAGTTGTGTCTCTGGCTTTTAATGGATTATATAAACAAATTGCATATCCTCTCTGTCTCAGTTTCCTCATCTATTAAATGGGGATAATTCCTACTCTACACAGTTGGGAGATTCAAAGAAAATCATATAAGGTAAATACTCTGCAAACTCTAAAGGCAATAAGGAAAGGAGATAGACTTATGACTTTATTCATGTAAGGGGTTCCCACATGAAGAAATTTCCTTTTGCCAATACCAACTAACATTCTCTTCAATTTATAATCTCAGAGAGTTTCCTTGAGTGTTGAGAGGTTAAAAGAATTATTCAAGGTCACATAGCCGCCAGTGAGTTTCAGAGACAGGATTTCAACTTCTATTTTCCTAGCTTCAAACCAGTCTCATTATCTACATACCAGCTCATTTCAAGGGGCAGAGTAACACAGGAGGAGCTCTGGAGGGCTACAAGCTTTGCCATTTGACCAAGTCACAAAACTTCTCCAAGCTCTAATTTTCTCATCTGTTTAGGGACAGGTATAAAAATAGGTACCGGGCCTATGATTTCATTGTTACAGAGATCTCCTTCTCTCTGTGCAGGTAGGCTCTTTCCCTGTAATTTACAGTCTCAGAGAATTGCCTAGAGCACTGAGAGAGGTTAAGTGATTTGCTCAGACTCACTAAGCCAGTAGAGGTGAGAGGCAGGATGTAAAACCAATCTTCCCAGATCCTAGGTGGGCCCACTACCTATTGTGTCATCCATTCCCATCCCTCCCCCAAGAGAAGAAAAAATATTCTTGTAACAAATATAAATAGTTAAATAAAACAACTTTCCCCATTGGCCAGTTCCAAAACCATAGATCTTATTTTGCACGTTTAGTCCATCACCTCCCTGTCCAGAGATACATAACTTTCTTCATCAATGATGCTGTGAAATGTGCTGAATTCTGCATTATAGCCCACAATTTTTCTTTCGAAAGATTTAAAGAAAATGTTTCTCTGATAGTCCTCTAAAATCACTATTGTTGTTATGTTGTTATTCAGTTGTGTCCAACTCTTCCTGAAGTGATTTGGATTTATTTTTTTGTGGCAAAGATACTGAACGGTTTGTCATTTCCTTCTCTAGCTCATTTTTACAGATAAGGAGACTGAGATAGAAAGGATTAAGTGATTCACCCAGGGTCACACAGCTGGTAAGTGTCTGAGGCTGAATTTGAACTTGGATCTTCCTGACTCCAAGCCCAGTAGCCCAGCACTCCATTCACTGTACCATCTAGCTATTGGTAATTGCATAATTCATAGTTGTAAAGTGTTTAAACGTAAATTTCTTTTGTCAAGTTGGGTTTATCATGTAAATTATTCTCTTGGTTCTGCTTGTTTCCCACCTGCATTAGTTCATACAAGTTTTTCCAAGGTTTCTCTCTACTCTCAAATTTCCTTTTTTTTTCATCTGAATACTTTATTGTATTCTTGCCAGTGTACAAAACAGAAATCAATGAAGATTCAGAGAGGTAGATGAGAAAGTCTGACACAAGTTGAAATTTGGATGATTAACTTGGCACATTGTTACACACATACAGATTAAACTTTTGTGCAGGCTTCGGAATTCTCTCTCCTTTGAATAGTCATAATTCACATCATGGAACATTGCATCATGTCACAGATCCACATATGAAAACTGGATTCAGAGATCCTTCTCAGTAGCTTAAGATCATCTTGCTACAGGAATGAATAGATTTTCTGGGGCTGGAAAGGATTAGTATTGGAAGATACCCCAGTCAGCAGGGGATCATTTTGGGCATTTTGCAGGCAAAACTGTTTCAGATCAGCAGCCGCTTGAGAAACCTTCACATGGCGGAGGCTGGCCTCGAGCCGGAGCTGCTGCACCACTTTCCTCATGGCGACGACGTTGGAGCTGCTGGACATGGTGCAAGGAGCCGGGGTCCGCGGTTCGTGGTCGGCTCTGGGTGCTGGGTGCTGGGTGGTCAGGCAGACGTCCGCTTGCTCCCTGGCTCACTGGGTCTGGCCTACCCTCAAATTTTCTTAAAAGAAACAATATTTCCATAGGCTTTGAAGGTACAATAAAAGGTTTTCTTTGTTCTGAAGTCTAGTTGCCCCCTGCCCCATACGTTATTGATTAGAAAAGAAATTTATTCTTCCCCCTTTAGTGCCAGTTCCTGAACGTCTCTAATAAGGAGCTGTTGTGGGACTCAGTTGACCTACTTATTGCTTTGGGTTGTAGGTTTTACTTCACATCTATAAACATCCCTTCCATTTGCCAGGCATCCTGGTATTTGGATGATTGTCAGTCCTAAGGAGAATCCTCTCGTCCAGGCAAAAATGTGCATCACTCATTTAATCCTCTCCATAATGAGTCAGAATATATACACAGTATGCTGCTAATACAACAGCTTCATTGATTCTTTTCTGGGGCTATGGCTTATCCCCCTCTACAACTTAGTAGCACATCGCAGCACTGCCAAACTAGCTATACTAGGCCAATAGACTTGTATTAAAAACATTAGGAGGGGATGGGGCTAACTTAAATTGCTGATGTTCATGAGGGCAGTATAATTGGACTTCTCATTGCTTACAGGCAACTGTCTATGCCTCTAAGTTGCTCAGGTTGCCAGAAGTCTTCCACATTGGTGAGATGACAGGAACAGACCAAAAGAAAAACTCAAACACACACATGGGTTGTAGCAACTATCAGTGGCTAAGCAGATAGTTTATGCCTTGCTGAGTCCATGATTTTAGATTGTGGTAAATGTGGATCAGTTCTGATGAACTACAGAGAATAGAATATATAATGGTAAAGCTAGAAAGGAACATGTTACATAGCATTTTAAAACACAATTTATAGAATATTACATCTGAAAAGACCTTACAATAGAGAATAGAGAATGTTAGAACTGCAAACAAATGCCAAAAAATTCTCAGATGTAAATCTCAGAAATGTCTTAAATCCTTCATTTCAGTTTTATTTTTAATTTGGGAAATCAATAAAAACTGTCTACAGCTGAGAGAAATTAGACTGGAAGGTATTCTACAGTGAAAAGAACACATTCTTGGGTTGGGAGGTAGGGATTAAAAGATTTGGATTAAGAATGCTGAGCTTTTAGTCAAGAAAACCTGAGTTGAAATCTAGCCTTAGCAACGTGCTAGCTGTGTGAGCATGGGCAAATCACTGAACTTCTCTGTACCAAAGCTTTCTCATCTGTAAAATGGGTATAATAGCACTTACCTCCCAAAGTTATTTGGCTGATCAAATAAGATAACATATATAAAGAAATCTGTCAACTTTAAGGCATTATACAAATATTAATATTACTATCATTATCATTATTATTAATTTCCATCCTGGTGCAAATGAGTCATGCGGCTTTTGGTCATCAGTTACTTTCTTTGCTGGCCCTCAATTTCCCCACACATTAATCTAAAAGTATATATTTTTTATTCTCTAAGGGCTATTAATGCTATGAAGAGAGCACTGGATTTTAGGTCAGTAGTGCTGGGCTTAAATCCTAGATCTATTATTTATCAAGTGTGACTTTAGATAAGTCATGTAACCCTTTCGGGCCTTACTTTCCTCATCTATAAGGAGGGAGTTTCTCTGTGACCTCTAACGTTCCCTTAAACTCTAAGACCTATGATCCTAGCATTTTATGATATTAATATTCATGTGAGACATTTAAGCTTGGGGAAAAGCAACCCTTAAATTTAAGTCCTTGTGCAAAATAGACTGAAACTAAATGAATGTGAAATAGTCTCAAAAATCCTGTGATTTGGGTAGCATAGGGAATTTTTCCCCTTCACCCTTATCTTTAGTTCAACAAGGCCTTGTATACCCAATCATAGTGTCTGGAATTCTGCAAATGAAGATTCATTCAAATGGGCTTCGAATACTTTTTTTTTAACAGAATCACAGACAATGCACAGTTTGGAAGAGACCTTAGAGTCAGTCTGGCCTAACCCAGGGTTGAATTGGAATCTTTTCTGCAGCATAAATGATATTTGTTCATCCAGCCTTTGTTTGAATACCTCCTCCTGATTACCACCCAAGTTAATCCATTCCACTTCTGGATTTCTCTAACTGTAAGGAAACTTCTCCTTACTAAAGACTAAATCTTTCTCCTTGAAATTTGCCCTCATTGTTCCTAGCTCTGTCCTCTTGAGCCTAAGTAGAAAAAGCCTAATTTCTTTTCCATCAGACAGTCTTTAAAAATCTCCTATGCAAATTGAAATGCAAAAGGGAGAGAGAACCTCCAATTCTTTGTTAGGTAGGCCCTTCCCAGAGATTGGTTGAGGCCCAGAAGATGGTTGCAATAGAATAGGAAGATAAGCACAAAAAACGAGGTAGGAGGGTACCAGTGATGAAATTCATCTATTTTAGAATGTTTCTGCCAACCAGGGTTTTTGCATAGATGAATTAGATGCACAGAAACATCCTTCCTAATGGTCCTCTGAATACAGATTTTGAGCTGGAAGGAAACTTAAAGATCACCTAGACCAAAGTTTTCATTTCCTAGAGAAGAAAGCTGAGGCCAGGAGTTATAAAGTGGCTTTCCCAAGATAATGTTAATAATAATAATGATAATACCTAGCAATTATATAGTGGACTAACATTTCTGATGTGCTTTTCAATATTATATAATTTGTTCTTCACCAAAACTATGGGAGGTAGGTGTTTTTATTGTCCCCATTTTATAGATGAAGAAACTAAGCTTGAGAGAGGTTAGATGATTTACTCAGGTAAATGATTTACTGGTAGCAAGTGATACAGTTGGGATTTGAACCCAGGTCTTCTTGACTTGAAGTTCAATACTTGTTCTACTACACCAAACTTACTGGTTCCATGAAAACACTTTTCTAGCTGAAATGTTAAGAGACTGGGCATGAAGTGTCATGCATGATAGGGTTAATAAGCAAAGGTGATCCCTTTAACTTGGAGCTCCACATGGGTGGTGATTATTGTGCTTAGTGAAATAAAACAGGAAGGCCAGACTTGACCCAGAATGTGGGAAGGGAACAAGGACACTAGCAGGGCCAGCTGGGAATTAGTTCGGGATGTTTTCACTGTTATATGGCAAACAAAGTTACGAAAAATAATAAAACTACATCTCAGGCAATCGTCATACGGTGTTATAGCCAGGTTTCATAATACTTTTTACTTAAGGGAGAGATTGAAAAGAATGCATTCATGACATCATTTTGAAATGACACAGCTTGATATAGCACATGCTATACAGTTATACCTATACCAGTGGCATGCTGGTAAATGTTTAATAATAGGCTCCCAAGTTAATTGATTTGTGTTGATGCAACTAATCAATGACAGAGCCAACCCTCAGACCAAAATCTTGCTTTTCACTAGGCTATAAGAAAGTGCAGGTCTTGCTGGAAGAATTCAACTATGTTCATATAAAAGCAACGTCACTTCTTAAGCCCTTAATTACTTAAACTTAGGAAATTTCATATCTTAGGCAGCCTAGGGCTATGCTATGCCTATTCAGAGGCAATTTGCTGCCCATTTTCAATAAGCCTCCTCAAATGACCAGCAAACATTTTCTCAACATAACACTGCCTATGATGACCCTTAGGGAGGGCATTGCAAATTTTAGACTTTTACCCAATGAAAGTCAATAAATATTTGCAGAATGTTGAATGTTGGATGAATGCTCAGTAGAGAGACATGATTATTTGCAAAGGCTGATTTCCATATTAGGTAGGTACAAATAGTTGTAATATGATATTGACCCAGTGCAGGAATGTGGAAATCATGGTATCAGAGAAATGACTAGTGATAAAAGTAAAGGGAAAAACAAAACAAAACAAAGAGAGAAGTAATGAGAGTCACAATTAACTTTGGGGTCCTGATGACTTGAGAGTGTTTTGGAAGAAAGATGGTAAGCACTATAAGGTCTATATCCCAAAGAAATCAAAGAAAAAGGGGAAAAAAGACCTTTATGTACAAAAATAGCAATGTAGTATTAAGGTGATCAAAGATCTTGCCCACCCATTCAACAGGGCTCAGGTGGAGCTAGGTTGGAAAGCTTGATTATATCTTTGGTTGTAAATAGGCCTAAAGCCTCTACTTAGCAAGTACTAAGCTGATTTGGGGGTGAAGCCCTCAGGGCTCTAAGGGGAGATGCTAAGACCAGAGTCAATGGTATGTGCTTTGAGTTCTTGTCAATCATGAATTCAGCCAATCAGAGACCTGAGCTCTAGCCAATAAGATGCTAGGACTGTATATAAGGAGAGTGCAGAATGTGAGAGAACCAGAATTGATGAGGGGCAGAACTTAAAGGATTGAGAAGCAGACTTTGAGAGAGCCAGTGTTGACAGAGCTGCAGAGTGCTGAGTGGAGAGTTGGGATTCATGAGTGATTGTTTACAGGAAGACCCTAGCAGAAGAGAAGGTTATAGGATGACTTAGTTCCTCGCTATAGTATTGTGTTATAATTTCCTTGTTGCTACATTGAGGTGGGCTTACTGGTTTTGGAATATAATTACTGCTATAATGAATTGGAATAGCTGGTCTTGGGATTTGATACTCTGGTATCTAAATAAATGTTATATTTCCTCTGCCTTCTACATAGAGAGTTTTTCATACTTTGCAATTCCGGACCATTCAGGCATGTTCATGGTCATCTTTGAGGTCATGAATCTTGCCTTACTGATACAAGCAACTGTTTTTGTGGTGGCAAAGAATTGGAAATTGATATTATGCTTATCAATTGGGGGATGACTGAATGATTTGTGGCATATGAGACTGTGATGGAATACGATTGTGCTGTGGGAAATGATGAGGTTGGGTGGTTTCAGAAAGATATGGCAAGACCTATACGAACTGACTCAAAGTGAAGTGGGAAGAACTGAGATACTATTGTGTACAGTAACAGCAATGTTGTAATGATGATCAACTGTGAAAGACTTGGCTGCTCTGATAAATACAGTGATCCAAGACCATTCCAAAAGACTCATGATGAAAAAATGCTATCCATCTTCAGAGAACACTGATGAACTCTGAGTACAAATTGAAGTATAATTTTCTTTATTTTTCTTGTTTTTTTTTGGAAGTATGGCTAATATAGGAATATGTTTTGTGTGATTTCGCATAAATAATTGAGATCATATTGCGTGCCTTCTCCATGGGTAGTGGAGGGAATGGGAGGGAGGGAGAGAATTTGAAACTTAAAATTTAAAAAGAAAAAAAAGTTAAATATAAATAAATAATAAATTTATAAAGAAAGATGTTATAAAGCCTTACCGTATGGGCTCAGCAAAGGGACAGGGTAAAGACCAAAAGACTCTTAAAATTACCAGTCCTCATGATACACCGAGAATAAGACTGGATTTGGGATCAGAAGAGTTGAGGTTGAATCCTACCTCTGCTGTTTGCTAGCTGGGCGATTTTAGTCTTCAGTGTACTTATTTGTAAGTTAGTTGGACCAGATGGTTTCTAAGGTCCCTTCAGGCTCTAGAGCTAGGTTCTTGTAATCCTAATACATAGGGATCCTTGACACTTCATTTACAATTAGTGTAGGTTTTCCAAAGAAGTACCTTATATTGTGTCCTTCAAGGTTCAGCTGAAATTTCATATTCCCTGCTAAGGTTTTCCTGACCGACCCATTTGTTGATACTCTCTCTCAAATTACTCTGGATTGACATATGTATTTTGTATTTAATAATCTTTGTACATGTTGTTTCCCTTAATAGAATGTAAACTCCTTGAGGGCAGAGACTTTTATTTTTGTTTTTGTGTAACTAGCACTTAACACAGTGCCTCACGCATAGTAGGAGATTAATACATGTTTCTTGGAAGGAAAAAAGGGAGGGATGGAGCAAAAAGATATTTCTTGGTTTTACTTTGTAAACATTTACTAAATAACTACTAGGTTCCAGGAAATTTAGTGGATACTGGTAATATAGAGGCAAAAGATATTTACACACACACCACACCTATATACACATACACAACACATACATACATATATAAACACCACATATATATGTACATATGCACACTACATCATGCCCATACATATGCATGTACACACAAATATATACTCTTACACACACTTTCATACACACACACACACACACACACACACACACACACCTTAGGCTAGATAGGCAAAGCTTTTCATTCTGCTATGAGGCTTAAAATGCAACACCATTCCCACTGCACTGTTGGAAAACATAACCTTCTCTACCCTGAGGTTTACTAGATGCCTGTAAATCAGTGGGGTTCCCTAAGCATCACCGAGGGAATTTACAAAGAGACTCAGTACAAGGAGAAATTGATGGTTGATCATCAGCCAGCTGTGAGCAGGCAGCCAGGAAGGTTGGTGGGTGGCTTGCTCCCTGTGGTGGCAGATATAGGAGCACCTGGTTGTAATACATGCTGATTCTAAATACTTTAAGAAGTAGTTTTTAACCACGGAGGATTCTACCTTGACATTTTTGGAGCATGGCTTAGGATAAAGAGCGCTGCTGCGCTAAGAATGAGAGTCAGAATGCATCAGTTCTGCTCCCAACCCTATCATTAAGTAGACATATGACCTTGGGCAAGTCGAATAACCTCTTTCATCCTGAATTTGTTTTTACTGTCTCTCTGCCTCTGTCTCTCATTCTCTATCTCTAGCTCTACTTCTCTCTCACTATCTCTCTCTATCTCTCTGCCTATGGTCTATGCCTCTTTCCACATCTATCTGCCTATCTCTTTGTGTATCCTACCCCTAGTCCTCTGTATAATAGCATATGAAAAGCCTATCACAAGAAGATTTGATATGCATTCCAGTTACAATGATGGTCTACTGTGGAAGAACAGAAGCCAGTATTTCCTAAGGCAAACCATTTCATCTTTGGACATCTCTGATTGATTGAAATATTTTTACATTTCTTCATCCTCTGCCATTTTTGCCCAGTACTCTTAGTTCTCCCTTCAAGAAGAACTAGCCTAAATCTTCCTCCACAAGAGAGTCACTCCAGTACTTTAACATGACTAACATGCCCTTTACCTCTCCTCATGTACAATTTTTCAGGGACACATCTCCAGTTCTTCATATGGCATAGAGTTCAGTCCCCTTACCATTCTGGTTGCCCTTTTATGGAACTGACCTTCCTAAATTGAGGTATCCAGAAGCTGTGGTCTGAATTTGAGGGTATAAAGCAGGAGTGGTGCAGCCTTTAGGTCACATGTGCCTCTCTAGGTCCTCAAATGTACAGAACTGTGAATTTTGGATTCAGTCGAAGGACCACACTTGATGACCTAGAGGGCCATATGTAGCCTTGAGGCTTCAGGTTCCCCACTCCTAGATAAAATATGATCATTTCCATTGTTTTGGACACTTAATGAAGCAAATGAAAACATTACTTTTTGGCTTTCATTTCACACTGTTGTCTCATGTTGGGTTTGCAGTCCAACAAAACCCCCAAATCATTTTAATATTGTACCCTTCTACATGTGGAAAGAAGAGTCCTTCTCTACTCAGCCTCCCCCTTTATTCTTCCTTCACCTAGGCATTCACACGAAAATGTTATCAGAGAAACTATGTAACTTTCCTAAATTTACTGCTTCACAGAGAAGAAAACCTCATTTGGCTTTCTCTGGAGGAGTAAAAAGAAGCCATCCTGCCTATCTCTCTCTCAACTATTTCAAATACTAAGATTTATTGGTTCAGATTTTCACTATAATGTATATATTTTGAGACACAGCCTATGTCATGGTAAGAGTGGAGCACATTTTGCTGGTTCTAATCCTCGATATAATGCTTGCTAGCTGTGCCATGCTCCCTCTATCCCCACAAACAATTAATGATATAGTTCAGTCTCTATGTACATACTCTAGACCTAGCTCAAGAAAGATCTCCTCAATGAAGCCTCCTCTGACTTCTAATTGGTAATCTTTGCCCCTTCCTTTTCTCAAATTTTCTTGGAGTGCTTTGTTTTTCCTGTTTCTCTTTGACTTTATTACATTTTCTTTTATTTGTCAGATAATCCCTATTAGACTCCAACTTCTTGAGGACACAGACTGTATCTTTTTTGTATTTGCTTTCTCAAGACCAAATGCAGAAAATTCCTTACATATTGTAAATAATTAATAAATTAAAATTGAATTGTTTGATTTGGATTGAATTGGCTCAAATCTTGACAAGATCTTTAATAACAATGCTGGGAAAATATTTCATCTTACAGTATGGTAGAAAAGCACTATATTTGGAATTGAAAGATCTGGACTTTCATCCCATATCAGCTTTTTGTGACTTTCCCTAGTCTTTTAGCCTTTCTGGACCCTCTTTTCCTCATTTGTAAAATTAGAGATTTGGATAAGATGATTTGATGTCTCCTGCCAACTTGAGATCTTATAATTTCTATCTTATTCATGCATGTAAACTTAATCTATATGCCCATCATTTTTTTTCAAAAGACATAGTTTTCACTCATTGTTCGTATTTTTATTAGTGTATCTGACTTATGGACCATAGGTGGCTTGGATGATAATGTTTACTCACAAAAGTTTGATTGAATTTTGTGTATAAATTTTAGCTCAATTTGTTTTGTATTTTAATTAGATTTATTATTTTTAGTTTATAGCACTCAGTTCCACAAGTTTTTGAGTTCCAAACTTTCTTTCCTTCCCTCCCCTCTCCCCTGCCCCCCAAGACAGTATAGAATCCAATATATGTTCTACATACACCTTCGCATTAAACTTATTTACATAATAGTCAAGTTGTAAAGAAGAATTATGACCAATGGAATGAATCATAAGAAAGAAGAAAGAAAACCAAAAAAACAAGAGAAAAAAAGAAAAAAAAAGAGCAAACAGTTTGCCACAATCTGCAGTCAGACTCTGTAGTTCTTCCTTTGAATGTAGATAGCTCTTTCCATCATGAATCCTTTGGAGCTGTCTTTGAATCTTGTATTGTTGAGAAGAGCCAAGTCTATCAAAGTTAGTCATCACAGAAGCAATATGACTATGGTTCTGTACAAGGTTCTCCTGGTTCTGCTCCCCTCACTCATTAGCTCAATTTTAATCGGGCCTTTTGCTGTGTTACCTAGACTAGAAGAAGGAATATTTGGTGGAATGATAAGGGAAAAGTTTTGCATGAAATGAAATATTCTTTAACCTCTTGTCCTATATTTGCCTTTTTTTTTTTAGGAAAAAGAACACCAGGCTCCAGGTAAAGGTAGCTTAGAACTGAGGTTTAATTTGATTTTAGACAAAATGTTCACTCTGAATTCCTGCCTCATTTATATCTATGAGGAAGATGGAAAAGAAGGCACCTCAAGTGTCTGCTTTTCCCGAGTTCTCTAAGACCCGGAGAAATCCCTATGAAGTAAGCTCTGTAGCTTTTTTTGGATCTTGCTCTGGACACCTCTAATGCTTCAAAGACAGTGTCTCCTTAACAAAAATACTCCAGTTTCACAGGAACCCAAGTACCCTTTGATCCTAAAGATACTGCCTGTCCCATCTAAAAAGATGAATCTCTCCAGGACTAATGGCTTCATGAGAGCTTTAATCTTTCTATAGATCCAGTTGGTAACACCTTGAAATCTCAATGAGTATGTAATCTCATTACTATGGGCATGGTCTCCAAGATGTAGGTTGCAACTCATTTATAGACAGTCTCTATAGATTTTCCATCCAACTGCATATCATATTCTAGACAATCGACATTTTTCATCCACTTTCTCTTAACCCCACCATGAATAGTTAGTTTAATAACTCTTGATTGTTGGTGAATCAAATACAGACACCTCTGACATGTGCCAGGACTTGATGTAATCAATTTAATGTCATCAAAAAAATTCAACTCCACCATCCTTAAGGAATTCTGCATATGTGGTCTGTGCTTATCATCTCTGATAAAGTTGGCAAACATGGCCAGTAAGGATATATCATCTTATCTAATGCCTCACCTGATATTAATAACAAGAAGGTCACTGACTGTAATTGCTTCTGTGTTTAAATCACTTTGACATATTTATGGGAGGCACTTTGTTGGAGGAGAGGTTTTTCAAGTTTTCATTTTGCTTTGCCAAATCAAATGATTTAAAAAATATCATCAATATAGAATAAATAGAGTGTTTCATTGTCTACATATATAGGCAATTGTGGGAATGAAATAATGTGGTCTTTTGTGGAAAAAGTATTCGTGAAACCTCTCAATTCACTTTTCAAACTTTCATCAGAGTGAGTTTAATGCATATGTTGATTATTCTTATAAAATTTTGGTAACTACAAAAAAGTCAACATATGAAAAAGTTAATTGCTTTTAAAAGTATTAATAAGGTCCATTTTATGGGCTTTCACCCTTCCCTTCCTTCTTTAGTTTACCTTGAGAATGATACTTCTATACTCTTGAGTAATAATAGCTAACATTTATATAACACCTTAAGGTTTGAACAACACTATTCTCACAATAAACCTGGAAGGCAGATACTATTATCATCTCCATTTTGAAACATGAACATCATGTTCCCTCTATCATACATTTCTTCTTTATACATTTGGTCCAGGTCAGGATGTCTATATTTAAAGAATGGGAAGAAAATGAAAATGAAATTTATAAATTCACTGCATTCATGGATAGATAGATGTTTTATTTGGAATCAGAGGACCTGGCTTGGAATTCTGGCTCTGTTCCTTACTCTTTTTCTGATTTTGGACTTATGACTTAAAAATTCTGTATTTCAGTCTCTTTATTTATAAAATTCAGGTGTTGGACTAAAATATCTCTAAGATTTGCTTTGTTTCTAAATCTTCGGAAGTATGAATTTGTCCTAAGTTTTTACTCTCTGTAATAAGTTTTATCTTTTTATTGTCTTTAATTCCTCATTGTCTCTTCCCATACTAATGTATGTAGCAGAGAAATCTAAAGCAACTCCATTTTGTCTGCAGTACCACTATTTTCTCCCTTACCTTGTTTGTGTTACAATTCCCACCCACCTATTTGGAACCTTCCTTACTGCTGAAACAGCAAGAACAGTCCTATTTATTAGGACACCAAGGTACCTAACAAGAAGAGACTTTCCTGTTACTAGCTCCAGTGATGAGCCCTAATCAAGGGGTACTTCATCCCCTATTCTGACCCTGCAAGCTCCCAACAGCAAGCTCTGTTCAATACTAAGGTACCTGATATCCAATTTACTTCATGTCTAATTTGAAGCCTACATCATTTATTCTTTTGTTCCTTGAGTCTGCTCCTGTGGGTGGGGCTCCCTTGCTGTCAAACTCAAGAAACCATTTTTGATTTCTACATTTGTGGTATTGGGTTTGGATTTGCTATTAGTTTTCATACTGGCTCTGACAATTTTACCCATACTACTTTCTATTCTGAGTCCTTGATTTGATTCAATTTAATTCAAGAAGTACTGATGAAGTGCCTGCTATGTTCAAGAACTTGGGATATGGAGTGGTATAAAGGTTAATAAGACAGATTTCCTGTCCTCAAAGAGCTTACAGTCTTATAAGAGAGATGAGACATGAACATAAGCACTACAATACAAATTTAAATACAAGTAGTAGAAGAATTACAATGTTCTGAGAAAGTTGAGGAGCCATAACTACTGGCTAGAGATGTCAGAAAAGTTTTCATGAAGAAGACCATATTAGAACTAGTCTTGATTCTTTACAGGACCTCTAAAATGGCAAGCAAAGTGGGACTTTTTGCTGGTTTTTCTTTTGGAGTGCTTCTTAGCACTAAGGTAATCAATTGCCTTTGATTCAGTCTTGCCTTTGTTTAAATCAAGAGTCTTTGACTGAATCAAGAGTCCTTGATTGGAAACAGCATATATATGCTCTGATATTAGCATTTTGCTTTGGGGCTCAATCATTGGAAGAGTGTTCATGTGATTTGGCCAGATGAGACTTCGGGTAGCCATTAAGGAGCCCCCCAGCTTTGAAAACCCAGATGTTGGTGCTTATCCATTTGGGAATTATGTATATATTGCTACGGTCAGACAGTTAGAAGCCTGTCTGTTGATTTGTGTTATTTTCTCTGTTTGTAATTTCTGTTTGTATTTGCTCTGAAGTTCAGGGCGCTGACTTCCCCCCTGACCTAAGTGAATGATATATGTATGTTTAATTAAAGTAAGATTGTTAACCCCTTAAAGTTTCTTTCCTTTAGAAAAGCAGATCAAATAACATGTGCTAGCAGCCCTCCTGTGTGCTGGTGTTATTGGTCTTACACCTTCACAGCAGCTGCAAGTAACATTGTTGTTACAACCTCTGACTGAGGAATAGATGGTTAGGGGTCTCAATGAGCGATCCTTACCCTGAAACTTTATTCTCAAATTCTACAGAGATAATTTTATGAATCATGTGGGTAGTTTTCTCCTTCACTTTTGGATAGTCATATTCATTTCACTTTATAAATGTTATTAGTCACTCTTTCAAATGCCAATTAATCTCTCAAGGGTAAGGGGCTGTCACCTGAATGTGTCAGAGGGATATATATTAACATTGACCTTATAATCTAGATCCCTAAACAGCCACCCAGCCAATTTAGGCTAAATGTTTATTTTCTTTTATCAAAGTCAATGTCTTTCTGGGTTTCTTCTATGAATGTTGAAGGGAGAAGGATTATAAGGAGAAGTCTTCTCAAACTATTTTTAGGAGCCTGGTTTATAGCTAATATAATTGCTCTTTGGGTGCTCATATAATGAACTTGTTTCCCAGCTCCTGAAAAGACTAGAAAATTTTTTGTTTGAAGCCAGACACATATTAGTGCTGAAGGATATTATTTCTCATTTTAATGTGAAATCTCCAATACTATAAAAAAAGATTTTTTTTTCTGTAAAATGATTGCATTTTATTTTGGTTCAAATCTAGAAGCAGCGTGGCATAATGTAGAGTTCTGGGCTTGAGGTCAGGAGGCTTGGGTTGAGTCCTGCTTCTGACACTTAATATCTTTGTGAATTTGGGCAGTTAACTCACTTAACTTTCCTTGCCTTTAGCTGCCTCATTTATGAAATGAGGAGGTTGGACTAGGCGAGCAATGTCAAATAGAAACTCAAATAGAAACAGGAGCCACTAAACTATACCTAAGGATTTCTGTGGGTGCATACTGACTTAGAAAACCACATACTGATATTATCTGTATACTAATATATTTTTATTTATATTGTTAAATATTTCCCAATTGCATTTTAATCTGGTTCTGGCATCACTGAGGAGTTCTTCATGTTTGACACCTCTGGAATAGAAACCCTCCAACGTTCTTTACAGCTTTAAATATATTATTTTGTGATACCAGTTAAAATTGTATATATGTACGTATGTATGTATGTCCGTTGCTCAGTTAATAAATATCTACTAAATACTTATTGTGTAATAGGCACTACATTAAGCTGGGTATATGAAAAGAAGCAAAAGACAACTCCTGCCCTCAAGGAGTTGACAATCTAATGGAGGAAAAAAAAAACAAGCAAACAAATATATGAACAAACTGTATACAACAAAAATCGGAAATGATTAAAAGAGACGAAGTACTAGAGTTAGAGGTTGGAAAAGACTTCCTATAGAAGATGAGATTTTAGTTGGAACTCGAAGGAAGCCAAGTAACCCAGTAGGCAGAGATAAGGAAGGAGAACATTTTAGGCATGGACGACAACCAGAAAAATTCCTGAGGCTGAGAGATAATGTGTATTGTCTGTGGAACGGAACAAATGCCAGTGCTACTGTATTGAAGAGTATGTTGTGGGGAGGAAGGTATGAAGAGACTGGAAAAATAGGGTGTGTGTGTGTGTGTGTGTGTGTGTGTGTGTGTGTGCGTGTGTGTGGTAGGGCTAACTTTGAACTCCAAACAGAAGATTTTGTAATTGATCATGGAGGTGATAGGGAGCCACTGGTGTTTATTGAATAAAACATTGCAAATAGGAAAATGATAGGCTTTGGGAACAGATTAGCAGAGACGGGGGATAAAAGAAAGCAAGGAGTTGATGACATCTTGGTTGCAAGCCTGAGGGACTAGGAGGATGGCATTGCCTACACAGTGTTTCTTAAACTGTGGGTCATGGCCCAATATGGGGTCACATAACTAAATGTAGGGGTCCTGAAAAGTTTGGCAACAGTGAAAGGTTTCTGAATACGCAACAACCAAAAATTAATTCAAAATCAAATGCATAATGAATCCAAGGTGTTTTTGGCAGAGCTTGCCTGTATGGCATCACACAACTTTATGGCAGCCTTGGTTCTGAGCACACAGCATGAGCAATATGTACTGAACATGCCCTCAGGCTACACAACACCAAGGAAGGTTGCAAGAAACACCTTGGCTCAGATTGGAGACTATTATATGTTATAAATTATGGTGTTTTTGTTGTACATACAACATTTTCTTCTCTTACAGAAACATAATAATTTAATTACAGAAAATAAAGACTTTTAATATTTACCTACTGTCACTCCTCAGCATGTAATCATTAGCATGTAAGCATCTCATTAATATATCTTTGCATTGTACTGTGTTAGAATGTTTGATTTAAAAAATTGCTGTAATCTCCTTTTTACAGAAGCATGTGTTTAATTGCAATAAGTAAAGACTAAACCTCTTTAATGATATTTCTCCACCATCTCTGTCATATGTGTATATAAGTGTGAAAATCAAATTTTTAAACTAAGCATATACAAATGTAATTGCATATACTAAAGCTAATAATTATTTGAAAAATTATTAGCAATATTTATTCATGTTTTAGGAAAAATATTTTTCTGTTATGGTAAAGTGGTTAAATTTAGACAGAAGAGGCAAAAAATACTGATGACAACGCAGCAGAGTCTTCACTACCAGGTTGTAGTACACCTAAAGGACAAGAAAAAGAAAATATTTCACATCATTTTGGCAATATGGATTTATTTCTAATAATGAAGATGGTGTGGAAAAATCTCTTTGCTTAATTTGTAATGAAGTTTTGACTGTGGAGAACATGAAACAAGCCAAACAAAAATGACATCTTAATATCAAGCATGCAGCATGCTGTAATAAACCAAAAGAATATTTTGAATGACTTTTAAAATGTTCAAATAAAAAAACAGTGTTTTGAGAAATTTGTTATTGTCAACAAATGTATTGACTTGCATCTTATGAAACTTCTTATTTAATTGCAAAAACTAAAAAGCCGTACATGATAAGAGAAGATTTCATTTTACCTGCTGCTATTAAAATGTCAGGAATAGTTCATACGAAAAACTATGGGGATGAAATTCATAAAATTCCTTTATAAAAAATACTGTTTCAAAAAGAATTTCTGAAGTTACTAATGAGCAATTCCAATAGCTTATTACCAGGCTTAAGGGCAGCCCAAAGTTTACAATGCAGTTAGATGAAATAACTGATATTTCTAATGTGGCCTACTTGTTATTTTATGTAAAATATGTTTATGAATGAAATACATGAGGAATTATTGTTTTGTTGCCCTTTGAAAGGCACACAAGAGGGGAAGATATTTATCTTAAAGTTAATGAAATTTTCAAAAATGAAGGTTTATACTGGAAAAATTGTGTTCAAGTCTGTACAGATGGTGTTGGATGATGATGAGTGAGAATGTTGGATTTGTAGCAAAAGTTAAATCTGGTGCCACTTTTACTTATTGCATGATCCATTGGGAGGCACTCATAGCCAAAAACAGTATCACCCATGTTAGATGCTATGCTTTGCAATCCTATCAAAATCATTACCTTCATTAAAAACTATGCCTTTAACAGTTGTTTGTTTTCAAACCTTTGGAAAGATGTGGACTCCTATTACAAAAGCTTCCTACTACATGTGGAGGCAAGGTGGCTTTTAAGAGGGCAAAGTTTAAACAGACTATTGAAATTGAAAGATGAAGTTGTTATATTTTTGACTGAGTGGAAATCTGATTTTGTTAAATTTTTTATAATGTCTTATGGCTTTCAGAACTGTTATTTATCAGATATTTTTGAAAAACTCAATGTTTTAAACATGACACTTCAAGGAAAAGTTGTAACATTTATGTTAAAAGATAAAATTGAAAGTTTTACTAAAAAAAGTTAACATATGGAAGAATAGGGTGGAAAATGGTTCTTTAGAAATGTTTACAGCTACGAATGATTTTATAGTTGAAAATAATCTTCGCAAAGCTTTAATTGCAATAGTTATAATTAATTATCTGAAGTGCCTGGAGACACAGTCTCAGAAATAGTTACCTTCAAATTTTGATTCTAAAAAACTAAGTTGGAGTCATAAACCATACTTGATTGAAATAAAAAAAAAATCAGTCATCTGCCATTAAAAGTTCAAGAAGAATTTGGGGAGTTAGCAAGCTACAGGTTTAAAACTTGAGTTTCCTAAAAAAAATGTTAAATGAATTTTGGCTTGGGATTAGGACAGAATTTCCAACAATTTCTGAAATGTCTCTAAACATACTTCTGCCATTTCATACTAAGTATTTGTGTGAAGCAGCATTCTCAGCATTGATTATAAAATCTAAATATTGATCAACTCTGAAAAATGTTGCAGATGCTCTATGTCCTGCAGTATCAAATATTCTACCAAGATTTAATTCTTTATGTAAAAATAAACCAGCACATCCATCTCATTAGTGTGCAAATTTACTTTCATCTTTAATAAATGGTAAAATTATATGTATACCAAAGAATTGTTTTAAAATAAATTTCTTTATGATTTATCATGAGTAAATATTTGACTTGTATACCTAGTTTATATATTTATATACCTGAGGTTGCATAAAAATTTCTTGGGGAAAAAGGAGTCATGAGTGGAAAAAATTTAAGAAGCCCTGCTATAGCAATAGGGAAGGTGTGTGTGTGTCTCAGAGGCAGGGGTGATGGTGGTGTTTGGGGGAAAAAATAGTGAGTTCAGCTTTAGACATGTTGAATTGAAGCTGTCTTCTCGACACCCAGTTTGAGATGGCTGAAAGGTAGTTGGAGAAGTAAGATTGGAGGTCTACAGAGAGGATAGGGCAGGATAGGTAGATCTGAGAATCATCAGTAGAGATGATAGTTAAATCCATGTTAGCTACTGAGATAGTTAAATGACTCTGGGTAAGTCATTTAAACTTTCAGAGCTCTGAAAGCATTGACCTACATTGGTAGAAGTTTCCTTACCTAAGTGTTCACCATTCCAATAAAATTTTAGGTCTAGTCCTTATCTATCTATTGATATATTAATCTATCAGTCTAACTCATCTACATCTCATTTTGGAAACAGAGTATTTGGACTCTTGAATTTAACCAGCCCTTTTATATCAGAATAGAAAGAAAATTAAAATGGACACTAATTTTCTTTTGTACCCCTTCTCCCATTTTTCCTGATTCTTAAGCCCCAATTCAAAAATAGTGAAACAAAATTGCTCATTTTAAGCATAGAACCCTGGGATCCATTTCTCCTGATTCTCTACCCTACCTAATTTTCTATCCCTTGTCATTTAATTCCATGAATCCATTTCTATAGCTTGAGCGTTAGGTGCAGATCAACATATCTGCTAATGGGAAAAAGAACCTGAATGTCAGGGGATAAAAAATATCCACCAGAGAGATCATCCAAAGGTCATCCACATCATTCATAATCTATCAACTGCAGTTTTCAAACTGCTGGGGAGGAGTTGATGGGTTTTCAGTCACATCACTGTGGCTAAGGGTATGGTGCATACAAGTTGGCAGATATCCAAGCATAAGGTACACAAATGCATGAAGTACAGGAAACAAACAATCCTTTTGCAAGAAGACATATTTGGCATCTTGTTATCTTCAAATTTGGAGAATGGAATTCAGAAGAGATTGGGTAAAAAGGGATGTTCGTATATATATCTTGTTTATGTGTATATGGGATATCCAGGGAGCACTAAAACTTATGATATGAGAGCTTGTCATGACCTTTTCTGGGTTAGTCATCTACATTTGGTGTCCACTCAACACTCACCTGTGATTCCAAGCAACTGTAGCATGCACAGTTGCTACATCCTGGTGAAACCATCTCCATAGATGGGCTAACCCGGGTTTAGGGTAATCAGGCCTCAAACCCATCAGTGAGTTAGAGGGATGTCTACCCCAATCTTGTAGGGACCTTTCCTGGCAGAATGGGTGAATGAGAACAATTTGTTCCAATAACTATGAATGTGGCTGTTGTGTAATGCTTAGAGTCAGACATTGAGGACACCAAGGTCACCCTCTGCATCCCTGGCTGTCATCAGTTGTCTTGATTTTTGTCTTGCCCCTGGACTTTGATGACTCTGGAAGAGAGAGTGAAGCTGACAACTTTGTGCAATTCTGCCTCGCTTAAATCCAATTTATTATCCAAGACACCCTTAGATATCATCGGTTCTCTTCAAAAATGAAGGACTAACAACAACAATGTGTACTTATGTGAGGAAATTAACAAAATTGAAGGTTGAAGAATAGGGGAGAATGTCAGATATAGAAAGAAAAGTTAAATTATCAATTGAGTATATAATAGAGCATTTGGACAGAAGGATGAACTAGATCATAAGCATGGTATAGTAGCATAATATAAGTGTGATGACTGTCAATAGAAAGCCAGTGAAGCAGAGGAGAGACATAACTCCTCTTCAGTTAGTCTCCAATAATGGCCCTCCTTGCTTTCATGATACGATATCCTATGTGGCTACCTAATTACTTGAAATTTGGTTCTTATTCCGGCTGTATTACCCGTTGTCCTTCTAATTCACTGTGTTCTTCTGAATCACCTCCTTAGATTGACTCCTAGGCTATTTACAAATGGGTCAGTGACCCATCCAGGCTATGCTAACCCATGTGGAACAAACCAGTACTGTACTTTTAAATTCTGTTACCCTAAGCCCCATCCCATGGCATAGCCTTTTGTAATAGAGGATGTATTAAAAGAATGATACATTTTGGGAACCTACAGATATAATTGCTACTTATTGCCAAAGTCAATATCACACAAAGTAACTAGAGGAAGCTAAGTAGAAATATGTCCATGGAATCAATTTTTTTCAGATGTTTAGATCTGTGATTTGAAAGGGAAAACCGGGACTTCTGCAGAGGCAACTAAATTTACTTAAAAAAAGTTTTGGAGCCATCAGCTTTTTTTCTTTCTTTAGTATTCTATGGGACATAATTGTCTGAGACCTCTTTGCCACTCACTATTTTGAATGTCCTAACAGATGGCTGCTCTCAGTTCTAGGCAGATGATGGTTCAGTAGTAAGTGGTGCTGGGAGATTTCTTAGGAACGCTCAGGGATGGGAAAGACAGCTGTCACCAAATACCTTAATTACAGCATTTACAAAGTTCTAATTAATGTAATGTTACTTTTATGATTATATTAATGTTATGGCCATCAGGGAATTTGTTGCTGGACTCATTTTAGTGAGCTAAATTTGGAGTCCATGAATACTTTAAAGATAACAATATTCCCAAGATTTTGAAATCCTGCTATTTACCTACCGTAAGACTAAAAAGTGATTTTTGTATCTGGCCATTGTTTCAATGGCATCACCTATAAACAATCAGAAAAAAAGCAAAAACAAACCAAACCTTATATGGTACTTTATTTATATCATCTCATTACATTGTCATGAAAGAATGACAGGGTAAGTATGTGTATTCCTATTTTACAATAACAACAATGATAAAAATAGCCAGCATTTACACAGTATTTTAAGGCTTTCAAAGAAAGCACTTGATAAATATTATCTCCTTTTATGGTTTCAACAATGCTGGGAGTTAGGTGCAACTATTATCCTTATTTTCCAGATGAGAAAACTGATAAAGAATGAGGTTAAGTGACTTTCTTAGGGTCACATAGCTAGTAAGTGTCTGAGGTCAGATTTGAAAGCAAGTTTTCCTGACTCCAAGTCCATCCAAGTTCATTGCATTACCTAGCTGCCTCTAGGCATAGAAACTGAAGCTCAGATGGTTATACCTTGACTAAGAATAGAATGTAATATTGAAAAGAACATTGAATTTGGAGTAAAAACACCTAGTTTTGAATCCTTTCTCTGTCATATTAGATAGATGAAATTAGAAAAGTCACTTTGGTTGATGAACCACAGAACCCTCCTCTGTATAATGGAAATAGTAAGTACTTGAACTACCTAGCCAACAGGATGTTGTAGGGAAAGTTCCTTGTAAACTGTAGATTTATAATGTAAAATTCAATTAGTTAAAAAAAAAAGATTTCTTAAGTGTTGATGATATGCTGTGCTGAGTGCAGGGGTTACAAAGAAAGACAAAAGTACAATTTGTTCCTTATAAGCGTTCACATTCTAATAGAAGAGACAATATATAAATAACACAATACCTTTATCAATATGAGTTCTATCTCTGTCTCTTTATCGTCTTTATCCTTCTACATATCCATCTAACTCTCTGGATCTGTCTTTCTCCCTTTGTCTCTCTCCCTCTTTTTTGTCTCTCTCTTCCCTACCCTCTCCCATTTGCTCTTACTTTTGCCTTCTCTCCTGCTCTCTGTCTCTCTCTCTGTCCGTCTGTCTCTCTCTGTCTCTCTCTGTCCTTCTGTCTCTGTCTCTCCGTCTCTTTCTCTCTCTCTCTCTCTCTCTCTCTCTCTCTCTCTCTCTCTCTCTCTCTCTCTCTCTCTCTCTCTCTCCCTCCCTCCCTCCATCTATAGCATAAATGAAAAGAAACCTCAGAGAGAAGGTAAAGGAAATGTTTGCATGGGATAGAGTTGGGGAAGGGAGGACTAGGAAAAGCCTTCTACTGAAAGCATGATTTGAATTGAGTCTTAAAGGAAACCAGGGAAATCAGGATGTGGAGATGAAGACAAATAATCCATATGAGTGTATTTCATATGTAATTAATTTGTAATTATGTGCCCAATTTCATATGTAATTCATAGTGTAAATTCGCAGTTAGGAGGGGGAGTATTGTGTGAAAGAACCAGCAAATAGCCTAGACTAGCTATAGCTTACAGTTTGGATGAAGTGAAGTATACGAAAGATATAGAAGATTAGGAAGGGGTCAGGTTGCATTGGGGTGATTTGGATCCATTAGATTAGAGATCTAGCACTCTCAAATAGGTGATAGTAGGGTAACGGAAGCCTTCAAGAGTTCTTATTCACTTAATATCTGATTGACTTTTCTATAAAAGTGTTTTACTAATGACAGTGCTTTGAGTAATTGGTTCCTGCGAACCTCCTACTCTAACCTCCCTCCATCCTGTACCCATATGCCTTTGAACATAAATCACAGGTACTATGACCAATACTCCTAAAAGGAGGAAAAAGTTCCTCTGTCCCAGGCATTGTGGTCTTGCCCTTCTCTCAGAAGGTTCTCCATGGGCATCAGATATGATGTACCCTCAAAGCATAGGGAAATGACTCGTGCTTTGTGTACCCATCTCAACATCAATGTTCTCATGATGTTGACCCTAAAGTACTCTCCATGTATTTGATTCATTTCAAATCAATTCAATGAATATTTAGTAAGCACTTATTATGCTTTGCTAGGCATAGTAGATACAAAGAGAAAACAACAACAAAGAAAAGTAGTGTCTTCCCTTAAAGAGCCAGCATTCTATTGGGTGAGCGTCTGGAATCTTCCATTTGTAAAGCAAAGAAGCAGATACACTTTTACACCGGTCTGTATGAAAAGGGAGCCTTTAGAACCATGTGTTCCTGGGTGCTGGTGCTACAATGCAAGAGTCAGATCTTTCTAGTAAGTAAAAAGCTGTTGCCAGTTTTTGATTTATACTCTTTGGTGGCAGTTTGAAAAGGCTTCTGTTTGTGCCAGGTATTCTGATAAGCCTTTTTCAGTGTACCAAGTTAGGCACATACCTAGATTTTACTACTCGTTGAGCAGAAGATACCCATGAGAACCTCCAAAGAGGTCTTTGCACTGCTGCTCCTATTTCTCCATCTCCACTCATGCCTAGGAGTTCACCATGTAAACCACTGCTGATTAAACTGCTTTCCTCCTAAGGGTACACATGCAAGCTCATGTGGGGAGTTCCAACAAATGGCTCTTTACTGAGCTTGGTAGTGCCATCTCCCTAACTTTCTTATCATTTTTGCCGCCTTGCCTTCTCATAAAGACAATCGAAATCACTTATAGCCAGGCTCTCTATTTATCCAAACAATTTCCCGATTTTGACTGAATTAAACAGTTATTTAAAAAAAGTAGGTAAGTAACTGATTGACTCTAAAACAAAGAGAGGAATTGGTTGGTGTGATAGAGCACAGGGCTTAGAAAAATGCCTTCTCTTTTCATGAGGCCATATTCACTGAGATTGTGAAGGTTAATATCTGAGAGAACTCAGGCTCGACAAATCTGAAAAAAAATATTGATGTAGCATTCTATGTCAAAACATCCCCAAGTCAGTACTAGTTGAAATATAAAAACTTCAGAGCTAGGACCCAAGATGTCATCTCATTGAACTCCTTAATTTTGAAGGCTCTGAGCCCACAGTGGCTTGTTCAAAGTCATTGAGATAGTTAGTGGTGCCAGTATACGTGCAAGTTTAGTTATTAATATCTATTCAGGTTTTATTTTTCTAGATTTGACTTCCAAGAATAACTTCTAACTCTTCCTTTAACCCAGTCCTCACACTGCCTGTGCACTACAGCTTGCATGATATTCTAACCCTTTATCCCTCAATGTATCATCCTCTCTTTCAAGTTCAGAACCTTTTGGCCAAACCCAGACAGCTTCTGGACAGTGGTGAGCACCTGGGCTGGATATTTCCACTCTTTAAACACAACATCCTACTGCCCACCCCAACTCCCACCTTTTAAAGGTTCCAAGGGGATTGGTTAACACACTTTCAAAGGCTTTTATTCACTTTGCTGATTAAGTCAAAAGCATTTTCAACTAATCCATGAATATGACTCCGACAAAGATTAAAAAAGACTCTGAATATTAGATCCTGGGCTATAAAAATGCCCCTTATGTGAAAATTTACACATAAGCAATGGATACATTGAGATACACAAGTGAGGGAAAGAGCAAAGAAAAGAAGTATTAAGTTTTTTGGGGAGGAGGGGGAAATCAACGACCCATAGCTGGTAAACAACAACTTGAACTGTTTTTTGACTTTTCTAGGGACCCAAAAGATTTGACTATTTCTGTCACTGGAGGCAGGTCACAGAAGGACAAGACTGATGTAGGATAAACCTACCCAGAGCTTTGGTTTCTAGCTTCTGATCTGTGAATAAGAGGAAGTTTGCAGCCCAAGTGCCCCCTTGATGGGGAAGGTCAAAGAACAAGGGCTGGTACTGGGGTCCTGGTCTGAATGAATTTTGCTGGAGACTATCTTAATAATGACACCAATGTTTACCTAGCAACAGTAATGCACTCTGATGAGGTGCTTCTGTTGAGCTTCTTGGTAGAAAAGGCCTTTAATGCAATAGGGGAAGTTCAGTGTTATAAACAGAAACTTATTATGGGATAGAGAAGATATTTTCTTCTTCCTTATACACAGAGACATGTACAAATGGTCTATGTCACACAGCAATTGAATATCCAGGCACTCACACATATAAAAATATACTTACAAACATACCTCAAACATATGCTTACCCAGAGAAATTTTAGACCTATCTGAAGGGAGCTGACCAAATTGAATTACATTCCCATTTTTATCTCAAATCCACACTTTCAGAAGTGATCAATATATTAAATCCTTAATGTCTCAAAAAAACATGATTTGACTCATTAATTGACTCAATACATTCATTTATTCAATACCTAGTTATTAGTACATGGAACTATCCTAGGCACAGAGAAGACTACATAGATGAATATAGTTGAATACCCCATTCAAGGAGTTTATAATCTAGTAGGAGAGATAAGACATGTATGCAAATACTTTTAATCAAGGGACAAGTGTGTAGAAGAGGCACATATAAAGCACTATGAGACTTCAGAAAAAGAAGGCAGTTTAGAAGATGTGATTATAGATTTCCCAATATTCTTCATTTATCAGTAATGATTTATTAAAATGGTAGCACCTTCCCATTACTTCTCCTATTTCAGTCAAATGATTTTGTCCTGAGAGAATTGATTTGTGGATTGGTGCTGCTTTAGGCAAATTGTTACACAGATAAGCTGGTGGGTCCATTTCTCTTCCCTCCCCCTACAAATTTAATTGTTCAAGGTAGGCATTACCCTTCTCTGGCAGTGGAATCACCAGATTTATAAAGAACAGTTATGTAGCCCAATCTATATCTTATGTCTCTTGCTTCTTGTTGTTCAGTTGTTTCAGTCATGTCTAACTCTTTCTGACCCCATTTGTCATTTCTTTTTCCAGCTCATTTTACAGATGACGAACTGAGGCAAACAGGGTTAAGTGACTTGCCCAGCGTCACACAGCTAGTAAGGTCAAATTTGAACATAGATGATGAGTCTTCCTGACTCCAGACCCAGGCACTCTATCCACTGTGCCACCTAGATATAGTTGTTTCCCTAATCTGTCCATATCTTCTCTGTGCTAAGCATCCCCTAGATGTGGCATTCAGCAGACATACTGTTATTTGTACTTAACATTGCCTAATGGCTTCATACCTATAGCCAGGTATAGCAACCTGGAGACCCTGAGATATTCTGACAAACACCTCCAGTCCTGGATCACCTCCTTTGTATCTTCTAGAAATATCAAGTGCTATTATATAGCTGGCAGAGAATTTCTGGTTTTATCTTTTTATGATTATTTTCTTCTATATTGCTGTTAAGAAGCAAAATAAAAAATATGCGTATTTTAGAAAACAAAAACATTCACTTAATCAACAAGTTTTCAGTGCCTATGTACCAATGCTGTACTAGGCACTAGAGGTAATAAAAAAATGAAAACCTCTTCCCTCAAGGAGTTTATATTCCACAAGTAAAACAGTACATATATTAACAAGTAAACACAAAATATATATGAAGTTTATATGTAGGAGTGCTCACTTATTTTGGAATGGATAAACAAATTGTGGTGGAAAGATGTCAAAGAATACTATCATACTATGAGAAATGATAAAATGAATAGTTTCAGAGAAGCTAGCAAGTCCTATATAAATTGATGCAGAATGAAGTGGGAAAAAGCAGATGAACAATTTATAAAATAAAAACATCATAAGGAAAAACAATTCTAAAAGATATTCCCCCTGTTCTCCTTCCCTCCCTCCCTCCTTCCTTTCTTTGTTCTTTGCAAGGAGGAGTGGGAGGAAGAGAAATAAATCTTTCTGAACTGAAAAAATAATTTTTAAAAAGTAAATACATCAATATGATTTTAATGGAATACTGCCATGCTGTAAGAAATAATGAGCAGGTTGATTTTAGAAAACATGGAAAGACTTCCATGAAATAATGAAGAGTTAAAGGAGAAGAACCAAGAGAATGTTCTATACAGTAACAGCAATAATATTAAAGTAACTGTGAATGAGTAAATTATTCTGAATATTATAAATACTTAAAACACCTACAAAGGACCTATGAAGGAAGATGCTGTTGACCTCCAGAGAAAGAACTGATAAATTTAAATATGCATAGTATGGTTTTACAGACACACAGACCCACAGACACACACCACACACACGCACTATCTCCATCCATCCATCCGTCCATCCATCCATCCATCCATCCACCCATCCCTCTATCCCTCTATGTATGTATGTATGTATGTATGTATGTATGTATGTATGTATGTATGTGTCTGTCTGTCTGTCTATCTATCTATCTATCTATCTATCTATCTATCTATCTATCTGTCATCTATCTACCTATCTATCTGTGTTAAATGATGGCCTGATCTAGTGGGGCTTGGGGAGGGAGATAGTTCAGAACTTAAAATGGAACAAAAAAATTAAATTTTAAAAAGGAAAAAAAAAGTAAACGTGGTAGTTTGGGGGTAGAGGAATAGAATTTGGAGATATAAACAAAGATATGTAGAATGCGGCACTTGAGGTAAGGTTTTAAGGAATCTAGGAATCCCAGTTTAGCTAGTGTGGTGAGTATATCATCAAAAATATGATGATGTGCTATAAGAAATGATGAGCAGGATGCTCTCAGAAAAACCTAGAAAGACTTGCATGGATTGATGCAAAATGAAATGTACTGAGTATAAAGTAACAGCGATATTGTAAGATGATCAGCTGTGAATAGCTTAGCTATTCTCATCAATGCTATGATCCATGACAACTCAAAAGGACTTAACATGAAAAATGCGATGGTGTCTGAATACAGATTGAAGCAACTTTTGTTCTTTTTTTCACTTTCTTTATATTTCTTGAGGTTTTTTGTCTATGTTTTCTTTCACAATATAGCTATTGTGGATATGTTTTGCATGACTACACAGATATAATCCAATGGAATTGCTTGTCTTCACAATGAGGGAATGTGGGGAGAAAGGAAGAGAGATTTTGGAACTCAAAGTTTTAAAAAGCAAATGTTAAAAATTGCTTTTACTTGTAACTGGAGGAAAATTAAATACTAAATAAATACAAAAAGAAATATTATAAGATAAATCTTGAAAATTTGGAGATCATTAATTGCTAGGCTAAGAAGTTTCAACTTTATTTTAGGAGTGATAGAACAACAGCATTTTTTTTTAACAGGAAGGTGACTTCAGATGTGCCTAAGTGGAAGAATATGGAGGGGACACTGAGCCAGGTAGTTCAAAGTGATAATCAAATAAAGTTATATATATAAACTAATGTTTGTATGCTCCCACCTAAACCTGGGGTCTTTTGTATGGAAGGTTCTACATATAGAGAAACACAAGATTTCTGATTGGTGGAGAGCATGCTTAATGTGATAATGTCTACTTATAAAAAGGACTTGAGGAATTCTTTCTGGACTTTTTAAGATAGATGTATCATAAAGAATGTTCCAGGGATGATGAAGAGATAGATTATGTACTTGTTTAAATCCTAGAGACTGATAGATTGGAACACTTCTGGATAAGATTTTTTTTTCTATCTTATTTTGAGCTACAATCACATCTCATTCCCACCTGAAGAGCTCACTTAATTTTGTGTACTCTTATGTATTATAATCTGTTTAACACCTCCAGTTTCTGCTTACTCTTAGCTAGGATGAATGAATTTACTCTTTTTTATGTAAACTGTGTTTGATGGGAAGGAAAATGTAAATTAAGTGCTACCATCCTCTATAAGAATGACTGTAAAAAAGGCTTTCCTACTTGACCTCCATTCATGTCCTTAGACCAGAGATAATTGTGGAGTGGCAGATAGATACAATTCTAGCCAAATAACTTTCTTGGACATTGAAAGACAGATCATCAGGCCTTGGATTTCCTGGACCTTCTTCTCCTCTAAACTAGCTTGCAGGTGTCACAAGGACGGCCCTTGACTCTTTTACTGTTCTCAGAGACTGGCCAGAATTCAGATCACATCCATCCATACCACCAAGAGGTATACATTCAATCCAAGCCATATATTCCATGTGGGCATACATATATTATATCTGCACACTTTAAAGTGATATTTATGTAATATTTGCTAACTACCATTATTGTTGTAATAGTGTTATGGCTTCTCATTTTCATTTTTTTATTTCGTTATATCAATACAATCTGTATCAAAGTTTTGGGTAAGCCCATTGCTGAGTTGAACCCACTAATTGATTATGCAACTTTTTGAGGCCATTATCTCAAACATCTTTAGGCAACCAATTTGACATTTTCAATGGAACTGATCATTCAATTCAAACAATAAAATAAAACCAAGGACCAAAGGCAGAGATTAAAATGCCGAGAAGTCTTTTGATGGGTTAGGTTTAGAGAAAATACCTGAGACAGGTCAGATGCCATCCTTTGAAACAACTGAATAAAATATTAGAGTTTGCTTTGCTCACTAAGACTCTTACAGTGCCTTAAAGGACTGTCCTCTTTTATACCATGTACTGATCATATATGCAAAGGACAGAAATCATAGGCATAGCATTTTGACATGGAAGGTGACTTCATGATCATATGGTCCTTTGAATCACAAAATTTCAGAGCTGGAAGTGATTACACAGGCTATTCAGTGCAACCCACACCTAACAAATGCTCATCCAGCTTTGGTTGGAACACCTCCATTAGAGGGATACTTACTACCTCCTAAGATAGCCTATCCTACCAATAGCTTATTTTAATTGCTAGAAAGTTTTGTTATGTTTTCCTTTCCTTCTTATGTCAAACATAAATTTTCTTTTGACGATAGTAGTAGTCACCATCTCTGGCAAATAAGTCATATGAGTTTTTCTGTCTCGTCTTAGATTCATATCTTGGGATTTTATTCAATAACCTCCTTTTTCAAAAAGGGGAACTAAGACCCAGAAAGTAAAAATTGTACGGTTAAAGCATTACATCTATATTTATATCCATATCTACCTATGTCTATGTATCGAGGCAGATCTGAGATTTGAAGTCCCGTCCTCTGACTGAAAGTCTTCTACTCACTATCACACAAAACTATATTTCATTAATCATTAATACAACATCTCTTTCTTGACCTCCTTGCCTATTTTGGCGATGTTACCACCCACCAGGCTTTTCCTCTGATATCCCATTATACATGAGTAAAACCGGGCTTGGGGCCTGATACTATGTAATATTTTAATTACTTGGTGTCAAATGGTGAAAAATGAGTGCAGGACATGCAGGTGGGAAAGTCTCACTAGTACTATTAAATGATCTTGCAGCCTCATTTATCTAATAGACATCCCTGTATAATGGGATATTTGAATTTCCCACTTAACTATATAGATAATTTGAAAATGGTTGAATTTGAGAATCTTTGGCTTAACGTCCCTCACCCAAATCAATTTATATTTAGTCTGGACGTGTTGAGTAGCTCCTTGTAGTTGACTTTGCTACCTACTGTGGTAGAAGGTAAGGTCCTCAAAGGCATGGCCATTTTTGTTTTTGTATCCTGAGTGCCTAGTACAATGACTGGTGCATAGTAGGCACTAAATAAAGGGTTGATGATAGACAGCTTGATTCATAACTTCTCACACTTGGATACTTTTCCAGGCAACTTCTCACTCAAGTTTTATACATGGCTTTTGTTCAATCCAGCACTGTGGAGGTTGGGCTGTGAAGACATAGTTGGAAAAGTTTTAATGAGAGTAAAAGAGACAGCAGAACTAATGAGGAAGAACCTTTGGCTTTTAAGGGCAGAAGAACCAACTTCATTCAGCTTCATTGTTAATTACATGTCACACATTCAATATGCACCTACTATGTGCCAGGCACTATGCTAATCACTAGGCATATAAATGTAAAAATAAGTATAGTTCTGCCCTCAAGGGCAGAACTCAAGGGCAATCTAACGGAGGAAGACAATACACAAAAAGAAGCTGAAAATGTGTCTAAAGGTATAAGGGATACTGGGGAAGAAAGTATCTGCTGCAGAGGCATGATGGAGTCCAGTCCAAGGAGTGCAAACTAGTAGGAAATAAAGCTACGGCTGGTCTAGGAGCCCTCTTGAAATGGAGGTTTTACAAAGATTTCCTTGTTCTGCCCTCCAGTCAGAAGCACAGAAGGTAGTAAAGGTACTGATGATGACTACCAATGGTGATGCAATCTCCCAAGATAATGAGTTTCTGATGAAGTATTTTCCTAGGGTCATGTGTCACCCTGACTGGGTCACTTCCCCTTTCTGGGGCTCAATGGGTGAGAAACTAAAGGTGAGAGGATTTTATAGAAAAATCATTCCAAGTTCTTCACTGCTCAAATGAGGACACTGAGTCCCAGAGAAAAAATGAGGAATTACCTTTCACCATACCATGGCATTTGAACTAAATTATTTCTAAGGTCTCCTCTAGCTCTAAAACTCTATGACAGAATCACAGTTTTTAAATTGTATGAACGAGTGACCAGTAAAATCTACATCGTATGCATGTGTGTGTGTTTCATCTGTAAATTTCTGAACTTGAAAATGGGAATTAATTATTAGTCCCAACTCATTTTCCTTCCTTCCCCTTCCCCATTCACCCATGGCATCTCTCCTCTTCTCCTCCCCCTGCCATATACATCTGGACTTTTGTTCTGCCCTCCAATGTCAGCCAAGCATTCTGTTGCCCAGTGAATAATGCAGGTGGGCAAATGCCAGCCAGCTTTATACAATTTAGAAGGAAGAGCTGCATTTGAATAATTTACATAAAAATCAAATTTGCGCCCGTCCCTCCCGAATAGGCTATGGTCAGCAGAGCACAAATCAATCTGCTAGCTCCAAACTAACTTTGCATTTCCATAAGTCATTACATAGTTCATAATCACATTGATGGAGCTGAATTGAATTTGCACAGATTATCCTCTGTGTGAAGGGACTTTCCAATGTTTAAATTGTTGCCGTTCAATGGACGAAGGCCTTTAAATCTGACCTCCTTTTTACATTCCTCTTTGGTGTAATTATTATCTCCACTTAGGCTCCTGTCTCTTCAGTCAGAAGGGATCTCATAGTCTTTTGGATCTGGCAACTTTACTTTGGCAGTTGCTTAAAGAAAGAGAAGGGGGACTGTGTCTCCAGATGGCACAGAGTAGAAATGAGCCTTGCTCTTTTTTTTTTTGGTGATTAGGAATATATGCCACAAAGGAAAACCAGGCTCTGTTGGAGAGGAATGTGATATGTCTTTCCATAGCTTTTCCTGGTTCTTTTAGCCTGAGGGGAGTCCTTCTCTTATCCAAGAGCCCTCTGCTGGTCTTTTTCTAATATTCTTCATACTCTATGTAAACATTTTGTATCTGGATTTCAGCAAAAAACTTGACAAAATCTTTTAGTAAAATGTGGGATAGATGAGAGTAATTAGGAGGATTAGGGGCATCTAAGAACATGGGCCACACATCTTGTCATGTTTCAAAGGGAAAGGTATTGATTTAGGAATTCACATACCCAGATTTTATTCCTATTTTTTCTCACCAATTAAATACATGACTTTGAAAGAATGCACTTTTGTTCAGTTATGTCGTGGAAAGCACATTAGTCTAAGGAATTGGATTCCAGGCCTGCATTACCCAGCTCCCTCTACTCCACCTTGTGGAATCCTGTATATCTATGCACCCGTGTGGTCAGCTGCTCTGGGACCCTGACAAAAGAATATAAGCTCCTTGAGGGCTGGTTCTATTTCGTTTAAATCTCTGTATCCTAAGCCTCTTGTGTAGTATTTGGCATTAATAAATATATATTTTTTAATTCCAAACTGAGTGACTGTATTGGCAATCAAAATGGGCTCTCAGCACTTAGTTCAACCAAGTTCCCTTGAAGGGCTCGGCCTTTATTTCTTTGATTAAATTAGGAGTCCTCGATGACCTCCTTGCCTCAAGAGAAAGCCTAGTTTACATGGGTTTGAGTGACATGTTTGTGACATCAGAGGCTTTTAGACCAGTGGTTGGGTTTAAGTTGCCTCTTTGTGATGATTTTAGGTCACATGGGTGAGTCATGTGTGACTCACCCTTGACCCTGAAAAAGATAAAACCAGGGGTTGGCTTTCTCTTTTGCAGAGCTCTGACCCTCAAGCAGTGGTGGCATTCTGGGCCAGCCCTTGTTATGAGCTCCCGGGCTGAACTTAGATGTTGGTAACTATGAATTGTATTTGGTCTGTCTGTCAATGTTTGTAATTTGTTTGTATTTGCTCTGAAGTTCAGGGTGCTGGCCATTTCCCTTGAACCAAGTGAATGGTATTTGTATGCCAGATTAAAGTAAGCTTGTTACCCCTTAACATTGCTCTCCTTAGTAAAGCAGATCAAAAGAACCTGGGCTTTTGCAGCATTTTGTGAGCTAGTTGTTGTTGATTTTACACTCCCCACAGCAGTTGCTAGCTGGATTGTTGAAGCAGTGACTTTGGGAAAGGCAATCTATCTCTCTGCTTGTTATTGAAAATGTGTAATGGGGGTAATGGAGCCCAAGAATGTGCCTGACTGGAAGTGTCCCAAGCACATCCAATCCAATCCAATAAGCACCCATAAGTGCCAGGCACTGTGTTAAGTGGTGGAGATGCAATTAATAAAAAAAAGAACAGTCACCGACCTTAAATCTAATGGGACTAGACAACACACACAAGGGAGAAGGATAGGTGTGTGGGGCAGACCATAGGATATCCAGTGCAGGGACATGTTGTTCCTTAATTTGAAACCAAGTAGTAGCAGATGCAGAGTGGAGTGGGCTCATGCCCTCTGGAGCTAAGATATTGGGTCAGTCTTCCTTGATTTCTTGAAATTTGGCATCAAGGCTCTTTTTTATGATCATAAATTTCAGCCATCCTTAAATTATCTCTCCTAAATCTAGGTCAAAATCTAGGTCCTAATTTTCTAGGTCAGTTATTTTTATGAAGAGATATTTCACATTTTCTTCTATTTTTTCATTCGTTTATAATTTTTTTTTGTTTCTTGATGGCTCACAGAGACATTGAGTTTCACTTTCAAATTCTAATTTTTAGGGAATGATTTTCCTCATTGAATTTTTGTTCTTCCTTTTCCATTTGACTTATTATGTTTTTTAAGGTATTGAATTAGTAAATAGTGTATATCTGTAAAAGACATGATAGATAGATAGTGACTTGGGCATGTGTGTGAACTGAATGAGTCAAGTGAGTTTGGTTGACTTTGGTAAATCATGTAATGTTTTTAAATGATTCCTAGTCACTATTCCCCACCTTAAAAAGCTATGTTAGCATCAATGATTGCACTATCATTGTAAATCTTTAAATAACGTCCATCTTCAAAGAATTAGTTTCAGATGACCAAAGGGCAGTGAAGAAAGTAGACTACAGCATGTTGTCAATGAGAACATATACATAAGTTGTGTAAGTGATTCAAGGAGAAAGTGTGTGTGAATGAAAAAAGAGTTTGACTAGCTAGATAAATCAAGAATGAATGCTGCCAGATGAACACATCAAGTGTTCCTCTGTTACTCACAAAATCTAAAAATACATGGAGGAAGTCCTTTAGCACATTTGATGGACCCTCTATGGAAGGACTAATGGAAAAAAAACATTCAGTAGAATCTGATACAGTGAGAAGGTTCTGATGGGTCACAATGTGTGCTGATGAATGAGAATAACTGCAGCTTTATATTTGATGAGATGATAGAGCCATTGTCATATTAGAAAAGACATTTGGTTTCATTTAATATGGCCCATTGTTTTAAAGCATCGAGATCTTTTTGCATCCTGTTATTGGTAATCAACATATTAGCTCTCCCTTCCAGCTTCTTCTCCACCTTGCAAATTTGAAAATCATGTTTCCTGTGGTTTTATGCACATTATTGATGAAAATGTTGAGGGGCACATGAGCATGGGCAGATCCTTGGAGATCTACACTACAGACCTCCTTCTACATTGATATTAATTAGTGACTCCTCTTTATATCTGACCAGTTTTGAATTCACTTAACTGTATCATCATCTAGCCCACATGTCTCCATAATATCCAAAAACAAAACATAAGAGACAATGTGAATCACTTTCCTGAAATCAAAGGATACTACTCTGATTATCATTTTTAAAAGTTATTAAGTTACATAGTATGACCTGTTCCTTATGAAGCCAGAGTTGGTTTTAATGGCCATTCTTTTCCCTTTAAAGTCTTTCAAACCATCCCTTATAATAATTTAGTATAGAATTTGCTACAATAGAAGTCAAGCTCGTTGGTCTCTAGTTTTCAGATTCCACTGTGGCTATTATATGCAAGGTACAAGATCTTTTGATGATGGCCAACAATATCTGAGCTATCATATTAGATAATTCTTTTGGTAACATAGACTATGATTTGTCTAAGACAGGCTACTTGGATTCATTTTTTTTTCTTCAAATTCCTCCTCTTTTTTCCCTATGACATGAACACTCTGAGACATTTATATTCTGTGGTTCTCCTTTCCTGATTTCTAACTCTCTCCCCAAGACTACCATTTATGAAGCATCCCAGCCACATTTCCTCCCTTTTATATCTAAACTCTTCCCTCGAAATCTTCTGCCTCCTTGTTTGTTGCATTGATCTTTAAAGTAAACCATTAATAAATGTCCCCCCATCTCTCTCTCTCTATATATATATGTATATATCATATATATACATACACACATTCATACATATTTACTTTCCCTCTGTACCATATTGATGATATTTTATGATCTCCTCAGTTATTTTCTTGTTTTTCTGCTACCCTCTAAACATTTTCTATATTATCACTTTTAGTCCAAAGAACATTCTCTTTGGCTGAAAACAGAAACAAAATATGAATTGTATAGTTCAGTTTTATCTCATAATCACCCTGTTTACCAAAGCTTCTGTCCCTTCTTTGGTCTTCCTTGAATATCAACATGGATTAAACAAAAATGAAAAATGAAACAAAATATAGGTTGTCTTTAAGACTTATCAATATGTCAGATATTTATGGATTTTAAGAATTCTTATTGTATCATGCTTCTATTTTGCATTAAAGTTCAGTCATTTGTCCTGCTTTCCATCTTCTATGCTTGTGTTTTAAAAATTTCACCTTGTCAATGAGTTTTCTATACAGGCACATCACTCTCCTTAGGCAGCTTCCCTTTTTGCTCCTCATCAGAAACATTCAATGCTTTGTTATTTCACTGTTGAGAACCTCTTACCACTCTCAGGCTAACTGTCCCTTTAATAAATTGGGTGGATCCTATTTATTCCTTATTTGAGCCCTTTGAAATCTGTTCTCCCCAAACTTGAGGGGTGAAGCCGACTATGACCCAAATTTATGTTTGGTCAAGATCCCTCCACATGGACTGAAACATGTAACATCTGAAAGTACAGTGGTATATCTAGCTTAAAAAACAATTGAAGTAAATCAGTTTGCTATCAAATTTAGTTAGGTTAGGTGTTCTATAGAAATCCAACCTGTCAATCATTAGTGGAAACAAAGTAAAAAAATCCCTCATGTCTAAGAATTTAATTCAAATATTTGTCAAATGATATAAAGGAACTTTGTCTTTATGCCTCTATTGTCTTTTATATATAATTGATCCACTCATTAAAAAGTTAATAGTTAATTGTAATGAAATTAAATCTCTCTCTCTCTCTCTCTCTCTCTCTCTCTCTCTCTCTCTCTCTCTCTTTCTCTCTATTTCTCATTTGAAATTTCACATAAGTAAATGTACTGGGTATATGGAAATCCTTAGAGGATCCACCAATTTCATTATATTCTTCTGCTAATGTATAAGACTTAGTTATTTAAAGATGTTTTACTATGTGAAATGAAATAAATCTATTTTAATATATAAAACCGTCTTTTAGTTTCTTAGGTTTGTCTTTCCAAATTAAGTAATCTTGCTGGCTTAAAATAAGCTAAAAGTTGATTTACAACAAAAATTCAAATCTATAAGGTCAGAGAGACTGTCGTGTTAAAAAAACTCACATTGATATAATTTTCGAAAGCATAAGAATCTTCTAATATACACGAATTGTTTAATTTCATCCTCATCACAATCTTATAAGGTAAGTAGTGTAACATTTGATTTGTTAGCTCATGGGTTAGAGATCAGGCTCATGTTCAAGGAACTTTTTTCTTAAACTATGATTTCATTGATATTAGGATTTCATTATAAGGAAATTCTTGGAAATATAGATCGACATCTAATCTGTAGCTGATAGACTTACAGAGTAGTCTGGGGGTAAATCAATTATGCAAGTTCACATAGCAACTAGATGTCAGAAACAGTATTTGACCTTAGGTCTTTATGCTTCAAAGGACAGTTGTCTATCCATTATGGTATACCAATTTCCTATCAGGGAGCTTACATGTTTATTTTTTTAATCAATCGTTATTTTGGAAACTAAGCACTTATTTTGGACAGAAACCAATTTGTGAAATAGTTACCTTTAATCTCATTTGTTCTGATCTTGTGCCATGCAGAAACATATGTGAAATCTTTCCAGGAGCTAGCCAGCTTTGAAAGTATTGCTGTGAGTGTCTCATTACCCTGTGTCCCTGGAAGATATATACCTTTATACCCTGGAGCAATGATTGCTAATCTTGTCAAGTACAGAGATGCCTTTGACATGAAAAAGACTTTATGGATCACTGCATAGTATCTGTTGATTTAGAGAGACTGACAAGACAAAATATACTCTGAAGTCAACAACATGTGAATAAATTTGTATTTTATTATTTATGATAATACCTGAAGTCAGGTCCTGCAGTCTATTGATATCATCTCAATAGCAATACAAATAGAATAAAACCCGGGTATTATGAGTGGAGTCCTTAAAGAAAGCTTGTGAGATGGTACATATAAGAATCTTACAGGATGGGCAAGCATGCTTGGATTAATTGGGTATCAACATTATTGGATGCATACCTATATCAGTGAGATAACAGAACCATTGGAATGGCAAGCTTTATATAAATGTATGAAACATTATTCAGTTTCTGAAGGCAAACTTCATGATTTATTGTAGTTTATGTTATATGATTGGTTAGAGCTTTAAAAAGATCAAAACGACATTGCTTTGGGCACCTATGGACTCAAGGATCCCTTGTAATAAATCCATTTCTCCCTCAGGGCCACTGGATTTAGAATAAATGAGCTATTTAGACATTCTTGACAAATGTACCAATCACAATTAAGAAAACATCAAAATCTTTCATTCTGCCAATAACGTGTAAGCCTACTAAGAATGAATACAAGGAATGGTACAATTTCTTTGGTGCTTAGTAATTAACATCTATGAAGTCATTAGTCACTGTTTCTGGTTTTGTGTCCCCAACTACTCATATAAGGAAGGAATAATGTCTAGCCAATATGTCAGTAGTGTTTAAATAATCTCATTTTGCATGTGATAAAGCTGAGGTTTGAAGAGAAAGAAAGGGAAAGAATATTTTATCATATAACCCTAGTCTAAAAAAACAAATTTCCACGTTGGCCATGTCCAAAAATGCTTTTCTCATTTTCCATGTTAGCCAATCATTTGTCATAAGGTGGACAAGAGAGTTCTTCATTTGACTACCCTGGTATCCTAGTTGATGGCTGGACTCACAAATGAATTTTTATCAAACATAAAAATAATTAATTTCAGTATTCCATAAACTGTTTACAAAAATAGCAAATTTAGCCTGTGACATAAATATTATTTGGATACTAAATCAGACAGAGTTAATAAATAAGAGAAAAACATTGGAGTTTTCTGTAGACAACATAATGATGTCATTAGAAAACCCATGGCAATCAAGTAAAATTAATTGAAATAATTTTAACAAAGCTTCAGGATATAAAAAATCTGCATACATAATCAGCATTTTTCTATAATACAAATAAAACCCAGTAGGAAAAGATGGAGAAATTAAATTTAAATAACTTCAGAATATGTAAAATACTTGGAAGCCTAACTGCCAAGGTGCACAAATGAACTATATGAATATAAACACAAAACAATGTTAACAGGAATAAATGCAGACCTAAATATTTGGAGAAATATTCTTTGTTCATGGAAGGCTGAGCCAACATAATAAAAATGACATTATCTAATTAATTCATGCACTCAGTGTCATACCAATCAAACTACCTTAGGATTATTTTATAGAACTAGAGAAAAATAGTAACAAAATTTATTTGGAGGCAAAGAAAGTCAAGAATCTCAAGAGAAGGAAAGGAAAAAAAAAAAACAGACGCAAGGGGCCCTAGCAGTGCCAGTGATCTCTTGATTGCCAAATTTGGTGATCTTTTCTGTCTTTATCCTCCTTGGCCAACACCGTTGAGCATCTCCATTTTCTTGGATACTGTGTTCTCTTCATTTTCATGACACTTCTTTCTCCTACTTATCTCTCTACCTGTCTCACTGCTTCTTCTCAATATTCTTTGCTAACTTGTCATCCATGTCACTCAGTATAAATTAGTGTTTCCAAGAATTTGTACTATTCTCTCTTCTATTTTCTCTGTGCACTCATTCTCTTGTTGATCTCATCAGATCCCATAGGCTTGATTATCCTCTCTTTGCTGATGACTCACAAATCTGTATATCTAGCTGAATTATTTCACCTTACCTTCAGTCCTATGTCATTGGAAATCTATTAGGACATTTCAAACTGGATGTCCAAAGAAATTTCAAACTCACAGTGTCAGAAAATGAATTCTTAATCTGTCTCCTCCCCTCTCCCACCCAAAACATTCCCTACCTACCCTTCTTCCATACTTACCTATGTTGATGGAAGGAACAAACACTCTAGGCCTTGGTAATGCCTGCCAACCATTCTTGAAAGGCATTCTCTTCATATCTCCAAGTCTTAGAATCTGTCTCTTGCTCCCAGAAGCAGCTCAAATCTCAGCTTTGCTTGAAATCTTGACTTATCCCTCAGTTTGGTGTCCTCCCCCCATCACCACTTTTAAGTGCCTTGTACTTATATTTGTTGTGAATATACTAATTTTTGTATGTGCCTCCCCAGAGAGAATACGAGGATTGATTCATTCTTTGCATTTGTTTTCTCAGAGCTTAGCACATTCAAAGTCCTTAATAAATGCTTTGTTGATGGATTGGTTGAATCTATGCCTGAGGATTAAAGAAGCTTATTGTATGACAAAAATACACATGATTTTCTTTAGGTACATGCACAGCACAGTGGAATAAAAATAGAAAGGTAATGAATTTTAGGCATTCAGAATGCAAAGTGGATAGAAAGCTGTGTGTGCAAGTCAGGCAGATCTGAGTTCAAATTTGGCCTCAGAAGTTTACTAGCTGTGTGACCTTTGGCAAGTCATTTATCCTCTGTCACCCTCATTTTACTCATTTTCAAAATGAGGAGAATATTAGCACCTAACTCCCAGTGTTGTTGTGAAGATCAAATGAGAGAATATAGAATCCTAGGGTTAGATGAAGCCTCAAGGGGCAGTATTCCCACCCTTTGTCTTCTATGTTTCTGCTTCCTATGGAGAGTTCAGGACAGGAATTATCTAGGGACATAAAGAGTTAAATGGAAAAGGCACTGAACTTGTGGTTTGGGTCTTGAGTTTGAATTTGTTGGTGAGTAAGGGGGATTTCTACTCCAAGCATGTGAAGACTTCTTCTGGTAGAATGAGTAAATATGAAAAATTTGTTCTAATGGTTATGAAAGTGCCCGAAGCAGGTGCTATGGAGAGCTTAGAGTTTGGTCAGATATCAACACAAAGGTCATCCACTATATCCTGGACTACTGCCAGTAAGCTTGACTTTTTTCTTGCCATTGGGCTTCAGTGACTCTGGAAGAGAGGATAAAGTTCTCAATTTTGTGCAGCTCACTTAAATTCAATTCATATGCAAGTCAAGACATCATCCACGATGTCATTGGTTCACTTAAAAATGAAGTGCAAACAACAACAGTCATTATCTGTAAAATGGAAGTATTATATAATATGCCTCCATAGGTATGAACTTTACTTCTTATACCTTGTATTTCAGCCAAACTGAATGTTTTTCATATACCATTCTTACCTTATCTTTTTCTGCTTCCATTGCTTTGGTTATACTCTGTCTCCTGCTTAGAATAGACTCTCCCTGCTTCATATCTGTCTGCTTACATCTCTCCCTTCATTTAAGACCTAACTACGTGTTACCTCATTTATAAATCCTTTAATCATCTTCCAAGATAAAGTGATCGTTCCCTTCTCCAGTATTTCTTAACATTTTTCTTGGGTCTTCTATTATACCATTTACCTCTCTGATGACATTATACCTTATTGAATTAAACTTTACCTTAATCTGTGTATTTTTCACATAGTGTTTCATCTACTCTACTGATTTAAGGTCCTTTAGGTCAGAGACTCGTATTATGCCTTTGTGTCTTTATGTACAATATAAAACTTTGCCCAAAAGAGATGTTTAGTAAATGATGGTGAGTTGAACCTATACTTTGAGATATTTGAATTATAAGCACTTTCGTTTAGTTCTGCTCTGCCCATAGTAGGTAAAAATATCAGTAGTAAAGAATTACAATGCCCTATTCTCTACTGAGAGTGGTGGTGAAGGATGGCAATATTCTGGTATAAATAGAATTAGGGTAATCAACATACATTTATGCTGATGGAGAAGAATCTTTTACTCCCTGAGTATGTGGGTCATTCTTCATGACCCTGCAAGAGACTCATCCTTGAGCAACCAATTTTACCAGAGCAATGGAGGTAGAATAAGGAAGAAGTCTTGTAGAGAGGGCTATTTAAAATTAATATAAGGAAAACATACTAATAATTTATTAGTGGAATGACTTGGCTAAGGGGATAGTGGGTTTCCCATCATTATTTCTTCATAGAAAGCTTGGATAACTACTTGCTAATAAAAAGTTGTAGAGGATATTTTGGGTGATAGTAATCTTTATGTAATCTTGGAGGTCACTTTCAACTCTATGAAATTAGTCCATAATTCAACTCTTTGAAATTAGTCCATAATTCATAAACATTTATTGTATCTATTATGTGGTAGGGACTATACTAAGCACTGGGAATACGAATAAGATAAGGAAAGACAGTCACTGCCCTCAAGGAGCTTATAATTTAATGGAGTGGGGAACAATACCCAAAAAGAAGCAGAAACAGATTAAGGAGGCTCCAGAGGGTACTCACTGAGGAAGTATGATGTTTATGGAGTCTAATCAGGCAGAATAGTTGGCAGGATATGAATAGATGGCTGTAAATACTGAGCCCTCTATAAATGGAGACTTGGATAGTTTTTTGATCCAGCTTCCCCTCCTTCAATCAGAGGAAAGAGGCAACTGAGGGTATTGAGGAGATCCTGAGTCACAAAGCTGAAGCAATGTCCATAATAACGAGATTTATGGTATAATTAATGACTTAGGGTAGGAAGAGTAAATCATACATCAAAAGTACACTGCTATAGTGATTTTCTTAGTGCTTTCCTTGCCTCTCACATATTCATTCCTTCCAGAGAGGAATGGAGGAGAGGACAAAATAAAGAAGCAACAGAGAATATGTCATGGGCAGCTAGGTGGCACAGTGGATAGAATGGAGTCAGGATGACCTGCGTTCAAATCTGGCTTCAGACACTTACTAGCTGTGTGACCCTGGGTAATCACTTAACAGTATTTGCCTCAGTTTTCCCATCTGTAAAATGAGCTAGAGAAGGAAATGGCAAACCACTCTAATATCTTTGCAAAGAAAACCCTAAAAGGGGTCATGGGGGGACACACCTGAAAAGTGACTGAACAACAACAAAAATGTATGTATAGAATCATATCATATCATATCATATCATATATCATATCATATATCATATCTATTTATCTGTCATCTATCTATCTACATACTGTCTGTCCTTTCAAGTTCATAGACAGTTGGGACCTTTAGAATATTTTCTGGTTCATGCAAGAGTAAAGCAGAGAATTTAGTCAAAGAGGAAAACATGGCAGTAATGATTCAAGAGAAATACCATGTAATTAAACTTCAACCCATCAGTATTCGGAATTAGTGCAACTGCTCCAGTAGGAAAAGAAGGAAGCTAGTATGTGATGACGCTGTCTTTGCCATTAACTTTCTGTTATGAGGTGTAGATGTAGTATCCTACCTAGGCCTTCAGGAAAAAGTATATATGAATTAGGTTGAAGTCATTTTTGTTTCATAGCCAAAATCCTTGATAGCTTCCTTTGTAGACTTAAAGCTACAGGAGCCTTAGAGGTTACCTAGTAGAAACTCAAGAAACTGTGGCTCCAGAGAGGTAAAATGAATTAATCAAAGTCATTATTTGTTCCAGAGAATATAATAGAAGGAAAGCCAGAAAGAAGCCCAGAAAAAGGGGACAGTTTTGAAAGTTACAGATTGAATTTATTTTATACCTAAAAAAGCAAGATGTACAGGGTAGAGATCTGAAGATTACTTTGAAATTTTATTTTGTTCTACTATGTATATAGGAATGCCTATTTTGTCTCATGTTTAAGTTCAGAATAAAAATAAATTTAAAAAAGTTAAGAGTTTTTGAGTCCAGAACCATTTTCTACTATGACGCTTTATCAACTTCAGACCCGCAGACTCTTCTTGCTCCCAAAAAGGAATGCTATTGAACTCACACTAAGAAATGACAATTTTCAAAGGATATGAAGGATAATGTATGTATGCATATCTTCCCTGAGTCATAAAGCCAGAACGCAAACACACACACATGCATATTGTGTATATATATACACATATATGTGTGTGTGCATGTGTGCATGCATGTGTGTATATGTGTATACTGAATTATACATATATAGTATATATAGATACATGCATAAATAACGATACATATATGTGAATATGTGTATATATCTATATATTCTATGTCCTTTCTAGTTCATAGACATTTGGCATTTATAGATTATTTTCTTGTTCATGCAAAAGTAAGGCAGAACATATCATCAAAGAGGAATGGGAAAATGGCAATAGGTAATCAAAGGGGAATATGATATAATTACACTTAAACCTATCAGGATTCAGAATTAGTAGGAATTTGTGGGATAAGAAGGAAGCTGGTATGTGATGATAATACATATGTGTATGTGTATATATTTATATACATAAGTATACACCTGCCAATATACATACAATCTCTTATTCAGTACTCAACGATTACAGTTCTGTGGTGGGTAAGTATTACTACAAACATTTAAGTGATGAGCAAACTGAGACTGAGAGATACTGAAAGTAGAATTTAAACATAGTTTTAAAAATCTATCAATTCACTGGTCATTATGTTTTGTTCATTCCAAGATTCCCCTCTCTGCCTTACTGTGTGTGAGACCTTGTAAGAGTGACCTTTCCTATCCTGACCTCAATTTTTTTGTAAAATGAGGAAGTAAACTAGGTGATCTACAAGGTGCCTTCCATCTCTAAATCTATGACCTCATGATCCTAAACAATTTATTTGATTTTTTTTCATCAAATTGATTTGAGTTATTTATTAGTATTGTGTAGTCACCATCTCTTTTAGTCAATGTTTTAAAAATTCAATAATTTGTAATTATATAATCAGTAAATCATTGCTCCCATGACCTCCTCAATCAATACCTGCAGGATTAAATGTAATCTCCTGGGCCTGGCATTCAGATCCCTTTACATTTAGCTCTAACCTACCATTTCACAGTAATCCCCTTTATGTGTTCTGTTGCAGCTGAAATGGTTGACAAAGTCTCATCATGTACTTACCTGTTACAATATCTTCACTTATACCATAATGTCTTCTGTTTTTCTCATGCTGCTCAACTATCAAGATCCTACTCATCCTTCAAAATCCAGCTCAAAAATCTCCTCCTCTATGAAGATTTTCCTGATCTTTCCAGGTGTAAATAAGTTTTCCTCCCTTAGACCTTACACAACACTTCGGGCTTACATTTTGCGCTTAAGATTTGATTTCATGGGGGTGGAGCCAAGATGGCCACATGAAAACAGCGTCTTACCAGAGCTCTCTCACAAGTTCTGTCAGATTCCTATAAAAAAGTGAATTTGAGCAGATTTGAGAGAGTTAGAAACCGCGAGAAGTCTGAGTGGGGCAAATCTCCCAGCCAGGAGAGTCTGAAAGGCCAAAGGAATGAATCTGTAGGCTAGGAAAGCGCTCGGCATGCAGAGCTGCCCCAGATGGGACCAAAGCAGAAGCAGCTGGCCGGGAAAGTCACGTGGCAGACAGGCTGGGAGAAAGCCAGGCGCCTGAAACCGGCAGAGATCCCCAGGCCTCCCAACACAGGACAACAGTCTGTTGAAGCGACGAGAGGCAGCGACATGCCATTGACTGTGAAATACCAGCTCCTGAGGCTTGCAGCCCAAAGGTTTCAAATGCTTCTTGAACTTCTGGGAGACATAATGGCCAGGTAAACAGCTCTAATCCCTCCCCTCCCCATCCAGAGAATTCCTGGGTAGGGGGAGGGACAAACCAAAAAACCCTGGAATAGAGGAGACAGAAGTGGGGCTTCAGTGGCCGAGTAGTTGGAGTACCTGAGTCTCAGAGGGGCAGAGCCAGCAGGGGTCAACACCAGGAGCCCAGACATACTTTTGCTCCCCCAGGGGAAGTGCCAGACACCCAGCTCGAACAACAAAGAGCTGAGACCATTGCTGAAGAGTAACAGGGCTGGAGAACATCCCCAGGAGAAGAGATTTCAAAGGCTATAATTCACAAAGCCAACAAAGAGACTCACAATCTCCAGAATAAGAAAGCTGGGACAGTGAGCCCTGAGCCCCAAAAGCAGAAATTTATGTAAAGCCAGGAAAAGGCTAACCAACATGAAGAACACACACACACACACACACACACACACACA
>CM053622.1:722389017-722454319 GCA_028646595.1 Phalanger gymnotis | reverse complement strand
CATAACAACCTGGAAAAACCTTCACAACATAATGCTGAGTGAGCGGAGCAGAGCCAGGAGAACATTATACACAACCACAGATATATGGATTCTGTGATGACTAACCCTGACAGACTTTGCATTCCCAATAAGATCAGGGGTGAAACAAGGATGTTCATTATCACCCCTACTATTCAATTTGGTGCTAGAAACATTAGCTGTAGCAATAAGCTACATAATATAATACATAAGTCTTCGGCAACACAATATGCAGAGAAAGCTCCAAAGGACTCATGATGGAGAGGGCAATCTACATCCAGAGAAAGAACTATGAAGTATGAATGTAAATCAAGGCATACTTCATACTCGCCTTCCCCCCCCCCCACTTTTTTTTCTCTCTTTTGTATTTGTTGTTGGGTTGTGTTTTTCTTTTTTTTTTGGTTCTGTTTCTTCTTTCTCATGAGTCATTCCATTGGTCATGGTTCTTCTCCACAACTTGACCAGAGTGTAAATTAATTCAATGCCAAGTTATACATAGAAGTTATATGAGATTCCATGCCTTCTTGGGGAGGGAGGGGGGAGGTAGGGAAGAAAATCTGGAACTCAAAATTATGTAGAACTGTTTGTTGCAAACTGAAAATACAAAAAAATAATAAAAAAAGCAAAAAAAAAAGATTTGATTTCACATTATAGTTAATTGATATGGTTTTTATCACCCCTACTAAATTATTAACTCCCATGAAGGCAGGAATTATGTCTTATTTATTTTTGTATCTCTAGAGGCTAACAGTATAGTATTTTATGAGTAGTAGTTATTTAAGAATTGGTGAGTTGCCTTTATGTAGTTTGTTTGCACATACTTTTTTTTTTTGTTTGCTTGCTATCTCCCCCATTGGACTGTGAGCTCCCTGAGAACAGGGTCTGTCTTTTCCTCTTATTTTATGACATCATTTGTCATTGAGCCTTGTACATTGTAAGTACTTAATACATGTTTTTTTTTTGATTGATTGAACTGATATTTCATGACCCTCACAGCTCTTCATCTATAATACTTTGAACCAAATAATTGGATTGAATGGAAAGGAATTGACTAAATTGAACAATATGATACTGAGTTATATAGAAAGGTAATAGTATCTTAGAAGAAACTACATTACCTAATTTTAATGGATGTGTGAATATAATTAAAACATTATGTTAATGCATTTACATAGCTGCAGAAATTTTGCACCAATATTTTAACCTCAAGGTTGTAAGTAATTATGTGTAATTGGTTTAGCTTCTATTAGAATAATTAGATTATTATGATGTAATTTCAAAAGTGTGTGGATTTAGGAATTAATTTTTAGCAATTAACTTACCCATTGATTCTATCACTATTGTAATTTGAATTTTGATTCAAGTCAGTCACTGATCTTTTGGATTTGGGAAATTTATTGTTTTCACATTTTCTTAAGATCTGGGATCATTGCACATATGTGATTCTATTACTGTGGATAAACTTTCCCAAGCACTGGAAAATATCAAAACAATAACCTTCCTGAAACACAATTAATCTTTCTTATTAAAAAAGAGCTAGAAAATAATGATTTTGAATATCTGCTCTAAGAAATGGGGGTTAGAATTATCCTCCTCATTTTACTGAATGTTATGAACACTTCATTCCAAACTATTTGCCATACCCAGTGTGATACTCCTTTCTAGTTTCCATGTCATTGCCCATGGTGGCATGTAATCCTTCCTCACTTTCTTTTCATAGAATTGAATTTAAAAAGCCATGTCATAAGTGAAAAAAAGTCAAGAAAATTTGGAGGGGTATGTGAATTGTAATTTTATATATGATAGATCAATTATCTTATATTCCAATTCAATTCAAACCATAAAATTCTGGTTCATCATTCAACAGGACCTAAGCTCCTTCTACTTTTTCCTTCTCCTCATTCTCTATTTAATTCTTCCTTTTGTCTTCCATTTCTCCTTCTCTTTCTCCTTATTCTCCTTGTTTTCTTTCTCTTCTCTCCTTTTTTCTTTCTCTTTTCTCTTCTTTCTCTTTACTCATTCCTTTTGTTCTCTCTCATTCTTTTTTCTCCTATTTCTACTTTTCTTCCTCCTCTTCTTTCATTGTCCCTTTTATGTGGGAAAATCAGTTGAAGGAACACATGATGTTTAGCCTATGGAAGAGACGACTCAGGATATCTTATGTGTCTTGAAGAATCCGAAAGACAATCACATTCAAGAAAAATTAGGCATTTTGTTTAATCGCATAGGGAAGAACAAAGAAAAATGAGTTGGAATCACAAAGAGGCCAATTTATGTTAAAAAAAATCAACTTCTCTTTCTTGGAACCTATGCTATCCTGTTTCATAAGTGTTTGAGTGTCAGGAGAGAAGGCAAGAAGCTGGCTCAGGTGGAATGTAAAGAATGACTAGGACAGGCGGGATATAATGAGCCAAGTGAGGTTGTGTTCAGTCAATCACAAATTAGGATAGCATAGGCTCTAGAATGAGAATGTGCATTTCTTTTCTTAGTGACAAAGAGTATTCTTTCATATATTTATAGATAGCTTCAATTTCTTCCTTTGAAAACTCTTTGTTTATAGGTTTTGACCACTTTATTGATGAATGACCTTTGTTCTTTTAATATTCATATTAATCCCTGTATATTTTAGACATTAGACCTCTATTAATCCTTTAATTTGATTAAAATATTTTCCCAAAAGTGTTTTCTTTTCTTATTCTAGCAAATGCATTGAGTTTGATTGTACAAAAACCTTTTTTTTAAAATGGTCATGTAATCAGCACTTGATTTTTCTTACATGATGACATCTATCCTTTTCTTTTTGGACAAACATTATTCATGTGCCCTTAATCATAAAAAGCACTGCCTTCCAATCTCTTTATTTTTCTTTCTTTTGTGATGTGACCTTTTATAAATAACTGATTCTATTCAGTAGGAAAGACCAGAAATTTGGAGTTCACACCTTGTTGGTTGTGAGCCTCCATCCAGCTCAGTAAAAGTACTGAGATTTTTCTTTCATTGGTAATCTGTGATGGTCATAAAGTGGGTAACCTTCTATGTATCCCTTAGTTCTAACTTGGTATCTAGGAATTGTAGGCTATGGTGTAATTACCCAATCAGAATCAGCCACAAATCCCTCCTCTGTCATATTCCACCTCTTCCCTGAACTTAATATATTTTATTGAGCCCTAGTCACATGGACTTGGCACAAAGCAGTCACTTCTGTGAGGTGGCTGACAATTAAAAGCAAAAGATTATTTTTAGCATAGGAACAATATAATAAATGAATAATACATAATAAAACTTCTACTAAACAGCTATGCACTTGCTACTCCTCTAGATCTTGAATGTAGGTAATGCAGCGGATAAAGTAGTGAGCCTGCAGTCTTAAAGACAAGAGTTGAAATCTAGCCTCAGATACTTACTAGTTTGTGTGACTTCTGGCAAATCATTTAACCTGTTTGCCTCAGTTTCCTTTTTTGTAAAACAGGGATAATAATAGCACCTACCTTCTAAGGTTGTTGTGAGGGTCAAAGGAGACAATGATTGTAAAGTGTCTGACCCATAGTAAGCACTATATAAATGTTAAATATTATTATTTTTATTTACCAGCTAGCTGTTCTGAATGTAGGCATTCTTGAAAATGAGTAACTTGGTTTATTTCACGTCCCCAACTACTCTTCCTGCCAGTGGGTGAAGGAGTATAAATAATATAACAATTTGCTTATGATGCCTGTGTCATGAATCCAGTAGATGAAATAAAATCATTAGATGAAGACTCATAGACTCCAGACCAAGGATGTCATTTCCTCTTCTGACATAGTTACATGGAAAAAGCATTTCATGAAGTTAAGAGAAAAAAAGGAGCTCTCATGTCAAGTACTTTTCTGCTGTTGGACATCCTGTCACTGGCAAAGATCTCTATATGCTTCTCATAAAAGTTACCTCATTTATAAAGCCAGATAAGTTCACTTGAGGAAGAACCCTAAAAAGAAATGAACCATTTTTGCGCCTTCCTGGCATTTCTAACTTTCAGACATTTCCACAGAGGTACATCTTTCCTACAGCCCTAGGATATCAGTTCCTTTTTTTGTTCCAAAATCCTTGCCACTTCACTACATTATAATATACTTTGAGGTCCGACTGTACCAATTTCCCTTCATCCTTACTTCCCTTGTCTCCACTATTTCTCTTGAGATTATTTATTTTTTGTTTTTCAAAATTACTTTTGTTTATTCTAACTAGTTCTATAAAACAACCTCTTAGTAGTTTGATTGAGATGGTACTGATTTTACAAATTAGATTATGTAGCATGAAATTTTATTTACATTAACATGACTAAACTATGAGTAATAATATTCCTCTAATCACTTGTCCTTATTTCTGTAAAGAGTGTTTAATTTATTTTTCTATGTCCTCTTTCTAGGTAACTCATTTGATTCTCCCAACCAGTCAGTGATCTTGGTAGTAAAAGTATTATTCTCCACATTTTATACAGGAGAAAATAAATGTTCAGAGAAGTTGAGTTTGTCCTCCAAGGTCATGTGATTAGTAGGAAGCCATGCTGGTATGAGAATCTAGATTTTCTGATGCTAATTCAAGGAATCTTATCACAATCCAGGTCAAATAGGACATATAAAATTTGCTATCCATAACGACTTCCTGCAGAAAGAGAGAGAAGAGAAGAGAAGAGAAGAGAAGAGAAGAGAAGAGAAGAGAAGAGAAGAGAAGAGAAGAGAAGAGAGCCAATAGCAAAATGCCATTAGTTTCCAAACTCCAGGGTAAAAATTTGTCTAAAACCAAATTCATAGAATCCTAAGATTTCCATTCAGTATATTCCAGTTGCTTGTACAAAGTATTCTAGTTGCTCTGGAAAATAAAGTCAGTTGGTAATGTTTATTTGAAAAAGCAGGACCTGAGGGCAGAGATTAGCTTTTGCCTCTTTTGCCTCTTTTTGCATTCTTACTGCTTAGCACAGTGCCTTGCACATAGTAGGCATTAATAAATGTTTAATTTGATTGATTGCTACTTTCAATCTACAGGACCTTGGAAAAGTCACTTGACCATTCAGGACCTCAGTTTCCTTGTCTGGAAAAAGAAAAGGTTTCCTATTAACCTTACCAGGTGTTTTTTTTTTTTTTTTCTCCCTTCCAGAATTCTTTTAGGTTCAAACAATTGAAGTTCCCTCAGCTATGGGGAATCACAGAGCTCATGATTTATTTTCTATCCACACAATTCTTCCCTAAGTGGGGGAAGTTTCCTGATTTAAATGAATACTTACAAAAATGATGATTTTACACTTTTCAATGGAACAACCACCCCGACAGCTCCTTTGTGTTCCAGGGACCTTAAGGGGCTGCTAACAGATTTATGGTCTCATTACTGCCTATAGCAATAACTCTTCCAAAAGGTAATTTTTATGCCGGGGGACCACAAAACAAATGGGAAGAAAAGTTCATGAGTAAAAGAACTAGCTGACTGTCAGGGATTTCAAATACCTTAGTTACTAAAACAATGCATTTTCACAGAAATGAGCTTACTGTTGAATTCTTGTGCAGACTTTAAAGTCAAACCCGAATACTCAGCCACTTCCTCCATGACACTTTTCTTAATTTCTCCAAATGATAATGATCTTTCCTCTGTCCTTATTCCCCAGAGCTGTCACAAGACTTAATTTTCTCCTTTCTAATGCAATTTTGTGCAATGATTTAAACTGAAGTTCTCTACCAGTAAACTCTTACACCTCTTACTCAGGTCTAGACCTACTACTTTTGCTCCTTAAGGTTATCAAGTACTTTGAAGTATTTGTGAGGTTTCTCTTTTATTTACTGTAACCCTGAATTCCTACCACCTGTGTTTCCCCATTTATTAGGGGTCCAGTAAGAGATAGTTCCATTTAACAATACCAATTGGCTTTTACAAAAGAAAATTTACTTTAGAGATATAGTAAAAAAAATATATAGAAAAATTTTCTGCAATATTTCAGGGACATAATTCCTCATTCCCATCTCCCCATCTCAACCCTCCCACCCCAACCTCCCCCCCACCCCCAATGAGAGAAAAGCAGCATGGGATCAAGTGATCTTAACTCATTTCATACTTAACATTGTATATGTAAGGTGAGTTTTGTGATTCCTTTTTAGATAATAGTTCCCAGGATCGTAGATATTAGCTGCTAGACTCCATGGCCATAACAATCTACTAGTTCCCAGACTTATGATTTGTAAACAATCTCACCACACTTGCACATCACAATTTAATCTTAAAAATAATGTAAACTTTTGAGACTATTGCTGGCAAATTGCCTTCTTTGTGTGCTCCTCTATAAATCAAGTGGGCACAGGTATAACTGGGGAACGGGAATTTGCAAGGGGAATGTGCATATGTGTGTGCCTTGGCTGGCTCCCATCAAGGTTTGGGGGTAATGCACAAGCTAGAATGCTATGAGCATCTCGATTGTCCCCCACAGAAATTTAGGAGATCCTGTAGGAGTTGTGCTCCTACCCCTTCTCTCCCCCACCACAAGAAGAGTAATTGGGGGATGCTGTAGGAATTGGTGCTTCCATTATCAGCAACCCGTCTTAGAATAAATAAAATAAATTAATTAACTCCTTATTATGTTTCTGATGCTGTCTGGCTGGCTGCCCAAATCAAGAGTGAACCTAGTAGAGGCTGGAGCCCAAAAACTCCTGTAGCCCTTGCCTGACACATGGAGTAGTCCTGTGTTACCTCCTGTCCTATATAGTTTTCTCTAAGATGTGGGATCATGATCAGATGCAGTTGAAGTCTTCTGTTAGGCTGTAGTCCTAAAAGTCACTTGCAATGATAAAATATCTATCCTTGCTTCTCAGGGCATCAGTAACAATGCTCTGGTTGTTAAAACTGAATCCCAGATTTTTGTAGCTTTTACTCCTGACCAGGATTAAAGACTCCACTCTCTTCACCTAGAATGGAAAAGAGCAAACTAAAAGGCTAAGGAGGCCCCACTATATTGCCTCAGCAGGGACTGATTCTGATAAACCTTTGTAAATACCTCTAAAATCAGAGAGCCTTCCCTTCACCCTGTACCTTGCCAAAAACAAGCAGTTACTTAATGTCCACACATGCACCAGTCTCCTCCAGGCACTTACCTCACATAATTCTTTTGGAAGCAGATTACTAAAGTCCTCTACGTGGACAGATACCATCTTCTTCTTAGTGTCCTCCATATGGCGATGCTGTCTGATGGGCATTTGCCAGAGTCCTTTACATGTGTTTGTATGTATATTAATCATAACCCCTTTCTAAATTGCAAACTATACAACAACCATAATAATTAATGTCTTCTTTCCCCCAGTACTTAGCACAATGCTTTGCATGTAGTAATCATTTAATATATGAACTGACCTAAATTTAGTTAGCCACTCTAACTTGTTTACCCTTCTCACCATCCATGCCCCAACATAAAAGTCACTCTACTTAACAAGGAAGACCTTCCTATAAAGGAATTGGGAAACTGGGATCAACAAAATGAAAACACATCTATGATTCTGTCCCAAGCCCAGATTTTCATTTCATTTCAGAATCTGAACAAACATTCATTAAATACTGTGTCATTAAATACTGTGTTCAGTGATGGGGGAAGAGGAAATATGGAGTTCCAAAATGTGTATTCTGGTAGTCTCACAATGCAAATCACAATTACTATCCTCATGGAGTCTTCTAAAAGTGAGATAACATATACACAAAGAGCTGTAGTGCAAAGAAAATGAGAGGTACAAAGAATGTGTTGTTTGTGGCAACAAGGCAAGACAAGCATTTATTAAGCATTTACTATATACTAGGCACTGTATTAAGCATTAGTGATATAAATAAAAGCAAGAACATCTCTTCCCTTAAGAAGCTTAATTTCTAAGGAAAGCACACAAGACACAAAAGGAAACTGAAAAGCCATTGACATAGGGATGAGACATGTTATCAGTCTTAAAGGTCAGAAATAGAGTCAGGAAGGGAATGAAGGTTGGGTAATACAGGCCTCTCCCCAAAGTGGAGGCCTGGAAAGGAACTTAGCAGTGGGAGGAGTTCACAAGGATGGATGGATATTCCAAGCTGAGTAAGCTCTAGGTGCTGTAGGACCTTCCTCAGTGAGATGGAAGCTGAGGCATCATCAAAAAATATGGAAAGTCACAAGCAGAGCTATAAGGAAAAGATTTGTGGAATCAAATTCTCATTAGTGGCTGAATCTGTACCAATTACCTAATTCATCTCTTGGTTGAAATCTGAATATCCTAATAGAGGAAGAGATATCTGATCTGGTCCTTGAAGGAAGAAAATATTTTAACTGCAGAAATGAGGGTATAATGTTTACTAGGCATGATGGATGGTGTGTACATTGGCAAAGATGAAGGAAAAGTCAAAATTAGTACAAGCCACAGTAAATACAGATATCCCTTCCACATCATGACTTTCTTCCTCATAGTTTCAGTATATCATGGGTTGGCATAAGAAATTGAATGGGAGTTTTGTGGAAGCTGCAGACAGCACGCAAAGGCCAGTAGATGACACAGAAAAGGCTTAGAAACTCAGAAAGACATAATACATATGTATAGTACTGTGCAATATCAACATATTTAATTTTTAATACCATAATAATTCAGACTTCTTCCCTCGTATGAAGGGAGGGCCAAAAATTTTTATGTGGATTTTCCATATCATGGGGACACTAGGCTCTTCCCCCCTTCTTCCCTCCCCACACAATGTGGAAGGCTTAAATATAGTTTGTTTTGTCTGGATGTTATTGTGAGGTGATATTATGAGAAGTAGTATGAAATAAGGCTGGAAAGGCTGATTGGGACTAGGATGTAAATTAAGTTTAAAGTAAAGCTAAGAGGTTTTTATTTGGTACTACTAGTAGAAAAAAAAAGGACAGAGAGGAGAGGAAAGAAGGAGGGAAATAAGCATTTATTAAGTACCTACTTCGTGGCAGGCTCTGTGCTACATTCTTTACCAGCATCTCCTTGGATCCTCAAAACAATCTTATGTGTTATTACTATTCATATTTGACACTTGAAGAATTTGAGGCAAATAGAAGCTAAATGACTTGCCCAGGACCATTCAGATGGTAAGTATCTGTGGCCAGCTTTGGATTCAAGTTTTCTTGACTCCAGGCCTAGGCCTATATACAATGAAGAAGCTATTGCCTTTGGGTAATATGGAGTCGTTTAAAAGTTTTGAACAGAGGAGGTGATGGGGCACAAATGATGGAGCCTTAAAAGGCCTGGGACTTTCTCACATGGCTTAGGTCCCTGGCATTCCCCTGGGGCACCTAGCCTTTCCTAGTTAATATTCTTTTTGACTGCCCTTTCATTGTGGCCCTCATTGTCTGCACCTGGCTCCACCCTAGAGGGCCACTTCTTGATCCCATCTAGACCCCTTCTTGGTTACCCCTGGGTCTGTTACCTCCTACTCATCCCAAGCTATTGGCCACACTATTAAAAAAAAAAAAGAAGATCAGTCTTGTCTACCAAATGGCTCAGATTCCTTAAGAGTCTGGCCCACTTGTCAAAATGAGTTGCACAAATAGCGCCGGTTCTTAAAACTCCTGCCTGCTTCTATTGGTGAAACAGTAAAGCATGTCTCTAACTAAAAGAAGGCTTGATTTGAATTCTTCTGAGGTAGGACCCACATCTTTTGCCCTTGAATTTCGGGGTTCCCAGCACTCCTAGACTGCAACAGAGGGACATATGCATTAGGAAGATTATTTTGACATCTATTTGATGAATTTAGTGAAAAGAAAAACTACTGGAGGGAGAGGCCATTTAAAAGACTGTTATAAAAAAGCAGAAGAGAGATGAAAAGGTTCTGAACTAGTATGGTGTCAATCTGCCTAGAATATTGTAATAAACTACTAACTCCCACTATCTCTCTCTATCTCTGTCTCTCTGTCTCTCTGTCTCTCTCTCTCTCTCTCTCTCTCTCTCTCTCTCTCTCTCTCTCTCCCTCCCTCCCTATCTAGCATGATAGCTGTCTTCAATTATTTGAGAGTTATCTTATGGAAGAGGATTTAAGCTTAACACAAGAACAACTTCTTGACAATGAAAGTTTTGCGTAAGTACAATGGACTGTTTTAGGAGGTACTGTGTTCCTCTTCATCAGGCTTCTTCATGCAAACCTAATTAAACATTTGGGGATATTATAGATAGAGGAAGACATTCTATTTCCATTAGATTGTAGGCCCCTTGAGAGCAGAGAATCTGTTTTGCCTCCTTTCATATCTCCAGACTTAGATGAATACCTGGCACATGATTGATGATTAACAAATACTTATCCATTGACTCATTTATTGTTTGGAATAGACGCCCTCTAACGTCCTTTCTAACTGAGATTCTGGGATTTTGTTATTAGACTTGTACTGCTTGGCCTCAGTGGGTGGAACTAGGAGCAATGTCTAGACATTTCGAAGAGGGTAATTTAGGATTTGTCTATGGATGCAAACTTCTGAATGATTTGTGCTGTATGCAAAACTGTAATGGATTCACTTAGGTGGCAGTAGTAACCTACTCTCATTACTGTAGGTGTTCAAACAGAGGATGAATGGCCACTTGTGTATGTTGTAGAGGAGAGTCATCTGTCATGTACTGGATTGGGTGGCTTCTGAAGTATCTTCGGGCTTGGAGATTCTGTGATTTTGTGTCTGTTTTCCTCCCTCAATTAAACAATAAATCAAGAAGAATTTAGTATATGTCTAAAATGTGCCATGCACTGGGCTAGATACTAGACATAAAAAGGCAAAGAATGAAATAATACTTACTCTCAAGGTGTTTATATGCTAAGTACTGGGAATACAAACACAAGTGAATTTACATTTTATTGGGGGCAGATTAGATTGTAGAACCTGGATGGGGAACCTGTGGCCTTCTAGGTCCTTGGGTGTGGTTTTTTGACTGAGTCCAAGTTTTACAGAACAAATCCTTTTATTAAGAGGATTTCTCCTGTGAAGTTTGGATTCAGTCAAAACACTGCACTTGAGGACCTAGAGGGCCCATGCTTTTGTAGACTCTTTGAGAACAAGACCTGGTCATTTCTTTGAACTATTACTACATAATAGAGAGGTGTAAACAAGGTGGACACTTGATAAATGTCCATTGAATTACATTTTAATTAATTTAATTCATTTGAGCTAGGAGGAGTAATGAGGAAGGTTTGTAAAAAAAAAAAATACCAAAGCCTTCTTGAAGATCCTAGGAGAAAAAAAGGTAAAGATACAATGAATCTCGGGGTATGGAATGATGTAGACAGGATGCCACGGCACTTATTTCTGTATGACTTCCTTTTAGAGTTCAGTCAATTCATGCCAGCTCTATCTCCTATGCCTTCTTAAAAGATCTTGCTCACCAGGAGCTGGACAGAAGTCTTTTGTCAAATCAATAGACTTATAGTCAGGGATCTTTATGAAAGAAAATAAAAAATAGAATAAACAAATCCAGAAGGAAATAATGCCATAATCCATTTGACAGTCCTGGCCAGGGAAAAATGATTATAATCTCAAGTTGGGAAATAGCCCATCATAGGCTTCATGGTAAGATCCAGATGTTCAACACTATTAAGAGCCCAAATTAACTTTGTTGTTTCCCCTTCCACCCTTCCTAACTAAAAAAAAAAAGAGAGAGAGAGAGATTAGAGACTCCAAGTGTTCCTCCAAACACTACAAAAGGCTCATATAGCCAAAATTTATCAATACCAGGGAGGTAGGGATAGAGAGTGAAGGTAATGCATCATTACTTTGCCTGAGTCTCTAAGGGCAGACACAATTAAAATAGACTATATCTACAATGCACATTTCTGTTTCTGTCAAGCAAGAGAAACCTAAATAAAGACATGGTCCTTGCAAGATCAAGCTTCAAATTGTGGTTTTTGACTAGGGTGGCACACTTTTTGTAGGGAACTATATTACTGGAGACTACATGTGACTCAAGGTAATAGCAAATTAGGGAAGGAGAAGAAAGAGGGAATTATGTTCGACTTGTCCTAATTCTTTTGTTACTTTATTTTCAAAGATTGACTTAAGATCGATATTCTCTTTTCTCCCCAAACCTATCCCCAAACCACATCTATTCAGCAGAAAATACTGCTTTATACTAACTGAGAAACTTGAGGCTATTCATTCTATGGTTCTTTTCTCCTACTATCCTCTCAAAACCCCTCAATATCACATCTAATTTTGTCCTCCTTTACTCCTAATGAAAGGATGAGGAGGTGGCTATCATTAGCAACTTCTACCTGTACTATTGATGCCTCCTCTTCTTATCTCCTCTATGAAGATTGTCCCTACAACTATCCCTTCTCTCTTCAATCTTTAGTCACTACCTATTGACTTGTTCCGTCCTTTAACCCTAAATATTCAATAGGTTTATCCCCTGCTTAAAAAGAATCAACTAAATGAAAAAAAAAATCTCATGTATTCTCTCATGATATCATCCTGTGTCTCTTCTCCCTTTCAAAGGCAAAGTCCTAAAAAAGGAGTGTACATTCCTTGTTTCCACTGCCTTTTTTTGTTTACTTCTGAGTGCCTTATAATTTGGCATCTGACTTTATCAGTCAACTGAAACTGCTCTCTTCAAAAATTATGAATGCAGTATTTAACACCACTTAATATCCTCTCCTCCTGTATGCTCTCTCCTTGAGTAGATTTCACAATCATGTTTTTATCCTGGGACCTCTTCTCTTTTCTCCATGATCACTCTCTTGGTAATCTCTTTCTGTCTCATGATTTGAATCTTTATCTCCTGCAAAGATATACGTATATACATACCTATAATATATGAATATGTATATATATATATACATATATATATACATACATAGACACACATACATAACGCCCCACACCCCCAATAGAAAGATCTACATATCCAAATTTAGTCTCTCTCCTGAGATCCACTTTGCCGATTGCCTATGGGATGTTTTGAATTAGATGTTTCATAATCATCTCAGAATATACTGACTTTTTCTCCTTCTTCCTAACTTCTCAATTACTTATGAGCATATTTCAAGCACATCATACAGTTATCCAGGTTCACAAAGTTGGATTCCTATTAAGCTCCTTACTCTCTCTCAGACCACATATCAAATTAGTGACCAAGTTTGGTTTATTCTAGCTCGATAACATCTCTCTTATTGCTCCTTAATATATTTAGTTTTTAGCATACATATATACACATATATGCGTATAGATTGTATTAAAACCAAGAATCAACTACCAAGCAAAATTGAACATAATCTTTCAGGAGAAAAGATGGATATTCAATGAAATAAGAAGCTTTTAATCATCCCTGATGAAAAGACCAGAGAGGAATAGAAAATTTGATCTTCAAATACAATACTCAAGAGAAACATAAAAAGGTAAACATGAAAGAGAGGGAAAAAAAATATGTTATTCAATAAGGTTAAACTTTTTACATCTCTACATGGGAAGATGATACTTATAACTTTTGGTAATCATGGGAATGGAATGAACCCTCCCTTAAAAATGGAAGTGGATAGCAGAGTGGATTACAAGCCATAATCCTAAAATATGCTGTGGACAAGAAACATATTTTAAGCAGAGAGATACACACAATGTAAAGGTAAAAGGCTGGAACAGAATATATCATGCTTTAGCTGAAGTAAAAAGAAAAGCAGAGGTAGGACTACTGATCTCACACAAAGCAAAAGCAAAAATAGATCTAATTAAAAGAGATAAGGAAAGAAACTACATTTTGCTAAAATGTACCATAAACAATGAAGTAATATCAATACTAAACACGTATGCACCAAGTGTTATAGCATCCAGATTCTTGGAGGAGAAGTTAAGTGAGTTAGAGGAAGAAATGGACAGTAAAAATGTACTATTGGGGAACCTCAACCTTTCCCTCTCAGAACTAGATGAATCTCACCACAAAGTAAACAAAAAAGAAATTCAAGAGGTGAATAGAATCTTAGAAAAGTCAAATACGGTAGACCTTTGGACAAAATTGAATGGGAATAGAAAGAAATACACATTTTTTCAGTGGTACATGTCATCTAAACAAAAATTAGCCATGCATTAGGGCACTGATAACCTCAAAAACAAATGCAGAAAGGCAAAAATATTAAATGCATCATTTTCAGATCATGATGCAATAAAAATTATACATAATAAAGGGCCATGGAAAGATAGACTAAAAATAATTGGAAACTAAAAAACCTAATCCTAAAGAAAGAGCAGGTCAAAAAACAAATCATAGAAACAATCAATAATTTCATCAAAGAGAACAACAATAATGAGACAACAAAAACTTATAGGATGTAGCCAAAATAGTTCTTAAGGGAAATTTTATATCTCTAAATACTTACATGAATAAAATAGAGAAAGAGAAGAGCAACGAATTGGACATGCAATTAAATAAGCTAGAAAAGGAACAAATTAGAGATCCCCAATTAAATACTGCATTAGTAATTCTGAAACTCAAAGGAGAGATTAATAGAATTGAAAGCAAGAAAACTATTAAACTAATAAATAAAACTAAGAGCTGATTTTATGAAAAAATCAATAAAATAGATAAAATTTTGGTTAATTTGATTTAAGAAAAAAGAAAGAAGAAAACCAAATTATCAACATCAAAGATGAAAAGGATGAATTCACCACCAATGAAGATGAAATTAAAACACTAATTATGAGGTATTTTGCCCAACTGTATGCCATTAAATCTGAAAATCTGAGAGAAATGGATGAATGTTTACAAAAATTTAAATTGCCCAGAATAACAGAAGAGGAAATAAAATACTTAAATAGTCCATTTCAGAAGAAGAATTTGAATAAGCCACCAGTAAACTCCCTAAGAAAAAATTTTGAGGGCTAGATGGATTTATAAGTAAATTCTACCAAATATTAAAGGACAATTAATTCTAATACTTTATAAACAATTTGGAAAAAATAAGTAAAGAAGGAGTCCTACCAAATTCCTTTTTTTTGGACAAATATGGTGATGATTCTTAAACTAGGAAGAGCTAAAAGCTAAAACAGAGAAAGAAAATTATAGACCAATTTCCCTAATGAATATTGATGCAAAAGATTTAAATAAAGTATTAGCAAAGATACTACTGAAATTTATCATGAGGATAATATAGTATGACTAGGTGGGATTTATACCAAGAATGCAAGTCTGGCTCCATTTTAGGAAAGCTATGAGCTTAATTGACCATATCAATGACAAAACTAATAGAAATTGTATGAGTATCTCAATAGATGAAGAAAAACTTTTGACAAAATCCAGCAACCATTCCTATTAAAAACTAAAGATAACATAAAAATAATGGGAGTTTTTCTTAAAATGATAACTAGTATCTATCTAAAACCATCAGCAAGTATTATATGTAATGGGGACAAGCTAGAAGCTTTCCAAATAAAAACAGCTGTGAAGTAAGGATGCCCATTATCACCTCTATTATTTAATATTATACTACAAATGTTAGCTTTAGGAATATGAGAAGAAAAAGAAATGGAAGGAATTAGCATAGGCAATGAGTAAACAAAGCTATCAATCTTTGCAGATGATATGATGGTATACTTTAAGAATCATAGAGAATCAACTAAAAAACCACTTGAAATAATTAACAAGTTTAATAAATTTGTAGGATATAAAATAAACTCAAATAAATCATTGGCATCTCTACATATTACAAGCAAAGCCCAGTAGCAAGAGATAGAAAGAGAAATTCCATTTAGAATAGTTGCACACAATATAAACTGTTTGGAAGACTACCTGCCAAGACAAACCCAGGAATTCTGTGATCACAATTACAAAACACTTTTTATACACACAGCAAAAGTTGGATCTAAACAAGTGGAAAAAAAAAAAACAATTGCTCATGAATAAGCTGAGCTAATATACAAAAATTACAATTCTATCCAAATTAATTTACTTATTCAGTGCCATGCCAATCAAAATAACAAAAAAAAAGTTTATAGAGTTAGAAAAAATAGTAAGAAAATTCATCTGGATGAGCAAAAGATCAGAAATATCAAGGGAATTAATGAAAAAAAGGCAAAGGAAGGTAGTCTAGCCACATGAGACATAAAACTATATTATAAAGTGTAATCATCAAAACTATTTGGTACTGCCTAAGAAATAGAGTGGTGGATTAGTGGAAGAGGTTAGGCACAGAAGACACAGTAGTCAATGACTATAGTAATCTACTGTTGATAAATCCAAAGACTCCAGCTTCTGGGATAAGAATTTACTATTTGAAAAAAAAGTTGCTGCAAAAACTGGAAAATATTATGGCAGAAACTAAGCATAGACCAACATCTCATGCATTGTTTACCAAGATAAGGTCGAAATGGGTACACAATTTAGACATAAAGGCTGGTACCATAAGCATATTGGAAGAGCAAAGAATAGTTTACTTGTCAGATCTTTGGAGAAGTGAGGAGTTTGTGACCAAACAAAAGATAGAGAACATTATGAAATGCCAAATGGATAGTTTTAATTACATTAAATTAAAAAGGTTTTTGCACAAACCAAATCAATGTAACCAAGATTATAAAGAAAGCTGGGAAACATTTTTTTTACTGCCAGTATTTCTGATAATATATAGAGAACTGAGTCAAATAAGTCATTTAAAGTTCTCAAAATTATTTATTTAATTTTATTATATTCATTTTTATTTTATTTATTATTAGTTTCTCAAATATATAAAGAACTGAGTCAAATTGATAAGAATAGAAGTCATTCTCCAATTGACAAATGGTCAAAGGATATGAACAGGCAGTTATTTACATGAAGAAATTAAAGCTTTCTACAATCATATGACAAAATTCTGTAAATCACTATTGATTAGGGAAATGCAAATTAAAACATCTCTGAAGTACCAGCTCACACTCATCAGATTGTCTGATATGACAGAAAAGGAAAATGATAAATGTTGGAGAAGATATATGAAAATTGGGACACTAATACATGTTGGTGGAGTTGCGAACTGATCCAAACATTCTGGAGAACAATTTGGAACTAAACTCACAGGGCTAAAAAACTGTGCATATCTTTTGATCAAGCAATACCACTACTAGGTGTCTATCCCAAAGAGATCATAAAAAAAGTAAAAGGACCCACATGTACAAAAATATTTTTAGCAGCTCTTTTTGTAGTACCAAAGAATTGGAAATTGAGGGGATGTCCATAAATTGGGGAATGACTAAACAACTTGTGGTATATTAATGTGATAGAATACTTTTGTGCTATAAGAAATGAGGAGCAGGGAGATTTCAGAAAACCCTGGAAAGACTTACATGAACTGATGCTGATTGAAGTGAGCAGAACCAGGAGAACATTGTACACAGTAACAGCAATATTGTGTGATGATTAACTTTGATAGACTTAGCTCTTCTTGGCAATACAGTGATCCAAGACAATTCCAAAGACTAGTGATGGGAAATGCTATCCACATCCAGGGAAAGAACTATGGACTCTGAATTCAGATCAATTCAAACTATTTTCCCTTTTTTTTTGTTTTCTCTTCTTTCTTTTACCACCCCCCCCACTGTCCTGATTTTTCTTTCACAACATTACTAGTGTGAGAACATGTTGAATATGATTGTACATGTATAACTTATATCAGATTGCTTGTCTTTTTGGGGATGGTGAGAGGAGGGAAGAAGAAAAAAAAATCACTAAAAAATTAATTTTAAAAATACATACAAAGAGAGCAAAAAGGTTTTCATAAATGATACTCTATAGAACAGCTAAGTCTTAATTAGTGTAATAATAAATCCCCTTAAATGATTGCATTATTTAAATTGACACTGAATATTTCCTTTGGGCTGGAACCAATTGCCGTATTTTACCCAAATATAACTTCAGACGTTTTGTAAATTCTAATGTTTCTTACCACTTTAAGGGATTCATTATTTGTGCCAATTAAAACCTAGCTTTTACACACATCCTTTGAATAATACAATTGATTTGACTGAGGTTTACAGATCTCACCCTGCTTATAGTTGGTTAACCATACCAAAATAATGATTTGGCATAGCAAAATTTTCCCTTAAGTGCCTTTTTTTTTTTTGAGGGCAGGCAGAAAAAGGCATTTTATTACGCTCTTTGAGAGGGCAGGTGTAGTGCTCACTGGAACACTCACACAGCTGCAGGAGCAGGGGTAACCATTCCCTCCAGTCCTGCTAGAGTTATGGTTAGATTACAATCTTTACTTTTTACTTAGTTTTCCTAGGTTATATGGTTTATATAGGTAGGATAATAAGGATACAGAAGCAAAATTGAAGTTAATTAGATTTTCCTTGTCTCAGTTTAGGATTAAACTACGTTCTTTTACTTCCCCTACTTTCCTTCTTTAACATATGCAAATTATGCAAATCAGTAGGCCTGGATTCTTGACCAAGACCAGACCCTAGATAAGCTTGAACTGGTTCAAGTGGTTTGGCCTCTCTAATTCCCCGACTGCCTTCTCAAAAAGCCTCTAACCTCTCACCTGATAGACCTTGAGGCCTGGTTTCTGCTAAAGCTGGGGTGGGGGAGTGGGGGAAGTGCATCTTTAGTTCTGTGGAAACAAAACTCCTCCTCCCATTTCTTACAGTTTCCCCCTCTTCTTTTATTCAAATTTTTGTTTCCACATTTTTAATATTCTCTTACTCTCTCATCTGAATTTTTCTCCTTAATCATCACCCCTTTAAATATGGGAAGGACTGATAGACTCATTGACAAATCAAAGGGGGCAGTCCCCTTTGTAAACACAGATATAGAGATCCAAAAGAAAATGATAATGCAATTGTCCCTTTAAGATTCAAAAGTCTTCTTCCCATAAGGCTGTCTGGCAGGGAATAACATCAATGAAATCTTCTGGTCCTTGGTATTTGTTCCAGCCATCTCCAGCATCTTCTTGCCTTCTTGTAGGAACCAGCTTTGTTTCCATTCTCCTACAAAAGTTACCTTGGCACAATTTTCTAATCCTTATGCCCTGATCATTTTTACAGATTCAAAATTGGAACTTTGGCCAATTGCCATGTTTAAGAATTTACATCAGGACCCAGTTCCTCAAACTTTACGTTAACTCTTTACATACTTTACTTAACATACTTTACATTAACATTTCCTCACCAGGAGAAGGCTATTTCACTAAGGAATTAACAGCAGACTCCAGTACACACATAAATACATTAGATAACCAATTCTTAACACAGTACATATAACATTATAAACTTTTAGTCATGCCATGTTTCTTTTTTTTAAATATCAGATTTCTTTTATTGTCCCAAATTTTAATACCTGCCCATATGATGCATATAATGTACCCATATAAAGACCACTATTCAAAATGGTGCATTAAAAATAGACCAATTCATCATTCTTTGTTTTGTTGGTTTGATAACCGTGTAGAGCCAATGGCTTGTTTTCATGAGGGAGGCTTCTGTACACTCGAATATGTATAAATTCCTCTTCACCAACATGAACCTTAATGAAGTAGTTCATTCCAGCAACCACTTGACTTTTAAATTCCACAGTCTTAAAGACTGGAAACTTCCTGTTTTCTTTGTCTTCAAGCTGTGCCTTTACCTCTTCCGCCATCTGCTGCGTTTCAGCGGTGGCCGGTTGGGTGGCCAACACTCCTCCGCACAACATCCTTGCAAGTTGGGCGGCAGAGACACACCCATGCCATGTTTCTTTGATGGCATATACAAAATAAACCACAAGCCATTCTTCTTTTAACATTACTAATTGTAACAAAGCTTTAGACAAGCATGATATTAACCAAATAACAAAATAATATTCTCACAATCCCTTGACCTAATTAATCCTCCCTACACCATTGACAAGAAAAAACCTAACTTAACACTAGTCCCAATCCTATAGTAATCTAAGATGTTCCATAATCAATTATTTTAATAGATTTACTAAACCTTCTGATTACAGAAATTTGCCACCAAGAGAGTAGGGACTTAGAGTAAGGGGACCATATTTTCCCCAGCTCCTTATCAACTCCAGGCAGAGGCTGTGTCAAACTGCAAGCCACATTGAGCCAGGCTTAGTCTGCCAGGCTTCAGTTAAGTCAGGAGGGTTCCACCTCAGCATATACTGAACAGTTGCCCCTTCAACTTTGCTGAGAAATCATACCTGTAGCTCATGCCTGCTCTCCCACAGGGCTGCTGGCATCTTAGGTCAGCCTTCCTTGATACTCGCACCTGGAGTTAGACTCAGAAAAACAGTCAGTTAGCAGTCCCATTAAGTCTTTGAATGGCAAGTTCCAATGATCAGTGACTATTGCTTAAGGAACATCCTTAAAGCTAGTTCTAAATAGCTTGCATGCATTTCCTCCCTTGTTCATAAAGTCTTCCCATTAAGATCATAAGTTACTGCTCTAACACATTTGCATCAAGTTCTCCTCTATTTTTCTATTCTTCTCTAATTATACCTGATGTGAAAGAATTGAACCATATAACTTTTATCTTTATGTTTTAGATGATGTAATGAATTCGAATCCACATTTAACTTTTCCCATCAATACAAAAATATTCTACAACTTCTCTCCCAAAGAGACTTACATTGAAATTCCTTTCCCTAAACTGAAGATGTCTCTGATTTAGCTCCAGTGATTACACTGTTTGTATTAATACCTAATTGCTCTTATATCACTTTAAAACATCTAAGGACTCTATCTCACATAGATACAACGTAACTTTAAATCCCAGCCTTAGTCTATGGGGTAATGATTCAACCTTACATTTGTCAACAATATTGTCTCATAAGACTTCTTTTCCCTTTTTCCCAAATTATTCCCATTAATACTTTAGAAGCCATATTATCTTTCATTTGGCTATACGAGAGTACCAATGTAATCTGTTGATCATTTGATTAAAAACAACAAGATTTCACAAATTTGCATTTATCCAATTTTCCTTTTTTCCCCCATAAAAACCAAGTTCTTTCACAATGGTAACAGATTCTGGCAGATACCTTCCCTTTTGTCACTACCAGCTTGTTTCTGATTACAGAGATCTGCCATAAAAAAAAAAAAAAGCATCATATCATCTTTTATGGCAAGTTTCACTAACGAAAACTACCAAACCAAATCCCATCTCAAATCTAATTTTATCTGCTGACTTTTAAGAAACCAGGTCTGGAGGCTTCTGACCCCTACTGTTCTCTTTCTTTCAGTAAAAACTCAAATCCCAGTAACTGCTGCTCCTCCCCCTTCCTTCCCTTCTACCAGATGAGCAAAGGTAAAACTCTTTCTTCTTATCTAAACTAAGGCGGGGGTGGGGGGGGGGGGGGGGGGGGGGGGGGGGGGGGGGGGGGGGGGGGGGGGGGGGGGGGGGAGGGGAAGGAGTAAGGAATTCAGACTGCCGTTTCAAACCTCCTTACTCAAAAATCCAGAATAAGACAATGAATGGGACTTTGACCACTCTCTCCCAAGGCTTCTACAGATAAGCATTAATTCCCCAAGTATAAGGTTCTCACCCAGAAACTCCGAAAACTCACAGTAGGTTTGAACTGCAGTTAGCTTACAGGTGGAAATTCAGTAGGCCTTCTGAAAATTACACAAAAAGATTTCACAGAGCATTTTTCAAAAGTATTTTCCCTTCTTTAAAACAGTTTAAAATTGATCCTGATATAAACAGTGGTTGTCACTAAACTTTCTTGAAGAAAAATTATTTGGACAGCTCTAAAATGAGATGTGTCTCCTTCTTAAAGCAAAAAAAAAAAAAAAAAGTGCCATCACCAATTAGTCCATAAAACTCCAGATTAACATACATAAATATATCTTTAGATGATACAGGCTTGGAAATCACACCCCTATATTTTTCAAAGTATTATAACAACTCAATTCTTTGTTATTACAGAATTTCTAGATATCACAAAATTCTTTAGTCAAAAGGATGTAATGGGGAGAATGCTTAATTTCTACACATTACATACCCAATTAAATTAGCTTTATCACAATAACAAAGTCTACCAGGACTTTAAAAGCTTTGTCCATAGGAATTCCTTTACACTTCTACACAATTCCTCTACACATGATTGAATATCCAAAAGTCCTTGGTTCAGTTAACAACCTCAATTTCTTAATTAAGTACAATTTTTAATCTAACAACATCTAGATTACGAGAGGAGTTATTTTAATAACTAGTGGTAACATTTTAATTTCTAAGGCCCAATACTCTTAGCACTGCAAAAGAAAAGATTACTATTTATAAAACCACATTTTTTACAGTTCACAATGTATCCTGAATTCACAGAGATTACAAGAGGACCCAACAAGGCCTTCGTATAAATACTTGACTGATACCAAAAACAATTTCACCTGAACTTCCAGACAAAACTTAGAAGTTATAATTTCTTAGGTTACAGCAATTGTCCAACTTCTTAACCTAATGCAACTCTAAAAAAAATTATACTACAGAAATGCAATAATGTCCTAAACATTATTATGTATGTAAAATTTGAGCTACTCATTTCAGTCTAGGTACATACATTCCTAAACCGAATATGACAGTTTAAAATCATATATCAAACTCAGATTAAAATCACATAATGGTTTTCTCAAAGTTCACAATCTAAGAGAATTTTAGAAATGTAGAAATAATAAATTTCAGGTGACATCAACTGCATTTCCAGATTACCACATGTAAGAATTATTGATCCGATTACTTCTGGTATATATAAAAATTGAGTGAAAACTGTTGATCTTTCCAATAGCTAGGGATCCAGTCTAAGATTGGTACGCAGAAATCCTCACCCTTAACTCCCATAACCTTTAGGGCTTTTCTCCCAATTTCTACCCCAGTGGGTAGTGTACAAAGGGAAGATCTCTGTCTCTGTGTCTTCTTTATGATCCCCAACCTTTAGGTTTACTGGGGCTTCTCAGCTGGGTTTTCAGAGAAAGAACCCCAGACCCCAATAGTCTTCTTCCTCAAAAGTGAGGAGGAGACCTGTTCTTCCTTTCTTAACTCAGGACACTCTCTCTTAAAATGTCCTTTATTACAATAGTAACAGGTTGTCCTACCTGGCCATTTACCCATATCTCTATGTCCTGAAGCCCTGTGCCCTTTGAGATTCTCCCTTAAGGATTGTTTATGATTGCCTCTTCCTTCTTGCTTCCTCATAACTTCCCTCATAGTATTGGCCATGACCCAAGCTTTCTGTTTCTGTCTTTCATCCTCCTGCCTTATGTATACTTTCTGAGCCTCTCTCAATAATTTGTCTCTTGGTCTCTCACTCCATCTCTCTAATTTGTGCAATTTCTTATTTATATCTGGCCGTGCCCTAGTGACAAAATTTACCTTTACCATCCCTTGGGCCACGGTGATAAGGGCACAGTCTCTAGGAACCCCCTTCAATCTGGAATACAGTCTCTGGGAGCCCCCTTGAACTCTCCTTGAATTTTTCAACTAGATCTGGCCTTCCCCTAAGGCCATAAACCTTACAATATCTTTAGGCCCAAATCTCTACCTAGCCTTGCCCTTTATTGTCCAGTTACTTCCCACCCTTGATTCCATTCTCTAGGTTGCTGGAATCTGACCTCATCTCATCCTCCTTAGACTCCTCCTCAAGACCCTCCCTAAAGCCCTCCTCTAGTCACCCCAGACCACCCCTCAATGCCTCCTACAATCTTTGTGTATATAATCTCCATCTTGCCTCCATGAAGGTGCTCAGATTCAATCTAGCTCAGCCCAGACTAAATCTGGCCACCTGTGAAAACAGGTGTCACAAAGGGTGGGACCTCCCAAGACAACATGGTGAACCCCCAACAAACCTTGTCCCTTCCCTTGGCTGAGAAGGTCCAAGTTGAACTCCTTCAGCAGGACCTGGCGTGTAGGCACCCTAGGGTCTTGAGCACCCCCAGAAACTGATGGTTCACTAACAACCATCGTTTTGATTTAACCTCTTCAACAGGATCCTGAATATCTCCTCATTCTTTCTAGGAACTGAGAAGGAGATTCATTTTTTTTAATTTCAAAATCCTTATTTAGGTTCTGTGATTTTGGCACAGCTTCCCTTATCCCTTCTATTACCAATTGTCTAAGATCCTGCATATTCCTACGATGTTCTTCTATATCGTTATCCTAGCTTGGATCTTCATTTGGGAATTTTCTATCCACAGCTACCACTCCTTGTCCTGGAGGGTGTCTCCTTTCCCATCCCTCCATGGCTGCCTTTCTAATCATACCCTCTTCTTCCTCCATAAACAGAAGGTTGAGTATGGACATTAATTCTGCCGAGGTATTAGGAATATTTGCTTAGCCAAACTTATAAATAAAGAAAACTTTATTTCATATCATTATTTGCTTTAAGAACCATCCAGCTTTGAATTTGGCACTCCGCTTTCTCCAAGCTTCATCTTATGCATACTGGCAATTAACAAAATGCCTAAGGATTCTAAGGATTTTTGAGGGGGAGGGAGTGCAGGCACTTCTCTTAAAAAAGAAAAAAAAACCTTTTGGACTCTAAGAAAGATAAGAGGGAGTGGTCCTTAAGAGCACATAGGTTTGCAACTCCCCCACTCATTCTTTATACCAAGCTAAAATATTTCTCAGTTTCCCCTTCAGCCTGCTGCCTCTGATAAAGGGAAAAATCCCTTTCAGTTTTCTAAGGGCTCCTCCCTAGGTGGGGCCAGGCAGCCTCTTGAGAGCAAAGGAGCCTATCTTTGTAAGCACTAACTAATCAGCCCTTTTTTCCAATCAGGTTACAAGTTTCTTTAGCTTCAGCTCCTAATTGACACACCCAGTCTTCTAAAGTGGAGTGGAGGTGAGGGGGTGGCCAAGAGCACATGGCAGCTAAGAGCAGCACAGGGACTGAATTCCAGGTGGTCCTAAGCCACCATTCTACCACCCCCCCACCTAAATTCCTTTCTCTCTAGCTTCTATCTCCCTTTCTTTCCCAATCTTTACTGAAACTTTTTACTCTCCGTATTTTCAATTTAAATCTTTCTTTCCCTAATCTTGACCCAAATTACCTCAAACATTTCAAATAAATAAATTACATACTCACTCAGCTTTCCCTTTTCCCAGTGGCTTTCTTTTTACCTTAAAACTTAAAAATGGCCAATAATTTTTAATCACATTCTAAGTGGACCACTGAACCTCTTTAAAGTGGTCATCCAATTTTTCATACAGACCCCTTTTACTTCTACAGTTTTTAAAACACTTTGCTTGATGTTAGATAGACTGACTCAATACAAAATACAGATTTTTTTTTCCCTTTAGAATCTAACCAACCCTTAATTCAGAGCCCCCAGTCCTTCCAGCTGGCAGCTTCAGCTCTGATTCCTTATCTAACTATTTTAATACCAAAAGAGCCCATTTCAGTCTCCCTAGAGAGGGACCTGAACATAGAGGAAAAAAACACAAACAAAACATTAGTTAGATAGACATTTCACATGAACAATTTAGAATTTGAATTCAGCCTCACTTCCAACATTAAGCCAAATCATTTTCCCTGGGTCTACCCACCAGTGCTTTTCTTCCAAGCACTAGGAGAAAACCATTCTCCTCACCTAGGTGCACTTTCTCTGGGTTAACTTACTGTCTTCCCAGCTAGCCAACATTCTTCCTAACGGGAGGAGGAATGTTAGGAGGTTCCTTTCCATCCTCCCCAGGTACTTTTTTCTTAGAGCTCTTATTTCCCATTCTAGGCAAACCTTACTTCTCAACCTAGAACCCCCAGACTTGACAAGGCAGTACTACCCGTTTGTTCCTACCTTGCTCAGGTGACCTGACTTGCGCAGTCTCCGGCTGTTCCCTTTTGCATTCATCTGCACACTCTTTTTGTTCAAACAAGGTCCTTCAGAGCATCCAGGGGGTTTTCAGCTTGGACAGTGGCACCGCTCTAACAGTGAGCGGGAGCGCTCTTCCCTCTCTGCCCTATCTTACTCAACCTTCCTGGGGTCTTCAGAATCCCGGAACGAGCCCCCAAATTGTGAGAAACGTGGTTTTGGGGATCACTGGACTTCCCCAAATTGTGAGAACACGCGGCTTTGGGGATCCCTGGACTTTCTAGGCAGGGCCAAAGTCCTGAGGAAGAACCCTGTGATAATCCCTAGGGAAGGCTGTACAGACCACAGGACTTCCAGAGGAAGACCAAGCAGTAGCCCTTCTTAATCTGTGGGGATCACAGGGCCTCCTAGGGGTCAGACCCTAAGGAGGACCCAAGCAATGGCCCCTTAGGACGGTGGTAAGATCACAAGGCTCCCGAGACAGGCCGGAAGTCCCAAGTGATGTGCCCTTAAGAAGGCTGTGCAGACCACAGGGTTCCCTGGGGGAATCCGGTGTGGTAGCCCTCTTAACACCACAGTGGGAATCACAGGACACCCCAAGACAAGATCCGGGAGTAAGCCTGAGATGAGCTTCCGCTGCTCATTGCTTCCCTTCACTTGACCTTAGGAAGATCCATGCGATTTGCCCATTGTCACCCAAAGAAGTCAGGACCAGAGTGGGCAAAGGAAGGCATTTTATTACGCTCCTGGAGAGAGCGGGTGTAGTGCTCACTGGAACACTCATCTTAAGTGCTTTTCTTAAATTAGTTGTCTCTTATGACAATGTCAAAATCATACAAGCTATCTTGAAAGATGAAATGATAGAAATAAATTAGTTTAATTATTCTATTATTATTAAATTAAATAATATAACTTAAAAATAAAATATTAAATGAAGGATTAAAGAGGGATGTAATCTTACCAAAATTCACCAGGATCATTGAGGGGGATGCCTAATGCAGAATCCAAGTGGAACAAGATTTCTATATGGATAGTAGAGTTCTTTAAATGCTCTTCCTGAGAACTGAAAGATTTCAAAACTTTTGAAGTGAGATCCATAATAATATAAAAGCTCTACTGAATAATCCAAACGTGAAAATATATACACAAATAATACCCATTTTCTAGATTGTGATAATAGAAGTAATAGCAGCATTTATATTTATATAGGACTTTAAGATTTGCAAAGAACTTTAGCTCATTTCATCAAAGTATGAAAATAGTTGCATGAGGTAGGTGCCACAGTTGTTATTTACCCATTTTAAGGCCAAATATTAGGAAACTAAGGCTCAGAGAATTTAAGTGATTTATCCAGGGTCACATGGATGATAAGTATCAAAGGGAGGATTCAAGTCCAGGTTTTCTTGACATCATGTCCATTATTCTACTCACTGTTCTCAGCTGTATCTATGCTATTCAGTTAAATGTAGACATCCCATAGAACTACACCATCAATACATGTGTCTTTAAAAGACATTTGAAATGAATAACGAATTGGGTCCAGCATTGCATAGGCAAAGAAAAATCATTTGCATTGCCTTTGAGACCTTACACATTTCTTTCAAAGATCTTAAAAGAAAAAAAAAATATGTAAAGCATTTTGCAAACCTTCAAGTATTGTATAATTTCTACCTATTATTACTGTCATTATTAATAATATTGTTTTATTGAAACAAAATATAGCTTCTTAATAGTTACATTCTTTGAGAAGCATATATCTGCAAGTCATGAAATACTAAAATTTGAAGGCAAGGATCAACTTGAAGGGCAATGGGAAGGAACGGGGGTGTATAAGGCAGCCTTAGCACATTAAAATGAGGAATGATGCAGGAGACACATTACCAACAATGTCACAGGAGAAATTTATGGCCAGGAAAAAATAGGCCAACCATATAGAGAGAGTGAAGGAAAATCAGTGGACAGCCCACATGTTCCATGGATATCTATGCCACTTTAAGACAGCACACGTACACATATGTGAACACACACACACACAATAGTAGGGTTATGGGAAAACAAAGACAAGAATCAAGCAGAATAAGCATAGTTGGATGGATTGTGATCAATATCATTGGAGGAAGCACCCACATTGAGGGACCTAGAGATGCACTGGAGTATTATATTATCACAATATGGTATGTAAGAGATTTAATGAATATTTCTACCTTTATACGTTTAGGGATGACTTCTCTACGAGTCAGCACATGATCAGTTTTTGTAGAGTTACCATGTAATGACATATATCCTCATTCAGTGGGTAACATAGTTTTATCCAGGCTAATTTTAAAAATTTTGTTCAGATATAATATATAATAGAATGCTTTCCTTTTAGATAACAATCTTGTTCTCAGTTACATTTAAGTTGTATTTATAAAGTTCTGAAAGAGTTATTAAAGTTAACTATTTTTTTCTTAATAGTCAAATAATTTTGTTTTCCAATTTGATTTTCCTTTAAGTACTTAAGCATCATGACTTTTTAGAACACAGGTGTTTAATATTGATTTTGATTCATTACTCATGGTGCCTTTCAGTATAATTTAGTTTCATTATTTCTCTTGATAATTTTTTTTCAGGTATCTTACCTGAATTCATGACTGTAATTCTTGCTTTAGATTATCAGACTTGAATTCAGAAAGATGCTATTTTAAGCCTTGTTTCATACAGTTAATAGCTTTGTGATCATAGATAAATCATTTAACCTCTCTAAGCTTCTCTTTTCTCATTTGTAAAATGGGATTAATAATATTACCTACCTCACAGGGTTATTTGAAAGCAAAATAAAATAATTTATATAAAATACTTTGCAAACTTCAAAGTGATAAACAAATATGAATTGTCACAATCATTATTTTTGTTGTTGTTGTTATTCCAACACTAATTTATCTCTGTATATGTCTTAATTTTAAGTTGATTTCTTGTATGTATTATATTTTCAATTAAATTCAAGAAATAAGTATTATCTGCTTACTATGAGCCAGGAAACACAGTAAGTGCTGGGGATGCAAATAAGAAAAAGAGACTTTTCCTGTGTTTAAGGAGCTTACAATCTAATGGGGGAACCCAGCATAAAAAAAAAAATGCTGAAAAGCAGTGGGGAGAAACACCAGGAGGTATATTGTTCCATGGAGTTGAACCCAAGAAGAACCATTGATGGAAAACAGAGTTAGCAGGAAGGTTATGAGTCCTCTATTAAGCAAAGCTTCAGGAGAGATTTAGTGTTCCATCCTTCAGTCCTGCAATCAGAAGGGAGAGGCAACTGAGGGTGAGTTGAGAATGTATTGAGTATGAAAAATTTTAGAGTTGTGTTCATTAATTCTACTAATCTCTTTGATTTTATGGGCAAGTTTAGTCTATTAACATTCAAAATTTTAAATTTTAAATTTCTATTTCCACAAAATTGTCTATTTTCTTATTTTACAGCAGTGTCCCTGATTTTTTTTTTTACTTGCAAGAATCTCCTCCTAGTCTACTAACGTACATACTCTCTGTCTCTCTGTCTCTATCTCTCTGTCTCTCTCTCTCTCTCTCCCCATTTCTGTATCTCTGTCTTTCTCTCTACCACCTTAAAACTTAAAATGTTGATTTTATCTTGTTTTCACTCAGTTTTCAAGCACTTGAATGACCAATGCCTACATTATTTTGAGAGTACTCACTCTCAATCAATTGTAATCAGGCTTAGGAATAAAGGAGGAGAAGAAGGATAAAGAAATAAAACAGAAAAGTATTGACAAGCAATAATCGTATTGGAATAATACTGGAATTGTTTGGTGGCAACATAGTTTTAAAATTTCTTATTAGCAAATGGGGAAATTTACAGTCAAGGAAAGCTTCATAAAACCAAATCACCATTCAGGTCATAATGTAGTTATAACTTCTGTGATCTCCTTTTCCTATTACATTGGAAGGGGTAGTATGGTGTGGTGGACAGCGAGATGGATGGAGGGTCAGGAAAACCTAGGATTACATATAGTCTGGCTATACACATCCCGGCTCAATGATACAGGTGAAAAACCAAATCACTCAGTCATTGATTGACCAACAATAGATCTCAACCCAAGCCCCATTTGGTTGGGCCCTGATTGGCTCAGAGTAAATGCAAATAGTAACTGTTTCTGTTTTGGCTAGAAATATTGAGGATCTTCCTCTCCCAGAAAGATGTTTTTTGACCAGGTAAAAGGGGCCATTCTATGCCTCATTTCTTACCTAGCCTTAATAACTGAATGGACATTGCCTCAGTCAATCTGAGACCTGTTAAAGACCTTAGATTCAAAAGGCCAAGGTCACCCAATGCATCCAGGGCCATCTCCAGTCATCTTGATCTATAGTTTGCCATGGAAACCAGATGGTTCCAGTGGAGAAAGTGAGGCTGGTGGCTTTGCACAGATCTCCCTCACTTAAATCCAATTCATTTGCATGTCATGGCATCACCTTTCTGATGTCATGGTCCCCTTTGAGAATGCAGGAAAAACAGCAACAACAATCACACCATTAAAATTAAAGCTCAGGTAAAAACACAAAAATGTTAGGAATCACAAGAAAATCACCCTTAGACAATTTTGCCCCTCATCATGCTCAGATTCTTGTATATGTCTATATAAGTTATCCTGAACCCAGCTGCCTAGATATGAAGTTAAAATAAGAATGATTGAGAAGAATATGACAATAGATAGAACGTTATATTTGTAATACAATGACAAGTTCAAATCCCTCCTTTGATATATACTAACTGTAATCTTGAACAAGTCATTTAAACTGACTCACTTTCCTCATCTGAAAAATGGGGCTGATATCTATAGATTCTCTCTCAAATTCAACAATGTATATAATATACACACACTTGACAATGTATGAATATATATGCATATACATATGTACATGCATGTATGCATGCATACATGTGTGTATGCATACTACCTGGGCCACATAATAGCTAAAGAATGTAACTCTCCAGCCTCCCTATCGGCCCGCTGTTCAGAACTCTATCTTTATCTGTGGTCCAGCTTTACAGGAAATACTAATATTTAGTTCTTCCTCTTCTTTATTATTTTCTCCCTCAAAGGCATTTAAGGAAATAATGCCACACCGCAACAGAAAAATTGCCAGTAAATTTTTCTTCTTGGCTTTCTAAATGAATGGTATCAAACTCAGATTGAAATAGGGCCCATTAATCCATGCATAAGGATCCCTGTGGGCTGTGCATTGACAGTTTTAAAATGTAATATTATCTATGTTTTATTGTATTTTTATTTACTTTGTTAAGTATTTCTCAATATTTAATCTAATTAAAATGGCGCTTTAGAGCCTGCTGTCTGAATGTTAAACACTTTTTATCTAAATGACTTTCCTTCAGGTTGAGACTTCTGAAATAGAATAGCCTTGTCTTCTTCTAGTCCACATAAAAGTGTGAGTCTATAGGGATTGGGAACTGACAATGAATGGTTTACAAATGTTAGAGCTCACATGTTTATACTTGATAGTGAACACAGGTCAAGTAATCTGGTGGTAATCTAGTATAATTCTCCCTTCAGCACTATCTTACAATCTACACTTGTAGGTTGAATGACCTGGAGGATAATTAGCCCAGTTTTTAGATAGCACTCTGTAGAACCCCTATAGGAACTATAGTTCCTGAACCACCTCTGGTTCATTTTCTTTTAACAGTCACTCGGAGTACACAAGTAGCTCAAAGCAAGGGCATTTGCTGCGATGGCATCATAAGAACAATATCTATAAAATATTCCCCAATAAAATTGAGATTTCTTTTCCCACAGATGCACATGACATCAATGATAAAAATAGGCATTCAAATCAAATCTGCTAGCAGAGAGTGATATATATATATATACACATATATATGTATGTGTGCACATATATATACATACACACCTATATATATACATACACACATATATACATATACATATATATATGCATATATATGTGTGTGTGTATATATATATATATATATACATATACAAAGAGAGAGAGACAGACAAACAGACAGACAGACAGACAGACAGTTCTCACCTCCAAACCTCCAACATTGTAAGACCCTGATGTCCTCTCTCATCTTTTTGGTGTCCTTCTTCTTCTCTCTCTCTGGGTCAAGCATCAATCCTGGGCATATCACTCTGATTGTTTTCCTGAGTCTTCCTCCAATCTGGCATGCTGTTTTCTCCTTATATCTTTGCTATAAGATAGTGTGACTAATGGAGGGAAGAAAAGAGAAATCCCTTTTCTCCACCAGGAGGTGAGAAATAATTCTTTTTCAAGAGCTAGGTTATTTTCCCACAGCTGTCTCACTTCTCTACTGCCAGAATTTACACTCATTGGAGATTTTGTGTCTACTGATTTCATTCCTTCATTATAAAGTTTGCGATTCTTTTTAAACACTACTAGATCATGGTTGATCTTTAAGCCAGACAATGGCTAGCCAACTTATTTCATTTTATTTAATAAATTTATTGTTTATTTTTAGTTTACAACACTGTTCCACAAGTTTTTGGGTTCCAAATCTCTCCCGCCCACTACTCCCCCCAACTCCCCAAGATGGCATGTAATCCAATGTAGATTCTACATATACCTTCACATTGAACTTATTTACACAATAGTCCAGTTGTAATGAAGAATTATAACCAATGGAATGAATCATGACGAAGGAGAAATGAAACCAAAAAGGAAAGAAAAAGAGAGCAAAAAGTTTGCCTCAATCTGCATTCAGACTCCACAATTCTTTCTATGGATGTGCATAGCTTTTTTCATCATGAATCTTTTGGAGCTGACTTTGAACCTTGCACTGATGAGAGGAGTCAAGTCCATTAAAGTTAGTCCTTATAGATGCCATGCGTCTGTAGTCATGTGTAATGATCTCCTGGTTCTGCTCCCCTCACTCAGCATCAGTTCGTTTAAGTCTTTCCAGGTTATAATGAAGTCTGTCTGCTCCTCATTTGTTACAGCACTGTAGTATTCCATTACATTCATATACCACAATTTGTTTAACCATTCACCAATTGATGGGCATCCCTTTGATTTCCAATTCTTTGTCACTCTGCCCCCCCCCAAAAAAAAACAGCTAAAATATTTTTGTACATACAAATTCCTTTCCGACTTGTTGGATCTCTTTGGGATATAGCCCTAGAAGTGGTATTGCTGGGTCAAAGGGTATGAACATTTTATAGTCCTTTAGGCATAGTTATAAATTGCTCTCCACAATGGCTGGATCAGTTCACAACTCCACCAACAATGCAATAATGTTCCAATTTTCACACATCCTCTCCAGCATTTATCACTTTCCTATTTTGTTATGTTAGCCAACCTGACAGAAGAGATGTGGTGCCTAAGAGTTGTTTTGAATTGCATTTCTCTAATCAATCATGATTTAGGCATTTTTTCTTATGACTATAGATATATTTGATTTCTTCCTCTGGAAACTGCAAGTTCATATCCTTTGACCATTTCTCAATTGGGGAATGACTTGTATTCCCATAAATTTGGCTCAGTTTCCTGTATATTTGAGAGATGAGGCTTTTATCAGAGTCACTGGTTGTAAAGATTTTCTCCCGATTTTCTGCTTCCCTCATAATCTTTGTTGCATTGGCTTTGTTTATACAAAAGCTTTTCAATTTAGCATAATCAAAATTATCCATTTTGTATTTTGTAATGCTCTCTATCACTTGTTGTATCATGAATTCTTTCCTTTCCCATAAATCTGACAGGTAAACTATTCCTTGTTCTCCCAAATTCCTTTTAATATCAGCCTTTATTCCTAAATCATGAACCCATTTTGACTTTATTTTGGTAGACGGTGTAAGATATTGGTCTATGCTCAGTCTGCCAAACAATTTCCCAATTTTCCCAGAAGTTTTTGTGAAATAGTGAATTCTTAGCCCAGAAGCTAGATTCTTTGGGTTTATCAAAGAGTAAGTTGCTATAGTCATTGACTACTGTGTCTTGTGTACCTAACCTATTCCACTGCTCCACTACTCTGTTTCTTAGTCAGTACCAAGTAGTTCTGATGACTGCTCCTTTATAGTACAGTTTATTATCTGGTATTGCCAGGCCACCTTCTCCAGCATGTCTTTTCATTAATTCCCTTGATATTCTGGACTTTTTGTTCTTCCAGATGAATTTTGATATTATTTTATCAAGCTTTGTAAAATAATTCTTTGGTACTTTGATTGGTATTTTACTGAGTAAGTAAACTAATTTAGGTAAAATTGTCATTTTTATTATATTAGCTCAGCTGAAACACAAGCAACTGGTGTTTTTTTTTTCCATTTATTTAAACCTGACTTTATTCATGTGAAAAGTGTTTCATAATTGTGTTCATATAGGCCCTGGGTTTGTCTTGGCAGGTAGACTCCCAAATATTTTATAGTGTCTACAATAAGTTTAAATGGAATTTCTCTTTCAATTTCTTGCTGTTCAGCTTTTCTAGTAATATGTAGGAATGCAGAGGTTTTATGTGGGTTTATTTTACATTCTGCAACTTTACTAAAGTTTTTTTTTTATTATTTCAAGTAGTTTTTACTTGATTCTATAGGATTCTCCAAATAAATCATCATATCATCTGCGAAGAGTGATAATTTAGTTTCTTCTTTGCCTGTTCTAATTCCTTCAATATCTTTTTCTTCTCTCATTGCTAAAGCTAACATTTCTAGCAACAAATTGAATAACAGAGGTAATAATGGACATCCTTGTTTCACCCCTGATCTTATTGTGAATGGATCTAGCTTATCCCCATTACATACAATGCTTGCTGAGGGTTTTAGGTAGATGCTTCTTATAATTTTAACTATTTATTCTTATGCTTTCTAGTGTTTTTAATAGGAATGGGTGTTGTGTTTTGTCAAAAGCTTTTTCTTCATCTATTGAGATAATCATATTGTTTTTGCTAGTTTTGTTGTTGATATGATCAATTACGCCAGTTGCTTTCCTAATATTGATCCAGCCTTGCATTCCTGAAATAAATCCTACCTGGTTATAGTGTATTACCTTTGTGATAAGGTGCTGCAATGTTTTTGCTAATATTTGATTTAAATTTTTTTTTGCATCAACATTCATTAGGGAAATTGGTCTATAATTTTCTTTCCCTGTTTTGACTCTTCTTGGTTTAGGTATTAATACCATACCTGTGTCATAAAAATATTCGGTAGGACTCCTTCTTCACCTATTTTCCCAAATGAAGTATGGGAATTAATTGTTCTTTAAATGTTTGATAGAATTCACATGTATAATCATCTGGCCCTGGAGATTCTTTCCTAGGGAGTTCATTGATGGCTTGCTCAATTACTTTTTCTGAGATGAGGTTATTTAGGTATTTTCTTCCTCTTCTGTTAACCTGGGCAATTTGTAATTTTTATAAATATTCATCCATTTTCCTCGGGTTGTCACATTTATGGGAATACAATTGTGCAAAATAATTCCTAATTATTGTTTTAATTTCCTCTTCATTTGAAGTGAATTCAACCTTTTCATTTTTGATACTTACAATTTGGTTTTCTTCTTTATTTTTTATTCAGATTGACCAAAGGTTTATTGATTTTATTGTTTTTTTTCATAAAACGAGCTCTTAGTTTTGTTTATTAGTTGAATAGTTTTCTTGATTACAATTTTATTAATCTTTCCTTTGATTTTAAGTATTTCTAATTTGGTATTTAAATGAGGATTTTCAATTGGTTCTTTTTCTAGCTTTCTCAATTGCATGCCCAATTCATTGATCTTTTTCTCTATTATATTCATGTAAACATTTAGAGAGATAAAACTTCCCCTAAAAAGTGCTTTTGCTGCATCCCACAAAGTTTGGTATATTGTCTCATTGTCATTCTCTTAAATGAAGTTATTAAATGTTTCTATGATTTGTTCTTTGACCTATCTATTCTTTAAGATTAGACTATTTAGTTTCCAATTAATTTTTAATTTATCTTTCCACAATTGTTTACAAATAAGTTTAGTTGCATTATGATCTGAAAAGGATGCATTAACTATTTCTGCTTTTCTGCACTGGATTGTGAAGTTTTTATGCCCTAGCACATGGTCAATTTTTAAGTATGTGCCATGTACCACTGAAAAAAGGTGTATTCCTTTTTATCCCTATTCATTTTTCTCCAGAGGTCTATTGTATCTACCTTTTCTAAAATTCTATTCACCTCTTCAACTTCTTTCTTGTTTATGTTGAGATTAGATTTGTCAAGTTCAGAGAGGGGGAGTTTGAGGTCCCCCACTAGTATAGTTTTGCTGTCTATTTCTTCCTGTAACTCCCTTAACTTCTTCTCTAAGAATCTGCATGCTATACCACTTGGTGCATCTACGTTAAGTAATAATATTGCTTCATTGTCGATGGTGCTTTTAGCAGGATATAGTGTCTTTCTTTATCTCTTTTAATTAGATCTGTTTTTGCTTTTGCTTCATCTGAGATTAGCATTGCTACCTCTGCTTTTTTTTTTTTACTTTAGCTGAAGCACAATATATTCTACTCCAGTCTTTTACCTTTACCCTGTGTGTATCCCCCTTTTTCAAATGTGTTTCTTGTACACAACATGTTGTAGGATTATGGTTTTTAATCTATTCTGTTATGTGCCTCCGTTTTATGGGAGAGTTCATCCTATTCACAGTTATGATTACTATCTGTGTATTTTTCTCCATCCCCCCGATTTATGCTTTTATTTCTCCCTTCTCCCTTTCACTCCTCAATAGAGTTCAGTTTTTGACCACAGTCTTCCTCAACTTTCCCTCCCTAATGACATCCCTTCCTTATCTTATCCTTTTCCCGTTGCTACTTCTTCCTTCCTTTCTATTCACACCCCATTTTTCTTTCCCCTTTCCCCTCCTACTGATTGTAGGGCAAGTTTGATTTCTATACTTATCAGAGTATTTTATTCCCTTCTTAAACTAAATCTTGTGAGAGAAAAGCTCAAACACTGCTTTTCTCCCTCTCTTTTCCCCCTCTATGTTTTTGTGCCTCTTCATGTGACATAACTTACCCTTTTCTACCTCCTCCTTACTTCTTCTCCCAGAACAATCCCTTTGCACCCTTTAATTATATTTTTTTATCATCACATCAGTTACTTTATACTGACACCCTCAGTCTATGTATATCCCTTTCAATTGTCATATCTGTACCAGTTTCAAGATTGACATGTATATATATGTATATATATATAATATGTATACACACATATATGACATATATAAATCAATGTAGTCTTATATAAGGATATAAACAATTTTCCTTTATTGAATAACATAATTTTCACCCTCTTTAGATTTTTCTGTTTCTCTTGAGTTTTGTATTTGAAGATCAAATTTTCCATTGAGCTCTTACCTTTTCATCAGGAAAGTCTGGAATTCCCTTATTTCATTGAATGTCCATCTCCTTGCCAGAAAAATTATGCCCAGTTTTGCTGGGTAATTAATCCTTTGTTGTAGTCCACGCTCCTTTGCCTTTTGGAATATCATATTTCAATTTCTCCAGTCTTTTATTGTAGAAGCTTCAAGATCCTGCATGATCCTGACTATAGTTCTGTGATATTTGAATTGTTTCTTTCTGGCTGCTTTGTACTATTTTCTCCTTGACCTGATAATTCTGGAATTTGGCTACAATATTCCTTGGAGTTTTCAATTCGGGATCTCTTTCAGGGGGTGATGGGCGGATTCTTTTGATGACTATTTTACCCTCTGGTTCTAGGACCTTAGGACAGTTTTCCTTGATAATTTCTTTGAAGATACTGTCTGGGCTCTTTCTTCATCATGGCTTTCTGGAAGACCAATAATTCTTAGAATATGTCTCTGGGATCTATTTTCCAGGTCAGTTGTTTTCCCACTCAGATATTTCATGTTTTCTTCTATTTTTTTCATTCTTTAGATTTTATTTGACTGATTCTTGGTGTCTCATAGAGTCATTAGCTTCTACTTTCCCAATTCTAATTTTTAACGTTGTTTTCTTCATTTAGCTTCTGTATCTCCTTTTCCATTTGATTAATTTTACTTTTTAAAGAGTTATTCTCTCCAATTATATTCCAAACCTCTTTAACCATTTTGCCAATTTTACTTTTTAAAGATTTGTTCTCTTCTTTTACCTCTCTAATTTCATTTTTAAAATCCTCTTTGAGCTCTTCCAGGAATCCTTTTTGGACTGGAAACCAGCTCACATTCCTTTTTGAGGTTTCAAATGTGGTATAGTGTCAATGCTGCCCTCTTCTGAATGGGTATTTTGATCTTCCCTGTCTTCATCATAGGGAGCAATAGTCTTTGGTTTTCTTGTCTGCTTTTTCATAGTGTTTGTTTTTTTTTCCCCCTGGCTTCTAAAGCAGATCTCTGCTTCTGAGGCTTAGGGGGCTCTGTCCCAAGATTCTTCTGCTGGGAACTGCGGGACTGCTCACTGGCTTTGTGTGCTGTGGCCTCTGGTTTTGTGAGTTATGGGGAAGGTGTGGTCTGGCTGCTGGAATTCTCCTCTTCCCCTAGAGCTGCACTTCAGCTTGGGCGGTTTCTGCAGGTGTCTGTGCTGGTGTCTGCCACTTCCCCTGGCTGTGCAAAGGTGTGTCTGTGGGTTGATTTTTGCTAGCTCCACCCCCCTGGGGCTCAGGAACTCCTGCTGTTCTGCTGAGGTGGGGCCTGCTAAGACACCTCTCTTCCTGTACTAGTCTCCTTCTACCACCAGAAGAAGGGCCCTCTCCCCAACTTCCTGAGCTACAAGGCTACTGAAACCCCACTTCTGGCTCCTCTATTTCAGGGTTTCTCCCAAAAAAGTATTATCTAGGTGAGGACAGGAGGGATGAGAGCCATTTTTCCTGGTCATAATGGCTCCCAGAAGTTCAAGAAGGTGAGTTTCAAAACTTTAAACTGTGGGCTGGAGGTCTCAGGAGTAGCTGCTCCCATGGTCACAGGCTCTGTGCTGGTGTCTCCTGTAGCTCTGACAAACTGCTGTCTTGGGTTGAGAGCCCTGGGGTTTTGCTACTGTAGCCTGTACTTTAGCCCTGGGCCTGTTCCTGCTCCCATGTTTCATGCACCCAATGCTCTCCCAGCCCAGCATGCTGGCTGGGTTCCTGTGCTGCTCCCGTTCTGGTATGGTCTGTTAGCATTTTGTGTGACCAGCACACCTGTCCCTCTCAGTCTACTAGTGGTTTCTAACTCTCTCAAATCTGCTCAGATTTACTTTTCTAGAGATGTCTGACAGAATTTGTGAGAGAGCTCTTGTGAGATGCTGTTTTCACAAGGCCATCTGTAGCCAGCTTATTTGATTACACGAAAGTTAAGATCTTTGTAAATCCTAATGCTTCATCTAAGACCTCAACACCTTATTGTCTCTTTTACTTGCTCATAAATCTGTAATTTTATCAAGTATCAAGCAATTCATCAAAGGTCTTTTGATTAATCTCTCCACCTCCACTTTATCAGTATAAGTAATTGTTAAGCCTATTTGAATATACACATGAATAAACTATATGAGGATGCACACAGGGGTTGGTAAAGTTACTTTGTTTTTTAGTGGTTAGACCCATTGATTCATTGGTTTCTTTTGCTGTTTCCAGCTACAGGTCCTTACTCCTTCCTCGGCAGGAAGGGGACTAGTCTGACCAAACTGTCTAAATACTCAATAAATATTTATTGCTGATGATGTATGCTTACATAGGTTACTTTTAAAAAATCAACTCAATTATTACAACTTTTATAGGGAAGAAGACACATACATACTAGATAGAGAATTGACCTTGGAGCTAGGGTTGAAGTCTAGCTTGACTCATACTGATTTTCTGAGCCTTGACAAGTCATTCAACCTCTTTCCTGTCAAGGTTGGAAGCCAGAAGTGTCTAAAATGACTTCAAGAAAGTCTGAAGAATAACAGAAGAGGCTGAATCACTCTGGATATTGCCAACTTGGTCCCTGATAGAGGTGGGTAACACTGATCTTCCCCAATAATGAAAGAGTCCTATAGCAAACAGCTTTGGGCCTGGTGTTACATTTCTTTCTTCTGTTCTCTTCTTCTCCCCTCCTCTTTCCTCCTTTCTTCTCTGTTGTCTTAATTTAACCAACATATTTACTGGGGTTTCTGTATCCATTCTCATGCTAAGTTTTAAAAAACATGTTTTTACTGAATCTGCTCTCTTAATGAGTGCACATTATAGTGGAGGAGCTTATAGTTGCTGTTTACATTTTGTTTCACCCACTAGATTGAGAGTTCCTTATGAGCAGGGACTGTATTTTGCCTTTCTTTATACCTTCAGCACATAATATAGTACTTGCCACTAGTAGACACTTAATAAATGCTTATTGATGAATAGCATGGAGGAGATGTTGCTGCCCTTCTTCCCTGTCCCCAACTCTATGGGAAAGCTAATAGGTTAGACATCTAGAAAATTGTACACTCCAATTCATGAACAAATCCTTACATGTCTCAAACGCAGAATTTTGAACAAAGTTATAGGGTTTTAGATGTAATACTAATAAGCAACTGCCCCATTCCCCATGGAGGGGTGGAAAAAGAGTGAAGTACTCTATATCACTGAAATCAGGGTACTTTATGAGTTGCTTAGTAAGAAATGAAAGGTCAAGTATGCTTAACTGTAACTCTGCCAGAGCAAGCAAATGCTGGGAAGGGAGGCAATGGCTGATCTTCAGGTAAATTTTACCTTAGCACACATGAATCACTGGGGCTGTGATGGTATCAGTCAAACAGATTTTCATGGGCTCACACTATCATTACTTCTTATCTGGACTGTCACAACAGTATCCTAAATGGTGTCTCTTTCTCAAGTCTCTCTACGCCTACTGTTCTTGTCACTATACCACTATTCTGGGCAAAAGAGAGCATTGGTCAGATTAGTCTGTTATTTTTCATAATTTTGTTAGCTAAGATAACAGTTTTTCTAGGCTTCTAGAAAGTTTTTGCCAAGTAGTATTTGCCTAGTATTGTGAGATATCTTCACTAGTGAGAGGCTTAGCATAAGAAGCTATAATTAAAAAAAAGGAAAAGAGAAAGAAGTCAAGCCATTCTAGTTATCCTGAATGTAGTTGAGATGCAACGGGTACTGTCAGAGCTGTTGGTTAGATTTCAGAAATCCATTCAGTTTAAGGATATGTTTTCCAACAGAGCCATCTCTAAATCACCTGCCTAGAAAAGTGTTTGGTATATAAGCTCCCTGGCAGGTTTGTTACTAATTAATTTAGCCCCACCAGAGGCAGCCTTTCCAACTCTAAGAACTCACTGAAAAAAATGAGAGCTTTCCAAGGATAACCTAGCTATCATCTCCATTGTGGCTCAGATGCCTTTTACTCCACAAGCAAGGAGGAAAGAAGCCTGTTAAAATACTCCCCATGACGATATGTGTTACTGATTGCCATGAGGCTAGACGTCTCACTTTGGAGATCATTGCTGTTTTAGTATGGGCTCTATCATAAACTAGCTGGGCAAGTTATATCATCCTTTTGGGCTTCAGTTTCATCCTCTGTAAATGGGAGGGTTGGAATATGCTATCTCTGATCTGTAGTGTCCTTTTATATCAAGCGTCCAGTCTTATCATTAGTGAATTCAGCAATAGAATCTATCACTGATCATTTTTGAGCCATCTGTAAACATCACAACACCAAGCTGTCATGGCCATAACATGATAGTGGTAACATCAACTCAATATGTAAAGTGTCATCAATGTTCTCACATTCATGGGGATACTAAGATTAGAATGGGAGATGGAAGGAATGTTCCATATTTTCATTTGCAAAGTTTCAATGCTTGTAGGGGGGAGATTATAAAATCCATTAGGATTGGTTTTGATTCTCTCCTCCCTGTGTCATTATTTGCTACCTATGCAGATTAAGGCAATTAATTTTATCTCTCTAAGCCTTAGTTTCCTCATCTATAAAAGGAGAGTGTTGGACTATAGGCATGTGAAGGCCCTTTTAACTATAAATCTATCATCCTTTGAAACTATAATATCTGGGCACAGCTCTTAGTCATTAATCCTAATCTGGTCATTGCCGATTTATGGGACTTGATACACAATCTTCATTTGGAGATTTTGTTGTTATTCAGCTTAGTTCAACTCACTTAAGATTTCTGAGCAATGCAATGACTGGCCATATATCTGGAAGTCTGAGGATGATGGCTATTCTTCACCTCCTGACAGTGAGGGGATGGGATCAATATGCAGAATGAGATGTACACTTTTGGACACACATTTTTGAAAGTGTTGAAAATAAATGAAATTTAAAGTAAAAAACAAAACCTCAATACAGGAATTGGTGACCTCAAAGTGGGGATCTATTTCCCCTTAATTCCAATAACTGGGAGTAATAGTGCAAAAATGGTCAGAGTTGTCTTTTCTATTTCTCTTAGCCTAGCTTGCTCAGTGACCCAGAACACCTGATTGTAAAAACAAAGGAAATTCTCATGGTACCACTCAGGGAGGCAATGTTAAACTGGGCTTGAGCACTGCTTTGGGTGTTAGAACAGTATGAAACTCAAACCCTGATACTGATACTTGTAAACACTCTACTCACCACAATAATGACACAGGGAAAGGAGAATCAACCTCATGGATGTTGCTTCCACAGATCCCACCCTTCCAACTTCCAGTAGCTCACAGTCTCTCCCTTACAAGCATGCTTTTGACTCTTTCAACCTCAGCTTCTGAGCTTCATGTAAAGGTCTACCCCCAGGGCATGCTCATAACACTAAGCCTGTTCTCCAGTCACTAAACCTGCTTTACTCCAGCAGCCTTCCTACTCCCTGGCTTCCCTCTGGTTGTTGTCCTTCACATTAGAAGAGGACTAAAATGACATCACTATGTTGGGGTCAAAGTACAGTGTCTCAAACTGTGGATGATCAGACCAATACAAGTTTGGAAGGCTCAATTACAGGTCAGGCACAAATAGTCCACATGAACATTTGAGGTGGAGATATCTCTAAATTTGCACATCTCACTCAAGCAGCCTTTGTACTCCTAGCCTCCTTCTCTAGTCTAGAAGAAATAACCATCATGATGTAATCAAAAGATCTGGACCTAGGTTCAGATGTCACCTATACAATTTACTTGTTGATTTTTCTATGCTTATGTTCATAGAAACTTAGAGTTAGAGATGAATGAAACCTTAGACTCCATCTATTCCAAGTCTATCATTTTACAGCTGAGGAAACTGAGACACAAAGAATTAAAATTACTACCACGAGGTAAATCTCAGAATCAGGATTTGCACCCAGCTCCTCTAGCTCTAAATCCTATGCTTTTCTCATTTTACCTTCCTCTTTCACCTATAAAATGAGGAGGTTGGTCTCATTGACTCTAAGTGTCTTGTAGCTCTAAAAATCTATTATATCTAAGCCCCATGCCATGAGCTCCCTCTTACATCAGCAGGATTTGATACTGTGCTGACTTTTACTTTCAAGATCCTAAATGCCCTGGTCTTTCTCTCTGAGCCTGTTGGAGTCCATTCCTTCCTCCTATTAAGGAGTTCAAAGCCATATGATTAACTATAGTTTCCACCGTGCTATCTTAGTCAGGAAAATATCTACTGATTTGGAGTCTTCCTTCATATATACTTGCTTTATGTCTCTATCACTCAGGACTCTGAGAGATGCCTGGGTTGCTAATTTGACAAACTACCAGTAATCTGAGATAAGGGTGGGGGCATAATAAGTTATCCCTGAATCACAGAATCAGAGCATGCTAGGACTGAATGAGGCCTCAGAGTTCATAAAGTCCCATCTCCTGAGAGTCAGAGCAATCTTTGATGGAAACTGGAATAGAATCTAGGTTCTTGGTTCCTCTTTGAAAGGCAAAATAGAACAGTGTAAGATACCTAGTTTTTAGTCCTGGTTCTTATGTGTCCTAGCTGTGAGACTGGGCAACTTTTTTAGCCTCTCTGAGCCTCAATTTCCTTGTCTATGAAATAGACATAATAACAATTGAAATACTTACTTCACGGGGTTGTTATGAAATACATACATACATACATACACACACACACATATATATATATATAAGTTCATAGATCTAGTATTTGAAGGAACCTCAGAGACTGTCTAATCAAACCCCCTTATTTTTACAATGAAGACATGAAAGCCCAAGCAGGTAAAATGATTTGTCCCAGGTCCCCAAGGTAGTAGATATCACAGGAAGGCTTTAGAGTCTAGATGCAGGTTCTCCATTTTCATTTATGCTGTGCTATGTGGCCTCTAGCAAAATGTACCTTATTAGTGGCAGATCTGTACTCTTTCTAAAAGGTTCTGTACACAGTAGATGATTAACAAGCATTTGCTTTATTGTATGTTATATTGTATTTCTACTATGTTATGGTGTCTACTCTTCAAAATGTGAGGGGCATTTCAGTGTTCTCTTGTCTGTTAGTCCTTCTATCTGAATTTCGTTCTCCCCATGGGGGATATCACGATAGAATGTACATGCAAAGGAAAGGAGGTGGGAAACGAAACGCTATATGTAAATAAGTGAAGGAAGATCACTTTTCCTGGGCCATAGGGCACATGAAGGAGAAGAGCTATGACCAGCCCAGGAAGGTGGGTTGGAGTCAGGTTACAGAGGGCTTCGTATTTCCGAAAGAGAATTTTGTATTGAATCCTAGAGGTCAGAAAGAACCATTGGATTGTATTGAGTGTGGGAAAGACATAGTCAAATATATGCCTTAGGAATGTCGCTTTATCAGCTTTGTGGAAGATAAGTCACTATCCTTCTCATCACTTTTGCTCTAGTGTCCTGGTCTGCCTCCCAGTTGCCGTTATCTTATGTCGTAACAAAGCAAAATAATTGAGTAAAACAAACCAATTTAGTAAATGTACTTGATAGTACATGTAACAATCTGCATCCACAGTCTCCCTCCTTTACAAGGAAAGATGCACTTCTTTTTCCTCTCAATGCCAAGATGGGTCATTACAATTACATGTGGTTTGACTTTATTTCATTGTAATTTTCACTTAAATTTTTACACTTTTTATTGAGTAGTGCGTAGAGAGTCGGACTTAGATCAATCTGAATTCTGCCTCTACCTAGGACACATACTGATTTTAAGATTACTGTCGGTGCTGCAGTTAATTCTCTCAGAATAAAAGTTATAGGGAAGCTAGGTGGAACAGTGAATGGAGCACTGGGCTTGGAGTCAGTAAGACCTGAATTAAAATCTGACCTACTAGCTGTCTAAACCCTGGGCAAATCTCTTAACCCTGTCTGCCTCAGTTTCCTTGCGTGTCAAAGGGACTAGAGAAGGAAGTGACTAACCACTCCAGTATCTTTGCCAAGAAAACTCCAAATGGGGTCATGAAGGGTCAGATACAACTAAAACAACTGAACAACAACTATAACAAAAGTTGTTGAACAGTTTTTGATCTCCATCAGTAGAGAGTTTCCTTAGCTGGGGCATGTTTTTCTGCAAAAAAGAAGCAAATTATGAGTTGTATAATTCTGCATTTTTTCTGTAGACTGACATCACCATCCCTACCACCCTGAGAAATAGCTCTGTCCTTTACATGAGCTTCTTTTTCCTCTCAATGTAGCAAAAACAAAATAAAGAAACAAAAACAATACCTGTTTCTGCTGTCTTTTGTATCTCTTACTAGTCTGTGTTTATTCCATGCCTTAATACCCCTGACATTATTCTTATAGGATCATTACATGCATTTTTACTCATTCTCTACTAGCCACCCTTTCTTCCAATATGTCTTCTTTAAAGCTTATGCTGGTAGAATTGTCTTTGTATCCGTATTGATTCCTTTAGACAGTTCTTTTTTTCTTTCTTATTTGAATTGTTTTTCTTTTTATTTTCAGAATCATTCCTGGAGAGGAAGTGTGGTACAGGGGATAGAATATTAGCTTTAAAGTCAGGATGATCTGGGTTCAAGGTATCTCATAGAGAGTAGCTTATGTGATGCTGAGTTAGTTGAATCATGTCTTAATGCGACTCTCTAAGACTATATATTTTATTTTTCACTTTATTTAAATTTATTTTTTATGTTTGGTTTACAATACTCAATTCTACAAATTTTTGAGTTCCAAATTTCCCCCACCCCTTCTCACTCCCCTCCCCCCAAGACGGCATGGAATCTAACATATGTTCTACATATACCTTCATATTAAACTTATTTACACAATAAGGACTATATATTTTAGAATAGATACTGATCTGTATTGGTAAAAGGAGTTTCCACACTGGGAATCCACTACAGCAATGAAATCAGAATCAGACTTTCTGGTAGAATTTTGGTCCATTTCATGCTCTCTATCCTTTTTCTGTTACTCTTCCTTTGGAAGGCAGTGTTTCTAGAAATTATAAACTCTTAATGAGCCTGGCATTTTAACTTGTCTTGCTCCTCATCTATATCTAAATTGTATTCTCCTGACCCCTCTCTGCAGGATGTGTACCATGGCAGAAGGTGAGTTCTTCTCCTTTTTCAATAGACTCTTGACATGATGGCTTTGAACTGATCACCCATATCAGTTCAATCAGTCTATTGAAAAGGTTGAATAAATGCAAAGAAGCCCATGATAGTTGCATTCCTTCTGCTAGAGTAAGGGTTTCAGTGATTCACCACAGCTTCTGGTCACTTGTTGGGTTCACTAGCTAAATTTTTCCCTGGCTAATTAGCACAGCTTGAGTGGAGTCAATGAAAGTCTGGCTATTATCTCAATGATTTCTACGCACAACTGACTGCCTTTGCTGTCTAATAAACCCTAGAGGAAAGGAGGTTATTTGCAAAAGCAGTCATCTATGTAAATTTCACACTGACAGCCATGAAACTCATTATCAGGGCTGGCTTTTCCTCATTTCCCTAGCCCACTGTGTCCAGAAGTCAAACTTTAGAATCTTAGAGTTGAATGTCACATTAGTAATCCAACCAATTCAATTCAATTCATTTCATTTCATTTTAGTTGGACTGACATATTCAGTTAAGTCAAGTTCAATTCAGTTCAACTGAATTCAGAACATTTAATAAGAAACTAACATGTTCAATGCAGCATTAATGAATCGATTAAAAAGAGTTTATTCAGCACATATTTTATTCCAGGCATCAGTCTATTTCAGTGATGAACACTGGGGATGAAAAAATAAATAAACAAAAAAAAAGGGAATCCCTGCCCTCAAGAAGCTTACATGAACATATGTGAATGGTGGCCAGGGAAGGAGGAAATCAAGAGTAAGATGAATGGAGCTACACAGTGGTCTATTGGCACACATTTTCTAGAAGCAATATAATACTGATTTGATAACCGTTCTTAGGAAAGGAGGTAGAAAAAATTTGTGTGTGGTGTGTGTGTGTGTTCGTGTGTGTGTGTGTGTGTGTGTCTGTAGGAAGGACACAGAAGTTTGACTTGAAGACAGCAGTGAAATCAGGTCCTGTGGGGCTGGGTAAACGCAGCGAGTTCTTAGCAGTCATTATTGACCCCAGGGCAGGAGCTAGTGATTTGACTGGGAAGGTGCAGGGGTAGCAATAACAGACTTAACTGCCAGGAAGATGGAAGCAACACTCTATGATGGGTGCTAGGCATACAAAAGATGTAATAGAAATAGTTACTGCCCTCTACTCCAGGCAAGATGCAATGAATACCTAAATTAAGGTGGTGGCTTTGGCTATGATGAAGGTAGGAGAAATAGGATTTGGCAAACAATTGGATAAAACGGTAGGGCTGGGAATGTCAAAAAAAGAATAAGGGTTTAAACCTGTATGTCTAGCAGGATGATCATAGATCAAAAAAAAAAAAATAGAGATATTGCGAGTAAGCCTGGGTGGAAGATGATCAGCATAATTTTAGGTAAGATAAATTTGAGGTGTGACCGGAACATCTGGTTAGACATGTCTATCAAGTACATAGAGATGTAGGACTGATGGTTGGGGGAGAGATATAAGACTGGCTATCTAGATATATAGCTAGATAACTGGATAGAAATTAGAACTATAGCTTCATAGGTATTGGGAATTCCCAAATGAGGAAATTCTCTCTACAACAAAGTCCAGTACCTTCTCCAAAACATATGGTTTTAGAGACTTGCCAAGAAAACTAATTGACTAAGTGACTTGTCCATGGTGATATGTTAGACACATGTCAGTGACTCTGTCAGAAACAGTATTTGAATCCAAAGAGTTCTGGTTCTGAGGCCAGCTATCTATCCCCTTTGCATGCTGATATGCACACATGCATACACATGTACATATATATACATAATCATATAGCATATATATTTACACATTGGAATTAGTCATATAATATAATGTTTGTGTAGTGTATGTCAGAGAATTTGACTTAGAAGGGACCTCAATTAATATATAGGCTTTCTTAAAATGGAAATTTATTGGTATATATTTTTAATCCTCTCTCACATTCTGCTGTGCGCATGACGTGTTTTTCTCTTATTTTATATCTGCTTCAATATTTAAGTTTATAATGCTTCTTTTTCTTTTCTAATTATATATTTAAATTTTAATATTCAAGTCTAAAATAAAAACATATTAAAATAAGTTAATAAACATTTATTAAGTAAAAAAAAAGGGTCATTTAGTCTAATCTACATCCATGAGGCAGCTAGGTAGCACAGTAGATAGAATATTGGACCTTCAGGCAGGAATACCTGAGTTCAAAATAAGCCTCAGGTACTTATTATATACAAACTTGTGTAAGTCACTTCACTTCTGTTTGCCTCAGTTTCCTTAACTGTGAAACAGGAATAATAATAACACTTCCCTCTCAGGGTTGTTGAGACGATCAAATGAAGTAATATTTGTAAAAGCACTAGTACTGTGCCTGCCACATAATAGACACTTAATAAATTTTTCCTTTCCCTCCCATATGCAAAAGACATCTATGAATATTCTTGAATGTTGCTGATGAGGAGGAACACCCCCCCACACACATGTCAGCCCATTGTCCTTTTATCTTTTTACCTGACATCAAGCCTAAATTTATCTCTGCAACTTCCACACAATGTTCTTGGTTCTGCCTTTTGGGCCAGTGTGTGAGGGGACTTTATCACATCCAGAATCACTTGTATAAAAGTTATAACTGAAACCAGGGGAACAAATGAAATAACCCAAGGAGAGAGAATGTCGTGACAGAAATAACCAAAGTAGATCAGGGAGAGAGAAGATACAAAGATGACTTCAAGGTTTCCAGACTAGATGAAAAAGAGAACTTTTGAAAGATGATTTGATATATTTCCCCCCAATTACATGAAAAAACAATTTCTAACATCTTAAAAAAATTTGAGTGCCAAAGTCTCTCCTTCCCTTCTCTCCCCCCTCATTGAGAAGGCAATTTGATATAGATTATACATGTGCAATCATGCAAAACGTATTTCCGTGTTAGTCATGTTCTAAATCAAAAATGCAGACCAAAAAAATCCCCAAGAAAAATAAAGGTAAAGAAAAAGTATTCTTTGATAAGCATTCAGACTCCAACAGTACTTTCTCCAGAGGTGCATAGCATTTTCAATCATGGGTCTTTTGGGATTGTCTTAGATCATTGTATTTCTGAGAAGAGCTAAGTCTACCACAGTTCATCATTGAACAATGTTGCTATTACTTTGTGCAGTGTTCTCCTGGTTCTGCTTACTTCACTCAGCATCAGTTCATGGATCAGTTCATGGTTTCCAAGTTTTTTTTTTTTTGAGAGCACCCGGGTCATCATTTTTTATGGCACAACAGTATTCCAAGATAATCATAATACGACAACTTGTTCAGGCATTGATGGACATCAAGGATGTTTTTCAAATTTTTTTTCACTTAATAGTTTTTATTTTTTCCATTTACACGTAAAGATAATTTTCAACATTCACTTTTATAAGATATTGAATTCCAATTTTTTTCTCCCTCCCTACCATCCTTTCTCCCCAAGATGGCAAGCAATCTGATATAGGCTATACATGTACAATCATATCAAACGTATTTCCATACTAGTCATGTTGTGAAAGAAGAATCAAAACAAAGGGAAAAAAAACATGAGAAAGAAAAAAAGAGAGAAAATAGTATGCTTCAGTCTGCAATCAGACTCCACAGTTCTTTATCTAAATGCGTATAACATTTTCAGTCATGAGTCTTTTGGAATTGTCTTAGAACATTGTATTGCTGAGAAGAGCTAAGTCTGCCAAAGTTGGTCATCACACAATGTTGCTGTTACTGTGTGTAACGTTCTCCTGGTTCTGCTCACTTCAATCAGCATCAGTTAATATATCTTTCCAAGTTGTTCTGAAATCTGTCTGTTCACCATTTCTTATAGAACAGTAGTATTTCATTATATTCATATACCACAACTTGTTCAGCCATTCCCCAGTTGCTAGACATCCCCTCAACTTCCAATTCTTTGCCACCACAAAAAGAGCAGCTATAAATATTATTGTACATGTGGGTCCTTTCCCCTTTTTATGATGTCTTTGGGCTAGAGACCTAGTAGTAGTATTGCTGGGTCAAAAAGTATGCAGTTTTATAGCCCTTTGGGCAATGTGAGGATTTTTTCTTTAATTAACAGAAAGAGTGAGACTTAAAGACAGCATAGTTTGTATGGTACTTACAAAGCTGGGGGTTAAGGCAAAGGCATGCAGGTAAAGACATCTAGCAGGGAGAATCAGGCTTGTTGTTCTTAGTCTTATGCTTAAGGTTCTTTCTGTTATACCCAGAAGCCTTCCATGACATTGTATGTCATTTGAAGCCTTTAACAAGCATTATATTAAATATCTAAAGGCCACAAGTTTGGTAGAGATGAAGGAGATGTCATATATTTATTCGGATATTTCAGTTCAAAATAAAATTAAGTAGTGCTATAGAGTTCATAAAAGATATTCAGAAGCAATGTCATTTAATTGAATTTGTATAAGGAGGAATGTTCAAGGCCTCCTAGATCAATGGTACCTGAAAAGGAATCCACTCTACACCATCCATGGAAATTGGTCACCTAGTCTCTAGTTTAATATCTTTAATTACAGGCAACTCACTACCTAATTAAACAGTCCATTGAAATTTTGGATAGATTTCCATTTTAGAAAGATTTTTCTACTTTTAACTCAACCTAAATCTGTCCCTAGAGTTCATCTTAATTCAAAGTTCTTCCTTCTGTGGCCGAGACTAACCTCTCTTCCATTTGACCTTTATTAACAGTCCTGTGAATAGGTAGGGCAGGAAATTTTCTCCCATTTTGTAAACATTGATAAAACATTTATTAGATAGACAGTAGCTAACATTTATACACACTTTAAGGTTTGAAAAACACTTTATTTCATTTTAACTTCAGAACTACCTCGGAAGATAGGAAATTATCATCTTCATTTTACAAATGAGGAAATTGAGTCAGAGAGTTTGAACGATCTGTCCAGGATCATATAGCCAGTTTCTGAGACTGGATTGAATTGAGTCTTCCTGATTCTAGGTCTCTAGATAGACACTGGCTTTATTAAGCATTTATTATATGCCAGGCACTGTGCTAGGCACAGGGGATACAAATATAAGCAAGACAATTCCTGCCCTCAAGAAGCTGTGGCTAAGTAACGTTCTCCCCACCTAATCACAAGAAGTCAGGTGATGGCAGAGGTCAAAAATGAGCCCAACTCTCCAGATTTTTGTCCTGATGCTCTTCTTGCTCTCCCACTGTGCTTCTCTTTTGAATAATCTTCCTTAGTCATGGGATATATTAAGGCTGGTGTTTTACAGTCATGCATGAAGATGATTTCAATTAGGATAAACTCTCTTAATTATGAATTTTAATTAACACTTCACTCTTTGAAAGTGCTCTGTCCTGAAGCAGTTTGGCAAAAGGTGGAGTATGTAAAGTCAAATGAGTAAGTGTAATAAAGTCAGTCTAACTTAGTTAAAAAGCATAATACAATCCAAAGGCCCTTTCTGTCATGTAAACTGGGGAAGCTGGAGGCACTGTCAGTCTTTCCACTGTTAGTCAGTCTCACTTTGAGAAAATATTTTCTAAGGAGAAATGCAGGAGAATAAGAATTGGGAGACCTGAGTTTGACTTTTCACTCACGCTCATTTGCTGTGTGAGCTTGACTAAGTCATGTGACATCTCTGAAATCTCAGTTTCCTAATTGAGTGAAGCTACAACCCATCCTATATGGGGAAAATGCTTAGTAAACTTTAAAACATTTAAAACATTATATTTACTATGTAATAGATGTAAAGCCTACTTATTTTATTATTAAGGTAAGTATTAATACATTATATTATAATTGCATGTTATAACATTATATCATAATATAATCATATTATATTTATTATTATAGTATTTTATTACATTTATTCTTAAAGTTATTATTGTTAAAGTTATCATTCTAATAACCAACAATATTGATTTCTGCTATTGTATTTTTATTCCTTGTATACACCATATGAACTACATTGTATATTAAATAGGAATTTATGGACTAGACAAGGTAATTGTCCTTTTGACTTTTCCAGGCTCACAATTTTTCCTGAGCCAAACATGGTTTTTTTGCGGGGGAAATAATATCTGCAGCATCTCCTCACACAAGAGTCTCCAGGGGAAGAACAAACGAGAACAACAATGACACCACCCCAGGTTTGAGGCATTGTGCATCTTTTTACCACCATGTCTGGAATGCTTTCCCTCTTCGCTGTTACGTGAACAAGACACTCCATCTCTTGGCTCAGAGCATTTTCTCTGGCTGTCTTCCATGTCTGGATTGCTGTCCCTCCTCATCTCTGCTTACTGGCTTCCCTGGCTTCCTTTAAATCTCAACTAAAATCTTATCTTGTACAAGAAGCCTTTCCCAACCCCTCTAAATTCTAATGCTTTCCCCCTGTCAATTATTTCCTGTTTATCTTACACATAGCTTGTTTACATATGTGTGTTTGCTTGTTGTCTCTCCCATTAGAACGTGAGCTCCTTGAGGGAAGGGACTGTCATTTGCTCCTTATTGTATCCTTAGTGTCTAGCACATAATAGGTGCTTAATAAATGTTTATTGACTGACCATAGCTCTTGAGCCCCCACTAATATGTTCACTTTTACCACCAAGCTCCAAGTTCCAAAGAACATATTAGTTTAATACAAAAGGTATTTAATCAGACATAACAGAAAATAAGGTGAGAAGAAAAAAATCCTTCCATATACATATTGGGTGTGCTCTCCCAATTTATCACTCTCCCGTGGGTGGTGGTGGAGGTAGCACACGCTAAATGAGTATTTATTACTAGGCTAAATAAATAGAAACATACACACTAGAAACTCTTGTGTCCATGGCAAATGAATAGAAGGTACACAGGTATGGAACAAATATAGCCAGGATAGGTGTGTGGCTGGGGCAACTCACACTTCTAACAAAAGAATTACCAATATACTCTGGTGATGTCAAGACACTAATCTCTGCTACTCTTTGTGTTGGGAATCAGGTGTCCACTATCGATTGTACTGTCTCTGCTAGACATCTATGATTGTTTTGTGGTGGATGAAACTCATGCTCACTGTTAACTATTTGCTGTACTCCACCTATCTAGCTTCTTCAAAAAACCACTGCTCTCTACTACCATCTGCTTCTTAATAGTGAGAGATATAGATGTCACGTTACAAAGCTAATGTCTATAAGCCACTTATCCCACCCAAGCTACAGTTATCAAAATTAGCACAAATTTCTAGGCTAAGATTAAGTCTATTATTTTTACTGCCTATGTCTGGTCCTGGTTTTTGAAGTTACTAGTCCTAGATAATTATGCTAAGAATAAGAATGCTAAATATGCTAAGGATAAGAAATTTTAACTTCTTATTTCCCTAATTGCCATCCAGTGTCTTCCAAACCTATTTTGTGTACTCCACTTAAAAAATCTGTGTGTGTTATTTGGAGGCCGAAACCCTAAGCAAGAAAAAAGCCTAAGTGAGAAACAAAAGACCAAAATGTTTGCCCTCCTAAGTAATACTCTTGTTTTCTTCTTACCTTTTTATACTTTTTCTATTCTTTTAAGTAATCAGCCTCCTCTTGCCCATACTTTTCTCTCCTCTTAGGTTGAAAACCATAATCTTTCACATTGATTGATTTCTCCACCACACTTTTGAACCCCTTGATCCCAAGACTACACCTTGGATGTTGTACTAATACTCAATCTTGTATAAAGATGACCATCCACTTTTTCAATTGCATCTACTGGGTTGGGAAAGTCCAATAAGAAAAGGTCACAAAAATGTGAGATCTCACTCCACTACAAATATATACTCCCTTACATCAGTTGATTGCTCACTACTGCTCAGCAAACTTTCTTTATTCTTGTACTCTGCCCTGTGGTATCCACAGTAGCAATTCAAACCTCTTTCACTCAGTCCTCCAATACAATTACTATTCCACTCAATCTGCTGATTATCTTATGTAGTTTATTGAGAAAATAAAAATCATTTTATTTATGCTCCCTCAACTTTGTCTCTTTTTCACAACTTCTGTGACTTTATTAATTCTCTCCTTCCTCCTGTCTCACAGAATGAATACTTTCTTTTCTTTTCCAAGGTTAACTCCTTTACTTGTGCCCTTGATTTCATCCTTTTTCCCCCATCCTCTGGGGCTCTGTGCCATTAATCACCTCACCTTGCTTTCTTGCACAATCCATGTCTGCTTCCTCATTAGCTCATTACCCTTGAATTATAAAATGTTCAGCTGCCCCTTCTTCTAAAAATAGATCACCATCATACTTTCATAGTCCTGTAATGACTGCCCCATTCTCATTATATTTACTGCCAAGCTTCTCGAAAGAGTAGCTTGAATCCATTGCCTTTACTACATAGACTCATAAACTTAGAATTGAAAGGTATCTTTCATTTCATCTAGTCCAATATTTACCAACATCCATCAAGAAATGACTTACTCAGTTATCTTGTATTTAGCAAGTGTCAGAGGCAGAACTTGAACCCAGAAGTCTTGATTTCAAATACAGCAGTATTTCCATTCCACTATGAACTCATCTTGCATTCCTTTTTAATACTTGGAAAGTATTCAAACTTTTGCTTGAAGGAAAATGGACTGATGCAGTTCACTCAGCTTTTAGATAAAGCTAAGGATTAAGACATGTTTCTTTGCATCAAGCCTCACTTTCCCACTTGGTGCTTCTTTGTTCATCTTTTCAATCTGGTTCCTACTCCTACTAATCCACTTGAAGTATCTTCTATATCAGGGCTGTCCAACCTTAGGTTTTTATTGAAACAATAGACAATATATTTTGACTTGCCATTTTAATGAGAGCTCTGTGGTAGCTTGGCTTCATTTACTAAAGCAACTATGTAAATATCTATGATTGTTTGTGGGCCGCATAAATTGCACTGAGGGCTGCAGCATTTTGGACAGCCCTGCTCTATGTAATCATTAGTTCCCTCCTGGTGGCAAAATCCAATGTCTTTTCCTACATTCTCCTCCTTGAACTTTATGTAAAATCTGTCATTGTTGAGCACCTTCCTCTTTCTTGAAACCTTCTTCTGCCTTTGAAACTATACTCACCTGTTCTTCTCCTTACTTGTTTAATTAGTCTAGTTTCTTTCCTTCATTTTTCTCCACTTCCTCATTCTGTCCTCTAAATAATGGAATTGCCAAGGGTGTGGGTACTTGACACATTTCTCCCTTCCTATCCCCATTTAGAGTTGAATGCTATCTTCCATTTCATTTTCTTTAAAAGTTACATTTCCTGAGAGAAAAAGAAGTGAGATAACATTGAATGTCTTATGGATAGCAAGTATCAGAGCCAGGAATTGAACTCATGGGATTGGATTCCAAATCTAGCAGTATTTCCATTGCACTACTTCCTCATCATACTTTCCTTCTTCAATATTTGGCTTTACCTTAGCTTCATTTATCACAGTTATACTGAAGACACCCAATTTCTGTCTCTGGACTCTCTTTTGATCTCCAGAACCACGTTCCCAAGTGCATGTTAGACATCTTCATTGGAATGGTATGTAAATAGCTCAGCCTAAGTAATCCAAAAACTCATCTCAGTCTCATCTCTTCAAAATCTGCTTCTCTTGCTGAAATGCTTTTTTTCTGTTGATGTCACAGCATTTCTCTAGTAATCCAATGGCATCAGTGATAATAAATAAATATAATGGGAGTTTTCTGAGTTGATTCCAACTTCAAGATTCTAGAATTTTTTTTACTCCTTTCTCTTCCATGACTGACACATCCAATTTGCCTCATGGTCAATCAAATATACCTCTATAATTTTTTTTTCACACCTTAACCTTCTTCTTTATTCACTCTGTCATTAAGATTAGTTTGAGCTTTCCTTACCACCCACCTAAACTACTGCTGTGATGATTGCTGTGATTTTCTTTGTCTGGGGAACTCCCAGGTTACCACACTTCCTCCAGAAATACCAGTTTGTACACTCTGTAACTTACCCCTTAAGAGAGTTGCAAGTGCAGTTCTTTCTAAAATGAAGGCATTGGACAAGATAGCCTCTACAATTTCTTCCAAATCTAAACCTATAACACCACCATTTCTGTTGCAAATGTCTTTCTTTCCATACATCTTTTCATCTAAAACTTCTCTTTTCTTCAAGTCCTGCCTTAGCTACTAACTCCCCCATATAACTGTCCCTTGTAAAGGAGTCTTTTTCTGCTTTGAATTCCATGAACACTGGACTTCTTGTTGTTGTTGGTTTTGCAATTAGAGGCACAAGAGCTTGAGAAATTTGTTGTTAAATTAACAAGTAGATAGAGGGATAGACAGAATTGTTCTGAATGTTCATGTTCTTTAATCAAGATGAATTCTTTCAAGAACTTTGTTCCTTAGATCAGGTCATTTTCTAAGTGGTTGTGGTTTCTGAAGCCCTGAATCAGCAAAGAAGGAGAGAAAGCTAGACCTGCCATCAATGCACTGTGCAATAATTCTTATCATTATTGAGTGGAGTCAGGAAATTACAGACCTAGATAGAGATGATAGGGCTGTGGGAATCCTTATCGCTCTCACTCATTCCCGATGAGAGGGTTGTAGTCTTAGCTCAGTGACAATGTTCTCACTAATTTGCCCCCTTCCTCAACCTTAAATGGGGCTAAGGCTCTTATCATTATATAATTAGAGAAATAGAAAGAATTAGAATAGGCAATGAAGAAATAAAACTATTACTCTTAGCAGATAATGTGATAGTATAGGTATACTTAGAGAATCAACTAAAAAATTACTTGAAATAATTAACAACCCTGTTAAAGTTGCAGGACATACGATAAACCCACATAAATCATCAACATTTCTTTATGTGACCAACAAAGCCCAGCAGCAAGAGATAGAGAGAAATTCCATTCAAAATAACTGTAAACAATATAAAATAATTGGAAGTCTACCTGCCCAGATAAATCCAGGGACTATATGAGCACAATTACAAAACACTTTTCACACAAATGAAATCATATCTAAACAGTTGGAAAAATATCAAATTCTCATCCATAGGCTGATCTAATCTAATAAAAATGACATTTCTGCCTAAACTAATTTACTTATTCAGTACTATACCAATCAAACTGTCAAAAAATTGTTTGATAGAGCTAGAAGAAATAACAACAAAATTCATCTAGGATAACAAAAGGTCAAGAATATCAAGTGAATTAATGAAAATAAATACAAAGAAAGATGGCTTAGCAATACCAGATATCAAACTATGTTATAAAGCAGTAATCAACAAAACTATCTGGCACTGGCTAAGAAATGGAGTGGTGGATCAGTAGAATAAGTTAGGTACATGAGACACAGTAGTCAATGACCATAATAACCTAATGTTTCATAAACCAAGACCCCAGCCTTTGGGATAAGAACTCACTATTTGGAAAAGACTGCTGGGGAAACTGGAAAAAATAGGACACAAACCAGGTATAAACCAATATCTCACACCATATACCAAGATGAGGTTGAAATGGATGCATGATTTAAACACAAAGGGTGACACCATAGGCAAATTGGAAGAGCAAGAAATAGTTTACCTGTCAGTTCCATGGGGAAGGGAAAAATTCAAGACCAAACAAATGATAGACAGCATTATTAAATGTAAAATAGATAATTTTGATTATATTAAAATTAAAGCTTTTCTACAAACAAAACCAATGCAACCAATATTAGAAGGAAAGCAGAAACTTAGGAAACAATCTTTATAGCAAGTGTCTCTGATAAAAGCCTCATTTCTCAAATACATAGAAAACTGAGTCAAATGTATGAGGATACAGGCCATTCCCCAAATGATAAATGGTCAATGGATATGAACAGTCAGTTTTCAGATGAAGATATCAAAGGTTCATATAGGCATATGAAGAAGTGCTCTGAATCAGTTTTGATAACAGAATTGCAAATTAAAACAACTCTGAGGTACCACCTTACACCTATTAGATTAGCTAACATGATAAAACAGGAAAATTATGAATGTTGGAGAGGATGTGGGAAAATTGGAACACTGATGCGCTGTTCATGGAGTTGTGAACTGATCCAACCATTCTGGAGAGTAATTTGGAATTATGCCCAAGTGGCAATGAAACTTTCATAAACTTTGATCCAGCAATACCAATTCTAGTTCTGTATCCCAAAGAGATCATAAAAAAGGGAAAAGGACATACATATGCAAAATTATTCATAGCAGCACTTTTCAACGAGGCAAAATATTGGAAAGTGAGGGGATGCCCATCTATTGAGGAATAGCTGAACAAGCTGTGGTATATGAGTGTAACGGAATACTATTGTGCAATAAAAAATGATAACAGGCACATTTCAGAAAAAAAACTTGGAAAGATTTATATGAACCAATGCAAAGTGAAATGAGCAGAACCAGGAAAACAGTGTACACAGTATCAGCAACATTGTGTGATCATCAACTATGAATGATGCAGTTCTTCTCAGCAACACAATGACCTAAGACAAATACAAGGGATTCACAGAGGAAAATTCTATCCATGTCCAGATAAAGAGCTGATGGACTCTGAATACAAATCAAAGCTTATTTTTTCACTTATCTTATTATTTTTCATGGGAGTTTCCCTTTTGATCTGTTTCTTCTTTCACAACTGTGACCTAAATGGAAATATATTTTACATGATAGCTCACTTAAAACCAATATCAAATTGCCTACCATTTTCAGAAGAGGGAAAGGGAGGCAAGGAGGGAGAAATATTTCGGACTCAAGATCTTGTAAAAATGAATGCTAGCAATTGTCTTGACATGCATTTGGGAAAAATAAAATACTATTAAAATGAAAAAGAAATAGCAATAAAACATTTAAATTCATATCAATTGCAATATCCACCTTAAGTTTTCAAGGACATATTATGAAACACATTATTCTCCTCCCACTAGAGAAGTGAGGAATGATGGATGAAGAATGTTTCAAATACTTAGAGATTCAGTTATAATTTGAGCAATTTGCCTTAACTGATTATGTTATAAGGTAGGATTCCAGGGGACAAATTTATTGTAAAGTGAGTGTTATTCAAAAAAGAGACAAAAATAAAAATTAAAAATTATAATTTTACTATGCACTTCACATGGGCTATTATTAAGAAAATTTGTTATAAATTGCTCTTTTCTCAGTCATCGTACTTTTTAACATCTCTGAAAAATATGACACTTTTTTTTTTACCATGCTATCCTCTGGATAATCTCTCTGGAATTCTGTGACACTGATATCTCCTGATTTTCCCCCTTCTTCTGTGGTTGTTTCTTTTTAGTCATCTTTGTGAGAAAACCATCCCTGTCCCATCTACTTTGCATGGACTTCATCCTGAATTCCAGCCCTGAAGCATTAACTCTCTGTTGAAAATATTCAATTAGATATATTGTAGGCATGTCATACTCAGTGTTTCAGAATGGGAATTTCTCACCTTTTGCCCCAAGCCTTTCCTTCTTTGTAAGCTTCCCTATTTTTATTGAGAGCACCACCATCCTTCCAGTTACTCAGGTGCTAAAGCTATCTATCACCTTTGATAAAATTTGAGAGTTAGAAGGAACTTGAGTAGTCATATAGTCCAATTCATACAACAGAGGAAACTACACCATAAGATATCCTACAAGTGGTCATCCAACATCTGCTTGAAGACCTTGAAGGAAGGGGAACCAATCATCTCTCAAAAAAAAAAAACATTTCATGGCACCTTTATTGAAACTACTTGCTAGGAAGATTTTCCTGATAGTGAGACTAAATTTTCTTCATTTCAACTTCCACCCATTGCTCTTAGATCTGCCTTTAGAGTTCAAACAGAACAATTCTAATCCTTTTACCATATGACAGTCCTTTGCATACTTTAAGACATCTAGCATGACTATTCGTTACTCTAGCATAAGCATACTTATTTTCTTCAATTGATCCTCATGTGTCATAGACTCAAAGGCCTTTACCATCCTGATTATGATTTTTGGATACTCTTTAGTTTATCAATATTCTTCTTAAATTGTCATGTCCATAACAAACTGAACTTAATATTCCAGATGAGGTCTGATAAAAGCAAAGTACAGCACATATCTTGCTTCCCTTTTCCTAAAATCTATGCTGCACCTTATTATAGCCCAAGCTCTGATTTGCTTTATTGGATGCCAGATCACACTTCTAACTCATATTCAGCTGCAGCCTCCAATCTTATTCCCCCCACCATCTTATATTTGTGATGTTGATTTCTTTGTCTCCAAGTGCAAGACTTTATGTTATTTAACTCTCTTGAAATATATACACATATATGTATATATATGTATATATATACATGGAGAGAGAGAGAGAGGGAGGTGGAGGGAGAGAGAGAGAGAGAGGGGGAGGGGGAGAGAGAGAGAGAGAGAGAGAGAGAGAGAGAGAGAGAGAGAGAGAGAGAGAGAGAGAGAGAGGGGGGGGGAGAGAGAGAGAGAGAGAGAGAGAGAGAGAGAGAGAGAGAGAGAGAGAGAGAGAGAGAGGGAGGTGGAGGGGGAGAGAGAGAGAGAGAGAGGGAGCCCGTTCTCCTGCTCAGATCTATTACCCATTCTCTTAGTCCTCTTGACCAGTTTTATATCATCTGCAAATCTGATGACTTTTTATCCAAGTCATTGATTAAAATGCACAACATCCAGAGACTTAAGCACAGATTCTAAATACTCTACTACAGATATGCTGCCATGTTGACTAGTCTTTGAGATTCACCATAAAACTGATGTCTTCCCCTTTATGTTCAGTCAATGGCCTAGTAATTATGATTCCAGAAACCTGGTCCAACTCCTTACTTCATCTTGTCTGGTCTATTAAAACAGCATCCTAAATGATCTAACAGCCTCCTTCTTGTATCCCTAATAATATCCCCCATATTATGGACCTAAAATTGGTCCATAACAGGTACTTAATAAATACTTATTGAATGAATGAATGAACAAAAAAGCAGCAAATGATTCTTTGCCTCATCCTCTAAATCTGTGCTACGTACAGTAACTCTTCCTATTTTTTAATATGACTATGAGACAGTCTAACTGTAATGCTACATCTAATTTCCTGAATAGTCTCAATCAATTAAAAGCATCAGAGGCTGGTCTAGTGCTAATTAACAGCTCACACAGATGGTAATAATGACAATAATCATGACAGTTGACATGGTGTTCCACTTTAACACTAATTATCTCATTTAATCCTCACAACAACCCTGTGCCATGAGTTAATATTGTATTGTCCAAGGGCAGCTAGGTGGTGCAGTGAGTAGAGCACCGGCCCTGGAGTCAGCAGGACCTGAGTTCAAATTCGGCCTCAGACACTTGACACACTTACTTACTAGCTGTGTGACCTTGGGCAAGTCACTGAACCCCAATTGCCCTGTGTTCCCCACTCCAAAAAACAAAACAAAAAAGTTATATTGTCTTCACTTCTTTTCCATAGGCCAGAACGCTGTGACAATGATGATTTTCTTTTATAGTGTGTAGAGTTATACCTGGCAGCAGAAAAAAAAAGATTACATATTTTCATCCTATTTTTAGGAATGCTTCTATGTCTGTACCTTTAGGGTTATTGTTAAGGAATATTTTCTTAATTTATAGAAATCATTTTCCATAGATTTACATAATCCTATTGAGTTCGAATTTTCCAATAGTTTCTCTATTGGTCCTCATCAAATAATTCACCTTCTCTCTTATAAAGTTTTATCTCTTTTCTTAAGCAAGATTCAGTTCCCCATCACCCCACTTCCACTCTTATGCCCGACAGCTATAATTTCCTATTGGGCACTTGTTAAAAGAATTCTATAGTTTCTGGCTGTGAAGGTTAATTGAAATCTTTTCCCAGTTCAATGTTGGTAACAGACACTAACAAGATGAAATTGAATAAAAATAAACATAAACTCCTATATTTTGCTTGTGGGTGACATAACTAGAAAATATTTCACGTGAAATTACATGGAATTTTAATGTACAACAGCCTCAGTGCAATTCAGTGGTTTGATGTGGAATCCTCAAGTCTGGAATTGTAAACTGTGTTACTATCCAGGAGGAGGGAGGTGATAGCCCTTCACATCTGGTGCTTGTTTTTGGTTCTGCGTATCACATTTTTTTAGGAAGGATATTGACAAGTTAGAGGGTTGACAAGAATAGCGAGGGCATAATGCATGTGATGCTATATAAAGATCAGTTGAAAGAACTGGGACTGTTCAGATTGAGGAAGAGAATACTGCAAAGATCTGAAAGTTATTTTCAAATACTCGAAGGCTGCCAAGTAGAAGAGCAGTTAGAATGCTTCTCAGACAAGAAGGAAGAAGTTGGGGGAATGGAAGTAAGTGACAAGGAGGCAGATTTCAGGTTAATATAATAAAAAATGTAAGAAAAATCTTCCTAGAAATTAGAGTTGTCCAGAGAGAATGTGCAGGCTTGGAGGATGGAGAGCTCCTGATCAATGGCGATCCTCTATATATGCCAAGGATTTTGTAAAAGGTTCTTTGTCAGGAGCAAAAAGGACCAGTTACCTGCTGAGGTCCCTTCCAACTTTGAGATCTTATGTTTCTGTGTTTCTTAGCCTCAGTTCACCAATGTAAAAAAACTATTATAATGAAGTCTCCCATGCTTATTTCACATAATTATGGTGAGGATCAAATGAGAGAATACAAGTGAAATATTTTATAACCATGCAAAGCCATGTAAATACAAACTATTATTATGGTGACCCCATCCTTTATTCAGTTCAAACATTAATTTAAAATTTCCTCATGATCTTGCTGCAGATAAAAATGGATAAGACTTACAGAGGACATTCGAGATGAATTAGGATGGACCTTTCCTTGCTAGTCTGGTTCTGTATTGAAATGGAAATTCTCCCAAATTGTCATGGGCAATTCATTCTTTGATTAAGTCATTTATTTCCTCATGTTACTAACTGATTGCTTTGCTATTTCTTCCTAGGGAAGATTATGACCATCTAATTAAGCCATCCCAGAAAAAATGGTAAGGATAGGACCAGCAAGCTTCACAAAACCCCAATTTATGGACACTGGCCCAGTGACGGCATTTTGTAAAGGCATGTAATGAGAGTGTAAGTAATTCACTTTTTTGTTCTTCCCCTTATGAAGAACTTGAAAAATTAAGAATATATTTCTTTTATTCTCAAAATAGGAGTATACATATTCTTATTTTGTGTCTATACAAGGAATTTTTTTAACCTTTATATCAGGAACTTTTTGGAAGTCTGATCAAGACTATGAACTCTTCCTCAGAATAATGACTTTAAATGAATAAAATAAAATGCTTAGAACTACAAAGGAAATTAATTGTATTGAAATAAAGTTTTTATCAATGCATCTGTATCTACCCATCTATCAGTTATACATCTGTCAACCTATCTCTGTCTGTCTGTCTGTCTATCTATCTATCTATCTATCTATCTATCCATCTATCTATCTTTATAAATATCCCTATAATATATTATAAAATGTAATATTATAATATATAATATATTATATATATTATGATCTTTCTATTCTAATATATACTGTATGTATTACATATATAGAATATAATATGATTATATATTCTATATAGAATGTATATATTATAGACATATATATCTCTATAGATATAGATATTGATATCTATAGATATAGATAGACAGACAGACAGATAGATGGATAGATGGATAGATAGATAGATATAGATAGATAGATAGATAGATAGATAGATAGATAGATAGATAGATAGATAGATAGATAGATAGATTCTCTTTCTCCTTCTCTGTCTCTCTTCAAAAATCAGTCCATGAATTCCAGGTTAAATATGCTTGGGCAATAGCAGCAAATGTCTTAAGGACTGAATAAAGCAGCTCTCACTGTACCTAGGTTAAGAAGAATTAAAGCAGCAAAAGGCCTCAGACTGCATCCATGCCAACCCCCCAATTTACAGATGAATGAAATTAGACCCTGAAAGGAGGCCTAACTTGGCCAAAGTCACAAAGTTAGTGAAGAGAAGACTCAGGATTTAGCAAATCAAGTTACTAGACTCTATACAAAGTGTTTTTTTTTTTTTTGCTCTACCATGAGTCATCAGAAAATATTTATTAAGTGTTTATTATATAACAGTCATTGTGATAATTCTGTGAATGAGGAGGCAGACAAAAACCATCCCTGTCTTGAAGGAGCCCAAATTTTAATGCCTTGCAATATGCTGAAACTGAAGGGTTTGTTTGTTTATTTTTGTTTTTCAAATGCCACTGTGCTTTATATCATGCAAAGCTTTTGTACTCTGGCCATACTTTTTACAGGGGCTAGGGAGATACAATATCTCATATTCCTGAAGAGGCATGGGTAGTCTCTAAGGAATTGGTTCCTTAGTGAACAAAGGGCCTGGCCAGGTTTCCGGGATTTTTATATAGTATTTTTTTAAAAATTAAGTACAAAAATAGTTTTCAACATTTGTTTTTCTTTTAATTTTGTGTTACTCTTCCTTTCTCCCTTCTTCTCCCCTCATTGAGAAGGCAAGCAATTTGATATAGATTATACATTTACAGTCATGCAAAACATATTTCTATATTACTCGAAGAAAAAAGACAAAAACAATAAAAATAAATACAAAAAAAAAGAAAAAGAAAAAGTATGCTTTGATGAATTCTTTCTCTGGAGATAAATAGCATTTTTCATCCCAAGTCCTTCAGAATTGTCTTGGATCATTGTGCTCCTAAGAATGCCCAAGTCATTCACAGTTGATCATCACATAATATTGATGTTACTGTGTACACTGTTTTTCTGGTTCTGCTTATTTCACTCGAATCAGTCCATAGCAGTTTTTATAGGTTTTTTTTTTTTTCTGAAAGCATCCTGCTTGTGATATGTTATAACATAATAGCATTCCATCTCAATTATAAACCACAGCTTCTTTGGCCACTTCCCAATTGGTGGGAGGCCTGTAAATCTCCAATTTTTTGCCAAAACTAAAAGAGCTGCTATAAATATTTTTGTACATATAGGTCTTTCCTCTCTTTTTTATTAAAAAAAAGCTCTTTGTGATATAGACCTAGTAGTAGTATTGCTGTGTTTTTTTTAATTTATTTTTAATATGTTTAGTTTTCAGCATTGATTTTCACATGCGTTTGAATTACAGATTTTCTCCCCATTTCCACCCCCCCACTCCAAGATGGCGTACACTCTGGTTGCCCTGTTCCCCAGTCTGCCCTC
>CM053622.1:722341309-722382308 GCA_028646595.1 Phalanger gymnotis | reverse complement strand
TGATTTGGCTAAATACTATCTTGTTTTTCTGTGGCCTCCTGGTTGCCCTTGTGAAATGGGCTTTCTGGGCCTGGAGTCTTTTTGTCAAGATGTTGGAATGGGGAGGCTGGTTCAAGTTTTTGCTGCGGTGGGGCCTAAATAAATTTCTTGTTGTTTTCTCCTTAGAGAATCTCTCATACCTTGTGATTTCGGACCATTCGAACATATACATGATTATATTTGAGATCATAAATTCGGCCTTCCTACTACAGAGAGGCAGTCTTCAGAAACAATACACTTTTGAGGATGCACAGAAAAGAGAGAATAGGACAAATAGGGAAAACAGGATGTTAAAAATAGTCATCATAATTGTGAATAAATTCATCTCTCAAATATACACAAAATTGAGTCAAATTTATAAACATAAGAGCCATACCCCTCTTGATGAATGGTCAAATGATATGAACAGGCAATTTTTGGGCAAAGTAATTAAAGCTATCTATAAGCATCATCTATCTATCTATCTATCTATCTATCTATCTATCTATCTATCTATCTATTCTTTCAATCACTATTGATTAGAGAAATGCAAATTAAAACCATTTGTGGTAGCATTCCACACCTATCATAGTGGCTAATATGACAGAGAAAATTCTAAATGTTGGATATGGCGTGGAAAAAATGAGACATTGCATTGTTGGTGAAATGAGACAAATGCATTATTGGTGGAATTCTGAATTGATTCAACCATTCTGTAGAGTAATTTGTTACTATGCCCAAAGGATATACCATGTATACCATGCATACCTTTGACCTAGCAATACCACTAATTCTGTACCACTAGGTCTGTACCCCAAAGAGACATAAAAAAAGGAAAAGGAAAAGGACCTGTATGTTAAAATATGTGTATTTATAGTAGCTCTTTTAATGGTGGGAAAAATGGAAATTAAGAGGATATGCATCAATTGAGGAATGGCTGAGCAGTTTCTTGTACAGAATACTATTGTGCTATAGGAAAGGATGACCAGAGCCCCAAAAGCCTAACATGAACTGACGCAAAGTGAAAGAGCAGAACCAGGAGAACACTGTATAAAGTAACAGCAATATTATGCAGTAATAAATTGTGCATGACTTAGAATATCCTCAGGGATACAATGATCTGGGCCAGTTCTAAAGGACTTATAATGAAAAATGCTATCCGCTTGGAGAGAAAGCAGTTCTGGAGTCTGAATGCTGATCAAAGCATACTTTTAAAAAGACTTTCATTCATTTCCTCCCTCCCTTCCTTCCTTCCTTCCTTCCTTCCTTCCTTCCTTCCTTCCTTCCTTCCTTCCTTTCTTTCTTTCTTTCTTTCTTTCTTTCTTTCTTTCTTTCTTTCTCTTTCTTTTTCTCTCTTTCTCCCTCTTTCTGTTTTCTTTCTCTTTCTTTCTTTTTTCCTTCCTTCTTCCTTCCTTCCTTCCTTCCTTCCTTCCTGCCTTCCTTCCTTCCTTCCTTCCTTCCTTCCTTGCTTCCTTCCTTCCTTCCTTTCCTCCTTCTTTCCTTTCTTTTTTTAGTTTGTATTTTCTTTTAATACATAACTAATGTAGACATGTTCTGCATGACTGCACATCTATAACCTATGTAAAATTTATTGAATTCTCAAGGCAGGGGATGGAAAGGAGGGAGAGAATTTGGAACTCAAAATTTTAAAATATGAATGTTAAAAATTGTTTTTGCTTATTAATTAAATAAATGCAAGTAAAAAAAAAAAGAAACAACCTTTGGTATCAATGAAAAGAGCTAAATTTCCTGAGTAGCTGTTTACATTAAATTTGTCTCAACCCATATCCCATCAGGATTCCTTGTCAATTCATTCTTATTGGCTTTTCCTCATCTTGCACAATTCTTGTTGGAATCTTTCAATAAATCTTCCATAGAGGATTCATGAAACTCATTAGTAGTCATATGCTGGTTCTTTCAGTACATCAGACTTTCCATTTATTGTTTCTGACTCTCATTATTTCACCAACCTATCTTCTTTTTTAGTCATACCTATCTTCTATGATTTAAAAAAATATTTCTTATGCCTAAATCATTGTGGGCAGTATCTTGCAGTCAGCTCACACCCATCCTGCAGCTTTTCCATTGCCCTTTGAGATGTTTGTAATTTATATTCTTCTGAGATCTTGATGTTCTGTGATTTGTAATCATAGAGCATCACTGGGAGAGTACATTTGTGTTAATGAGATGGCCCTTTGTGGCAATGAGCAATCTGGGATCATTGGAAGTGCTGTGCCATTTCCCAAATGTGATCTCGGCCAATCTCTACCTCCTACTCATGTCAGGGCCCATCTGTCTGTGACAGATGTCACTGTAGAGATAACTTTGCTTAACAACCTGCTGAGTATTGATATCAAGTGAGGTGTAAAGCAGGGAGACATATGCTTACCCAGGCTATACTCCAGTGTCATGGAAACTGTCTTGAATAAAGCACTTCTATTTCCCTCCAACTCCAACCCCCCCTTCCAAAAATAAAGAGAGAGAATTCCTATCCATGGTAAAGTTCTCTAGATATACATATTCCTAGATAGTATTTTATAATTAGATAGATAGATAGATAGATAGATAGATAGATAGATAGATAGGTAGATAGATAGATAGATAGGTAGATAGACAGATAGACAGACTGACAGAGCTTACTATGTTAAGCATTGCACTAAGTGCTGGGATAGAAATAAATGCAGGCAAACAGTACCAGCCCTAAAGGAACTTGTATACTCTAGAGTCCAGACAACACATAAAAAAGGAGTTTAGAAGGAACAGGGGTATTATTTGGTAAAAAGGCAGGGAAAAGATGGCCAGAAGATGTTGTAGGTGACTGGAACCAGGCAAGATAAAACCAAAGCTGGCCCATCAGATCCCAGGGGAGTTTCAGGAGCAGAGTCCAGTTTTCTGTGTGCAGTTTAAATTAGTTGAACTTCATGTTATTTCTAACTCTAAATTTAAGATCCTTATTTCTTATTGGTTTCACATCATGAAATACAAATTTGATTTGAGGGTCTAATTCATATTATGGGTCCTCATTTGTCTCAATTCTCATAAATAGCTATTATCTAAGGTGCCAAAAGTATTAGATACAGCTCTGTTTCTAGCACTAATTTGTAATATATTTCCATGTAGAGCTTTATTTTTAGTTTCTCGTCTTTACAACATCTGGATCATGAATGTATTCACTCAAATGTATTCTCTGTGAATGCATTCCCTGTGTTGGTATTCACTCAAAGTAGCTCAAAAATATACTTAGACTTTCTGGATATCAAGACACCTGTTTCTCCATGCTGCTGTGGAGAGCTATAGAGGCCTAGAATGTATGTAATATAGGTATTCACTCAAAGTAGCTCAAAAATATCCCAGTATTCCAACTGTCTTGTTTTTTCTTTTCCCTTTCCTTTTCCAGGTCCCTTCTCTTTTCTTCCTTTTCCAAGTCCTAATAGCCTGCTAAAATCCAAGTACCACTTTCCAAGGGTTTTGACATCTTGGATTCTTTCTGATGAAAAGTGTCTTAAATATTCCATTCCCATAATAGTGGATCTGATGCTAAACTGGAGAGATTCTATTAAATAAATAAGCTATACTATACTACCATTCTTTGGTGGCAGTGTACTCAAAGTGAAGGAACAAAAATGAATGGGTAAAATATGTCTCTGAGATTACCCTCAATTGATCCTACATATATCTTGCTTGTCATAGTTGTTTGCATATTGGCTCCCCAATTAGACTGTGCAAGGACTGTCTTTTGCCTTCCTTCCTATTCCCAGGAGCTTATCACAGTGCTTGGAATGTAGAAGGCATTTAATAGATGCTATTTGACTGGCTGACTTGGTATCTCAAAATTAACATGATTAGGTTCTAGTATATAGGCTATAAAGGAACATTCTAAAGTTAACCCCTTTTCAAAGCACACATATCCAGGACTTTTCCAGGTAAGAGATGTTTTCAGGAGATGCGTCTGTGGTTGTGGATGTTTAATCACTTGATTGACAATCTCTTCTTAAGATCTCTCCTGAAGTCAGCACTTTAGCTAATACCACTGTCCTCATCTGACTATATTAATTCAAAGACTTGTCCTCTGTCAAGATATCTTACACTGTGAGACATGATGAGGAAACTTTGAACAACTTGTAAAGTTTTTTGAATTGTAGTGAAGTGTCACACTTTAGATTCTTTTCAAAACTTTCATGACCAATGAAAGTCAGTTGGGATGATTCTTTATCCAGTATTTATGCTTCAGATCCAAATAGAAATGGAAGCCAAAAAAGGGAACTGATTTTTGAGAAGCCTATTTTTCATCTTAACACAAATCTTGCAATTTTTCAAACTAGTAGGAGGGGAAAAAAACCTTTTCTCTTAGACATTGATGTGCTACTTGTGGATTACAGAAATAAACTACATATTGCCTGTTTCCACAGTCTATTAAAATAGTTTTTCTTTAGCACACATATTTTATACAGTATACTTTTAGTCCTTTTGACAACATATATTTCTGCTAAAGGTCTTTATTTCAATACCAATTAAATTAGATTTTCTATTTATATAATTATATTTTAAATGTATACACAGGTAAGTATATACATATACATGTATATTTCTATCTTTAAATTTCTGTGAGTAAATAATTTCATTTTAAACATTCTACACATATATACATACGTATATAAAATACATACATATATAAAATATATGATAGAATATATATTATAGAATGTATTTTATATATTATGGAATGTTTCATAATATATAACAATATGTTCTCTATATATTTAAATCTATATAGAATATATATACTGATAATTTAATATATGTATTGTGTATATATACATATATTTGTCTATATGTATACGTATGCGTATGTATATATACATATACACATACATATATACATACAATTATCAGTATTTTCCTCACTGCAGAGAAAAACAACAAAACTTTTATAACAATTAAGCATCACAATTAACCATAACTAACTCCCTTACTGGCTATGTCCAAAAATGTATATATGTTCTTTGGTATATTAGTCTATTGCCTTTATCCAGGAAGGAAGGAGGTGGGTAGCATTCAAAATAATCAGTCCTCTACAATCAGGATTGAGCACAATGTTCATCAGGGTTCTGAAGTGTTTTAAAATTATTTTTGTAATGTTGATTTTCTACTCCATTCTCCTCATTTCGTACCTGTTTTGCCTGACTAAAGAGTATTCAAAGAGGAGAAATGCTAGTAGTGAAATAAAGCAGAGGGGTCAGGAGTGAAAGGAAATAAAAAAAAATGTACAAACATAAAAAAATAAAGATTAGGAGTAGAATCTTTTAGGGAAAATTTATATTTACATATGTATGTATGTATGTTTATGTGTGTATATATGAATACATGTATGCATATATCTGTATCTCTATCTAAATGTATCCATGATTAATTGTAGCTTTGGGAATGGAGGGGAGGAAGGTGGAAAAAGAACAAAGTAAGAAGTCTACAGCAGAGAACCAAAGTATACCTACAAGCAAAGAAAAGATGGACAGCTCTGGAAATTTATTGCTATGTGTTTTTCATCTTTTCATGTTCTGCTGTTCACATGATATTTTTCTTTTCTTTTTTATATTTAAGTTTTAATATTAAAGCTTATAATGTTTCTTTTTCTTTTCAAATTATGTATTTAAGTTTTAGTATTTAAGTCTTTGAAAAGATTTGCTTTGTTCTACCACAGAGAGAAAAATAAAGAGCAATGGGTGGAAGCTATAAAGAAGAAAATTCAGGATTAATGTTAGGGAAGCCTTCCTAATTAGAGCCGGACAAAAATGCCATGAAATGTACCAGTACATAGTGGGTTCTACGTTTGCTGGAGATCTTCAAGTAAAGGAGGGATGTTTATTTCAAAGGTATATTATAGTTGGGATTAAGTTAGTTATGACTAGATGACTACTGAGGTACTTTCAAGCTTGAAAACCTTGGGATTCCTTTTTCAAAATGGTACCTTTCTATTGTTGTTAAGAGATGCTTGCTGAAAATGAATACTGAGGCCCTGAAAAACCTTTATCAAAAATTTTACTTCTTTGATTTGAAATTTTAAAAACAGTGCCAATATTTGATGAAATACTTGGCAGAATAAATAATTTGATGGGATGATTTTGATACACATCATAGTTCAAGTCCATGATTTGGATTTCAGCCAACAAATAATTATTAACAAACAGCTTTGTATGTCTTTGGCCAGTCAAGATGTTGATATGGTTCTGAACTGTTGATTTTAAACTAATGCAATTTTTTTCTAGCTCTGATCCAAATCAGCTGAGAAAAACATCTTCGCCTGCTGTTAGCAATTAATAAAATATAACTTATTCTACCCAAATAAGTTCTGTATTAGTCCAACATTATAAGTAAAGACAATTGGAGTGTCATAAGCTTTGCCCATCTTGTCCCATATGACTTTTTCACAAAATGTTTCTCATAGAATTATAAAATCTGATTAGGAAGGGACTTCAAAGAACAAATGTTCCAACTTCCCATTGAGTGCACAAATATTCTTTACGGCAGGGATTCTTTTTAAAAAAATTCTTAACATTTTATTTTCCTACCTAGTAACATGTAAAAACAAATTTTAACATATATTCTATGAAATTTTGAGTTCTAATTTTTTTCTTCCCTCCGTTTTCTTCTCCCCCTCCCTGAGACAGTAAACAATTTCATAAAGGTTATACATGTGCAGTCATACAAAGCATACTTCCATACTACTCATGTTGTGAAAGAAAACATAGACCAAAAACAAACAAAAATCCCTAAAGAACAACAACAAAAAAAATAAAAAAATATGCATCAATCTACATTAAGACTTCATATGTTCTTTCTCTGGAGGTGCATAGCATTTTTCATCTCAAGTCTTTTGCAAGTGTCTTGGATCAGTGTATTTCTGAGAATAGTTGAGTCACTTACAGCTGATCATCTTACAATAATGCTGTGACTGTGTATGATGTTATCCTGGTTCTACTCACTTTACTTTGCATCAGCTTATGTAAGTCTTCCCAGGTTTTTCTGAGAGAATCCTGCTCATCATTTCTCATAGCACAGTTGTATTACAAGATATTCCCCAATTGAGGAGCATCCCCTCAATTTCCAATTCTTTGACACCCCCAAAAATGCTGCTATAAATGTTTTTGTACATGTCTTTTTTTTTCTCTTTGGGATACAGAGCTAGTAGTGGTATTGCTGGGCCAAAGAGTATGCATAGTTTTATAGCCCTTTGGAGAACCCCAATTGCTCTCTAGAATGGCTGAATCAATTCACAATTCCACCAACAATGCATTAGTTCCTACATTTTTCCATATCCTTTCTAGCATTTCTCATTTTCCTTTTCTGTAATATTAGCCCAACTGATAAGTATGGGGTGGTACCTCAGAATTGTTTCAATTACATTTCTCTCATCAATTGTGATTCAGAGTATCTTTTCATATAACCAAAATAGCTTTGATTACCTCATCTGAAAATTATCTGTCCATATGCTTTGACCATTTATGAATTGATGAACGGCTCTAATTTTTATAAATTTGATTCAGTTCTCTACATATGTGAGAAATAAGACCTTTATTGGAGATTTTTACTATACTTTTTCATAGATGTGATTACTAAGTGTATTTTAGTCCATTCTGTTTTCTCCCTATTTTTTCTACACTGTCTCTCCTTTCACCTCATCCATCCTCAAAACTGTTTTCCTTCTACTACTAACTCCTCCAATTTACCCTCACTTCTATTATCCCCCTTTCTCTTATTCTCTCCTTTCCCTCTTTCCTGTAAGTCATGATAAATTTTTATACCCCACTGAGTCTGTTATTCTGCCTATGGTGTAATTCTGATGAGAATGAGAGATCACACACACCATCTCCATCTTCCCTTCCACTGTAAAAGATCGTTGCTGCCTCTTTTATGTTTATGTTTATTCCATTCTACCTATCCCTTCTCCTTCTTCCAATGCATTTCTCTTTCTCACCCCTTTTTTATTTTTTTATTTTTTATTTTATTTTTTTAGATATCATCCCATCAAATCAAACTCATGCCCTCTGTCTAACTCCTTCTAAATGACATAATAACGAGAAAGTTCTTAGTTTTCTCATGGAGTAATACGAACAGTTTAACCTTATTGAATCCCTTATGAGTTCACTTTCCTTCTTACATTTTTATGCTTCCCTTGAGTCTTGTATTTGAAAGTCAAATTTTCTACCAGCTCTTGTCTTTTCATTAGGCATACTTGAAAGTTTTCACTTTCATCAAATGTCCATTTGTTCACCTGAAGGATTATGCTGAGTTTTGCTGAGGATGTGATTCTTGATTGTAATCCTAGCTTGTTTGCTCTCTGGAATATCATATTCCAAGCTCTTCACTTCTTTGATGTAGAAAATGCTAAATCTTTTCTTATCTTAACTGTGACTCCATGATATTTGAATTGTTTCATTCCAGCTGTTTGCAATATTTTCACCTTGACCTGAGAACTCTGGAATTCAGCTATAATATCTATGATTTAATTTTTCATTTCTGGATACCTTTTTGGATGTGATCAGTGGATTTTTTCAATGTTTACTCTCTTGTTCTAAGGTATGAGGGCAGTTTTATTTGAGATATATATATATATATATATGTGTATATATATATATATATATATGTACATATATGTCCAGGTCTTTTTTTTTAATTATGAATTTCAGGTATTTGAATAATTCTTAAATTGTCTCTGCTGAATCTATTTTCCAGGCCAGTTGTTTTTTTAATGGGAAATTTCACATTTTCTTCTATTTTTTCATTGTTTTGATTTTGCTTGATTGCTTGTTGATGTCTCAAGGAGTCATTAGCTTCCATGCCCAATTCTAATTTTCAATGAACTATTCTCTTCAATGGGCTTTTTTAATTTCCTTTTCCAGTTGGCCAATTCTACATTTTAAGGAGTTATTTTCTTAAAAATTTTTGTACCACTTTTTCCACATGGCCAATTTTGCTTTTTGAGAAACTCTTCTTTTCAGTGGATTTCGTGTCTCCTTATCATTTAGCCTATTCTCTTTTTAAGTTGTAATTTCCTTCAGTATTTTTATGACTCCTTTACTTAGCTGTTGACTCTTTTTTCATTATTTTCTTTCATCACTGTCATTTCTTTTCCCATTTTTCCTCTACTTACTTGATTTTTAAAATCCTTTTTGAGCTCTTATAGGAATTCTGTTGATAATTTAAAATTTTCTTTGCAGCTTTTGATGTAACAATTTTTATTTTGTTGCCTTCTTCTGGATTTGTGTTTTGACCTTTCCTATCATCATAACATCTATGGGCAGGATTTTTTGTTTACCCGTTTTTCCAACCTATTTCTTGACTTTTAGCTTTATATTAAAATTGAACTCTGTTTCTAGCATAGAAGGGGCACTGTAGTTTAAGTGGAAATAATAATCTGTTAAGTAATAACAAATATACTAAATCTGTTAAATGGGGATAAGATCTCACTCAGAAAATGGTTATAAATCAAAGGCTGTGAATTCTAAGTGTTTTGCAAATTTTAATGTTCTCTGCTATAATGTTTATGCTATAATGACAGTTATGATAATTCTCAAAGGCTACTCACATGAGTCACAAGCCTTGGTAGCTCCTAACATACTGAAAAGTTCCTGAGTAACAAATTATGTGTCTGTTGTCCAAGAATTTGCCTTGATCATTTTGGACAGGTTTATCATCAGAAATTGGCCTCTGGGCGTGAGAAATCATTTAGGCAACTCATCACAACCATAAACTCAGATGTAGATAGAAAAAAATGACAGCAATGCCATCACAGAACCTTGAAGTGCATGGTCCATGTACACTTGTTTTAGGTTTTGCAGTTTAAAAGCATGCCTTCTGTACTAAATCTCATTGGATCCTCAGAAAAACACTGTGGGAGGAAAGACAGCTCACATTTTCCTCATTTTATAGGGAAAGAAATTCTTAACCAATTTTAGTTCTATCTGTCTACCTACCTATCACTATCTATCTATTATCTGTTATTATTTTTGTTGTTCAGTCATATCAGTTGAGTTTGACTCTTAATGATTTCATTTGTGGTTTTCTTGGCAAATATATTGTAGTGGTTTGCCATTTCCTTCTCCCAGTTGTTTTACAGATGAAGAAACAGAGGCAAATAGGGTTCAATAACTTGCTCAGGGTCACACAGGTAGTAAGTGTCTGAGACCAGATTGGAACTAAAGTCTTCCTGATTCTGGGCCAGGTGCTTTATCCACTGGGCCACTTATTTGTCCATCTGGCATCTATATCCTCTATAATAGTGTAAGTATATCATGGCTAGAAATTCTCATTCTTTTAAGTTGTATCCTTGGTTCCTAGCACAGCACCTGGAACATAGTAAGCCCTTAATAAATACTTGTTGGTTGACTGATTGGTTTATAATTGATAATTTGAATTAAAGTAGGACCTGATATTTATTCATAAGCTTAAAACTGCATGAAGAATTTTGGGACTCTATGTATGTATGTATGTGTGTGTACATGTGTGAATATGCATGTGTATATGTATATATAAGTAATATATACACAGATACATTTTCATGTATAGACCTGTATACATCTCTATATTATTTCTCTATTATAATACTTTCTCAATATGTATATATGTATATACATGTGTCATATATTACATATATTAATATATCACATGTATCAATATATTACATATTACATTATAATTATATTATATTGTATCATATTGTATCATATTATATCATATCATGATACATGATATATGATGAGATGATATTGTACTTTACACTAGACCTGTGATTTCATTGGTATAGATAACACATAGGTGAAGAAACTCCCTTTACCAATATAACTCTATCACTTTTTAAATAACATATAGTCTTAGAGAGTTTGGAACAAGTGACTTGACCAGGATTGCATTGCTAATATATGTCAGAGACAGGACTTGAACCTAGGACTCTGATGCTTTGAGGTCAATTCTTCACTTTGGCATGCTGCCCCCAAATAACATCCAGAATAAGTCAGGCTATATTTCTATCCTATTCTGATTTTGTTATATTTGGTTTAGAGCATTGTATTAATTTCTAAAAAGAAAACATTTTAAGCAAGATACTTACCAACACATCCAGAGGATAATAAGTGTTGAAGGGGATGCGGGAAAATTGAGACACAAATACACTGTCAGTGGAGTTGTGAACTGATCCACCTATTCTGCAGAACAATTTGGAACTGTGCTCAATGGGCTATAAAACTATACATAGCCTTTTATCTAGCAATACCACTACTAGCTATACATCCCAAAGAAATTTTTCAAAAAGGGAAAAGGACCTATTTATACAGAGATATTTGTAGCAGCTCTTTTATTGCGGTGACAAAAAATTGGAAATTGAGGGCATGCTATCAGTTGTGGACTAGCTAAAAACATCATGGCATATGATTGTAATGGAATACTACTATGTTATAAGAAATGATGAGTATGCTGATTTTAGAAAAACCTGAATGAACCAATGCAAAATAAAGTGAGCAGAACCAGAACAGTGTACACAGTAATAGCAATAGTGTATGATAATTAACTGTGAATTAGTTGGCTATTCTCAGCCAAAAAAAAAAAATATCCAAGACCATTCCAAAGGACTCATGGTGGAAAAAAAAAAGTACTCATGGAGTCTGAATGAGATTAAAACATACATTTTTTCACTTTTTTTTATGTTTCCCCCCACCCCCAACCTTTGGCTCTGTGTCTTCCCTTGTAGCATGACTAAAGTGGTAATGTTTTGCATGATTGGACATATATAACTGATATCTAATTGTTTAACATTTCAAGGATGCAGATGGGAAAGGAGGGAGGGAGGGAGAAAATTTGGAACTCAAAATAAAAAAAAGAATGTTAAATTTTTTTACATATAATTGGGGAAAACAAAATATTATTTAAAAAAGAAAATTAGGAAAAAAAGTGTAATGCTTATTTGAAATTGGGAGACTAGAATTTATGATCGCTGGAGAGCAACTTCAGTTTAAACTTTTCTGTATGCATGTTTAGGTCAATATGCATAAGACATCCTATTAGTAATTGAGTTAATTGTTAAAACTCACTTTTATTAAATCCACTTTTGTTTTTTTTTTTTTAAAATGGTGATAGAATGGAAGACCATGTCAGACAAAGATTAATGGAAAGAACTAACTAAGTTTAACTTGAAGACAAAATTACTGAGCATGTGGAGGGGAGGAGGGCATTGGTATGAAAGCTGGTTTTCAATATTTGGAGGGTGGCAACAACTTTCTTTTACTGTGTATTCCCAGTACTGAGCACAATGCTTGGCACATAGTAGGTGCTTAATGAAAGCATATTGACTGACTGTCTGAGAGACTGTAGAGGAGAGATATTATGCTTATTCCACTTTACTCTAGCTGGCAAACTTAAGAACCATGGATGAATGTTACAGTGAGGAAGATTTCACTTTGAATTTTTTTAAAAACTATTTTCCAATAATTTGAGCCATTCAAACATCAAAAGGGGAGTATGAGAAGAAAGACAAGTTAATCAAAGGAACTAGGAAACAAACTTGAAACTCTTTTTAAAGCTAAGGGAATTGGATATTTTAAGAAAGTAGCAGCCTCTTACCTTCCAATAAATCATAATTTACATCCACTTTGGTTACCAGGTGGTGATATTATAGTCATAGTCAGTGGTAGAAGAGAAGAATACTGATAATTAGTGAATGCTAAGTAGACCTGAGTCAGCTATTTGTCAACCAGATAAAAAAAACTATAGAAGTCTAGTGTATTCTTGTTTGAAAAACAATTCAGAACAGAATATCTGAAGATGTCAAGAAGGATGACATATCAATTTTTAGTCATTTCCATGGGCACAAATAATACAAAAGGAGGTCTATTAATGATCACTAAATAATGTGAAATCTGCAAAAATAAAACAAAACAAACAAAAAAAACTCAGGGGAACTGATGGTATTTTTAATCACTGCTAATTATTAAAGTCAAGCTACTATATAGATAAGATTATATATGGTGTATATATATATATAATTACATATTGTATGTATATGTGTATACACACACACATATAGAGAGACAGAGACAGAGACAGAGAGAGAGAGAGAGAGAGAGAGAGAGAGATTTTTTTGGATGATATCTGATAACAAAATTTAGATTTCCTCAGCAAAGCTTTAAATATAAATGTAATAGGCTCCTGCCCATGGAAGGAGGGAAACTAATGATGACTCATAAGAATATATATTCTGGAAGTCTTGAATACTTATTTAAAAGAGCTTTAAATGAAAAGACTAGGAGAAGATAAAACTTTCTTTTAAAGTATATCAAATTAGGTACCACAGAGACAAGATATGATAGAGGAAAAATGATAGCTATTAAAACACCCCCAAACTTCCAGAAAATAAAACAAAAAGAGCCTGTTTCTAGTATTTACACATGCATGCATCAAGTTTAGGCTACAAATATAATAAACTAGTGATCCTAATACAAGGAGACAATTTTATGAATGAATAAAAATATATTTCTTAAGGACTTCTTTTGTTCCAATACTATGCCAATCATAAGACTACTGTTTGGAGTAGATGAGTGAATGATAATGGAGGATATAGAAGTCCTTAGTTGTTATATGGCTTTTGGCTTCTCTGCCAGAATGGCTTTTGTCGGGGAAAGTATGGAACTGATTAATTGGAAGATGGCACTGAGTAAAACTAAGGAAATAATAAGAGTATACTTATCTGCCCTTAACAAATTCCACTTAGTAGCCTGAAATATACTATATTCTAGGGCAGGAGTGGGGAACCTGAGGCCTCAAGACCACATGTGGCCTACTAGCTCCTTGAGTGTGACCTTTTGAATGAATCCAAATTTTGCAGTACAAATCCTTTTAGTAAGGAGATTTATTCTGTGAAGTTTGGATTCAGTCAAAGTGCTGCACTTGAGGACCTAGAGGGCCATATGTGGCCTTGAGACTGTAGGATCCCCACTCCTGTTCTTGGGCATTGAATCCATTTGTCAACAAGCATTTATTAAGCCCTTATTACTAGGGGCTAGAGCCACAAAGACACAAATAAAACAGATGTTCACTTCAAAAGGCTCACATTGTAAAGAACTGGAGTCTGTGACCACAGACCCATATTCAGGGATATTTAAGAGATGTGCCAGAGGACTGGAGAAAGTGAAATATCTTGAATTTCAAAAAAGAGGAAGATGATCAATTTTTCCAGCTATAGGCCAGTGAATTTAGTAAACATGGAGAAAAATAAGCAGTGATCAAAAAGTCATCATGGTTTCAGCATGATCATCCCTTGGTAAATTTACTAAACTTACTTAGTCTTTTGACAAGATTACTGAGCTAGTAAATCTATGACAGAAAATATTAAGACTCCTTGCCAAGATTATAGGCCAACATTTGAGAAAGCATCTCATGTTATTCTTGTGGAAAATAGGAATGTACCATTCTCCATCATCTCAAGCTATACTTTTTAATCACTCTTCCTTTCTTCATCCAAATTCTTCCAAAACACCCTCTAACCTTATGATCATTGCCTTTACATTCATTCATCAATGATTTGAAATCTTATTTCCTTCTTCATTATTCAGTTGAAATTGGTCTCTGCAAAATCTGATGGCCTTTTTTTCAGTCCTCCTCTATACTGATGTCTTTTCATGTACTTCTCCTATTAGATATTTTGTCTTCTTTGGTATTTGTCACATATCTCTTGGTTAATTCTTTTTGATGACCTAGTTAGCTCTACATTAGTGACTTTCAGATTTATGTATCAAAAATTAACCTCTCTCCTAAGACCCAAACTTCCATCACCAGTTACCTCTTGACATTTTAAAGTAGACATTTCTGAGGCATCTCATCTTCTACCTCAAACTAGCACCTCTTCTGAATTTCCTTATTGTCATAATCATTCCAGTTTCTCAAGTCCATAGTTTCAGAACTACACTTGACAACACACTCTCCCTTCCACATTCCTGGATTCAGTTCCTTCCCACATATAGTTGTCAGATCTTGTTATCCTTGCCTCCACAACATTTTTTTTTTACATCTAAACACTTTTTACAAGCACTAACCCCATTCTCTTTATTACCTTTTGTGTAGTCTACTGAAATCGTCTGCTAATTGTTCTCCCTGTCTCAAATATTTCAACTCTCCAATTCGTCCTTTACACAAGTACCTTTTACTAAAGTCTAATTTTAACCAGGTTCCTCTCCTCAGTATACTTCAGTGGATTCTTATTGTATTCTAATTTAAAATGCTCTTCTATTTCTCATTAAAACTGCTCACAACCTATTTCCTTAGTTTTATATTGAATTATTCCCCTTCCTTTACCCTATGACAAACTTCGTCTTCTCTCTCCATGCCTTTGCATTGTCTGTCCACCATGCCTGGAACATACCTCCTTACTCTTAGAATCTGTTTCCTTTAAGATCTAACTGAAGCATTACCTTTCATATGAGGTTGTTCCTGACCCTTCTCTATCAGTTCTTACTCCTTTTCCTTCTAAAATTTTCCTGTATGTACATACATGCATTTGCATGTATATATAGTTTCTATAATATATACATATATCCATCTATATTATCTATCTATCTATCTATCTATCTATCTGTCTGTCTGTCTGTCTGTCTGTCTGTCTGTCTGCCTGCCTGCCTGCCTGCCTGCCTGCCTGCCTGTCTGTCTGTCTGTCTGTCTGTCTGTCTGTCTGTCTGTCTGTCTGTCTATCTATCTATCTATCTATCTATCTATCTATCTATCTATCTATCTATCCTTCTATCCATCAGGTACACTACCTCTCCCATTAGACCGTAAGAACCTTGAAGGTGAGGAACGTTTCACTTTTGTCTTTGTATATCTAGTGCTTAGCACAATTCTAAGCATTTGTTGTTGTTCTGTAATTTCTCAGTCATGTTTGACTTTTTGCGTGTTTTTCTTGGCAAAGGTAGTGGAATGGCTTGCCATTTTCCTTTCCATCTCATTTGACAGATGAGGAAACTGAGACAAACAGGGTTAAGTTACTTGTCTAGGGTCACATAGCTAGTAAGTGTCTGAGACTAGATTTGAACCTAAGAAGAGGAGTCTTCCTGACTCCAAGGCTAGCATTTTATCTACTGCACCAACTAGCTGCCACTTTAGAGATATAATAGATACTTAACAAACAATTATTCTGACAAACAATTGTTGGTAGATTAAAGAGAGAAAAAAAATATCTATTAGATTTTCTATGTGCAAAGATTTCAAATGATTGTGCTTCAATGAAAACTATTAATAGTAAAGGGGAACAAAAAGGAATCTAACAATCCTTATAAAATCAGAATGTTTCTTCTTAGGAATCTTCTCAAATGGGTTTTGCACTTGGAGTTTCAGTAGAAAACAGGTAACAACAACAAGGGTGGCTTGATCTGTCTGCAGAACCTCATTTCTACAGAAAGAAATTTGTAAGTAGCATCATGAACTATGATGTGTGTCACAATGGGAGAATAAAGAATTCATGACAGAGGACATTAACATGAATTCAACAACATGGGCAAGTATAGATAGCCATTCACATCTTCGGAGGAAACATTCAAATCCATAATTAATCACAGATCCATTTTAATATCTGAGAAAGTGTGATATACTGATTGCTTTGAAACTCTCCTTTGGGGAAAAAAAAGGAGGCAAAGGTCAAAGGCAAAGTATATTCAAAAGGCAAAGACACAGGATAAGACAATAAGACAAATAATACATAATAAGACAAAGAGATAGGATATAGAAAAAAATAAAGGGACATTTGTTCATATATGTAGGTCATATTTTATGTTACATAGATCCTTTCAAGTATCAATAAGGCTGAGTCAGACTGAAAGCATGAACCAATCTTCTAAGTTAGTGAGCCACAGCATTAAAATAAAATAGAGAGAATAAATGTGAAAAGATACTCCCCTCTATTTTGTTATAAAAGTCAAGGTCCATGATTGTGGGACACTGCATATAAACATTAGATTTTTTTTGATGTCGTAACAGTAAGTACCCTAGCATAACCAGGAGGGCCTGCTAGCATAGGTTCTTTGATCTGCTTTTTTAGGAAAGACTGCTCAAAAAGAAGCTAGCAATCCTACTTTTAATTACATTCACTAGTTCAGGTGAAGGGTCAGCACTCTGAAAGTCAGAAAAAGTACAATCAGAAAATACAAGCAGAGAAATTATTACAAAGACCAACAGACAAGGCTCTTAACTGCCTGAACCAAAGCAATATTGCTATACATTTTACATACACCACTAGATTGAGAGAGCCTTTACATCTGAGCAGTCAGTGAGTTCTGAACATATGGCTACTTAGAGTCTAGACTAGGGAATCAAAAGATCCTTCTCATATACGAACCCCAAAGTAAAGTACTGACTCAGAGCATATATACACTTCTCAGAGCCAGAAGACATCATAAGCCTTGTGACTCAGTGCCTAATCAACATAGTATGAAAGCCTTCCTACAAGCAAGCTTCCCCCAAGCAAGCTTTTCTTAATGAGCTCCAGATGGGTCCTATTAATGGGCAAGGAAGATCTCATTATCCCGTTAACATTACAGATGTGTTACTTGGTTTTGCTAATGTTTTTTTTTAATTTCTTATTCACCTTATTTTTATTTTGTTTTAAGGGATGACTCTCTGGGATGGGGAGGAGGATAGATACATGTGCAAAATATAAACAAGATAGAAATAAATTAGATTACATCAATAACATTTTTAAATAAAAAACCAAAAGAAATGAAATAGGTCCAATGATGACATTATGAAGTATGTAAGTTATTCTGCATATCTGGGGCAATGATTGTAGTAGGGGCATATTTTCTATAATAGTTATGAAGTAGCCAAAATAGTTAATCATCATGTGGATAAAGCAGAAAATACAAAAGAATTACAGTCAGAAAAAAAAAACTAGTTAAGTCACCTTGGGACAATCACTTCAACTTGCTCAGCCTCAGTTTCCTCCTCTGTAAAAAATAAGGAAATGATGTTTGTCCTATGGCCAAAGAAGTTATCTTAAAGAAAAGTTTGTCATCCTTGCTGTAATATAGAAATGGGTATCACATTATTACATATTCTGAAATTATCTTTAATGCTCTATTATGTACCTCATTAATTTCTAATTGGAGAAAAGGTCTTTAATCCTTTTTCACAAAGTCACATGCAGTGACAGTACTACCTTTTATCCAGTTTATGTAGGCTATACTGCTGCTGAAATCCAATTTTCTAGTGTGCTTTAGCCATGACTGTGTAAAGTTTCTTCAGATAAAATGGCCTGTCTTCATTCATTAAAAGGTATTTCCTTTAAACAAAGAACCAAGTATATCTAATAAGCTAATATGTTATTTTCTTCTGGCTGGAACTGTTTTCAGAACTAATTGTGTCCTTATAATCAGACTGCCTACAGTAGTTCATGTTGAGCTGATAAGACAGTCAAATGCTTTCAAAAATCTTTTCAATTAAATTAATATAGAGATTTCCCTGTGGTGGAAATGTAAAATAGCAACAACAATCTAATACACTTTTATATAAATATTTGGTAGATTAAAAAAAAAAGCACAGAATGTTTTTCTAAAGAATTCAACGGTATAAATTTAAAGCCCAAGATAGTAATTAGTTTTTTTCTCTATTCCATGGTTACCAATTTCATTCTGAACCCATTAAAATTCTGCCCATTCAAGTTTCATATTTATTTGCAACTCCTTTCTGCCTCTCCAATGAGAAATGGCCTGTCCCTCTAAGGTACTTACCTTAGTCTATTTTTATTAGTTATTTCTGTACCTGATTTGTCTCCAATTACATTATAAGCTCCTAAGGGGTACTTGCTCCCACTTCCATTTCTTCTCTTATCTTTGCTATTCTTGGTCATTGACTAGATATAGTGAATTGGCCCTTTGGAAGGTGGGGGGAGGGGTTGGCCCATAATCCTTTCTTGAAGAAGAGCCAGTTATTGAATCAGCATCAACTCTTCATCTTTTCATATTTTAAAAAGATTACAAGATTTACTCTCTAAGGGCAGAGGAAGATTGAGAGAATATTCTTAGTTGAATAGGCATAAATATGTTATGTTAACCTAAAGAATGTATGCTGGGATGGAGGGTGGTGATGAGGTGATTGTGGCCAGGGAAGAGAAAACTGACGTAATTTAAAGTATTCTATATCAGTTCATAGAGCATTAGATAGCATGTTTTCTGGGGTGGGGGGAACCAACAATCTCAGGCTATAGAGCTCACTATGAGTCAAGACTATGATGTGACAGCCAAAAATGCTCATGTAATTTTGAGGTGTATCATGAAGGACATAGCTTCCAAGAATAGGGAAGCAATAGTCCTACTGCACTCCAACTTCATCACACCCCATCTGGAGGATTGTATTCATTTGGTGCACACCAAAATTTAAGAAAGTTGACAAACTGAAGTGACCAGAGGAAGGTAACCAAGATGGTGGAGGGCCTTGAATCATATCATATTAGGAGAAGTTGAAGACATATTTAATCTGGAGAAAAGAAGATTCAAGGAAAACATAATCGCCTTTGAGCATTTGAAAAGCTACCATGCACAGGATGGAATATTTATGTTTGGAAGGATGGATGGTGAAAACCAGGAAAAATGGGCAGTATTTGCAGGGAAAGGGTCTATGCTTGATAAAAAGGGAAGAAACAACCTTCCTAACAACTGGAATGATTAAAAAGTGAATTGGCTCATGCATTCTCCCTTCTTAGAGGTCTTCAAGCAGAGAAAGAATGGTTACTTTTGTCAAGTATGTTATAACGGAAATTCCTTTTGTGTATAGTTTGGACTAGATGTCTGTGGAAGTCTCTTCCCACTTAAATTTTGTGATTCTTTAGTGTTAATAAAGGACAACTACTATGAAAGTTTTATTCCCATGTTTGTACACCATGTACCTGTCATTACTTATCCCAACAGAGCATCTAATTCCAACAGGGACTTTCTCCAAAGTTTTTGGGAGGTTAGAGGAGGATAAAAATCCTGCTCAGTGGGATATTCATGGAAGGCTTAATAGAACAAGGCCTTCTGAGCTGTGCATGCATTCAGGATCAGCCCATGGAATAGGAGATGGGGGAGGAAAGAGTCAAATATTAGAGCAATAAGATATTTTAGGGAGTATCTAGTTTGATACACCCATTTTATAGAAGAGGAAACTGAAGCCTCAAAAGGTGAAGTGTCTTGTGTAGGATTAAGCAGTACATTAAAGGTAGAGCCAACCCTTAAACACAGAACTCCTTACTCCAGAATTTTTCCCGTCATGCAACACAATATCTGTGGCTAATCTAATATTGCATGTGGAAATGTACTTATTGAGCACCTTTACAGTTTCCAGGATGTATCAATTAATTCAGCCAAAGAGAAAAGTTTCTCTAATTTCTACTCCCTCCCACCCCCGCTTCCTTACCTGCCAAGTCTTTCAAAGAAACCCAGATGTCAACAGGGGCAATATAGCTCCATAGAAGAACTTGAAGAGATAAGACAATATTCAAAGCTTTTTCTTAGTAGTGAAAAATATGAGCTGGTGGCTACAGACATTGTCAAATAATATAGTTTATTCAAAAATGAAAATCTTAAAGGTCAGCATAAAAGCCACTTTCATCATCAATGCTAGGATTGAGTTAGTTGGTAAAGAACCGATCTTCTCTGAAAAATGGATTTTTTATAAGACAAAAACTTGATAATATTTGGGTCAAAGCATTTGGGTCATCTTATTTCCATGCTGATCCTAAACCCAGGCATAATCCAACTACATAAATTACTCTGTATACATTTGGTATCTTCTTGAACACATGTATATTTTGTTTCCTCTTATCTTTTTAACTCCAGTGTACTAGCCTAATGCCTAATATAAAAAGTGCTTCAATAAATGCATATTTATTAAATTACTGCAGTGTTTAATAAGTACTGTGCCTATTAAACATCCTTTCTGCTCAAGGAACTTACATTCAAACAGGAAACAATGACTACGGATATAAGTTTCCAGATAAATAAAAGTACACCTAGATACAAAATAGTTAAGTACAAATTAATCTGGAAGTTGGGACACCAGCAAAACATGATCAGGAAAGGCTTCGTGTGGAATGTAATGCTTCAAGGAAGATAGGGATTCTATGAATGAGAGGAAAGGAGAGCACATCTTCCAGGCATATGGCCTAGCATGTATGAGAGTATAGGGAACATAAAGATGGCCAGTTTGTCTAAATCACAGACAGAAGAAGAATTAATGTGCACTGAAGCTGGAAAGAGAGGTTGATGTCAGTTTGTGAAGGCCTTGAAAGGCTAAAGAGAGAATTAGAGAACTTTGCAATAAGTTCAGTAATAAAGCAAGGATGTCCAAAATCACCATTACTGTTTGATATAGTAATAAAATATTATCTATAGCAAGCAAGAAAAAGAAATAAATATTGATAAACAAGAGGTAAATTATACATTTTTATAGATAACATGGTAGTTTACTTAGAGAATACTAGTCAACTAAGAACTTAACTTAAAACAATAACCAGCAAAATTATAAGATATTAAATAAATCCACATAATCATTGGTATTTCTGTGTATTATCAATAAAACCCAGCAAGAAGAGCCATAATAAAAATTGCCCTTAAAATACCTCAGAGTGTATAAAATATTTAGGAATCTATCTGCCAAGACCCATATAGGTACTCTATACAAAAAGGACAGATATAAATAATTGGAGAAATACTAATTGCTCATGAGAAAGCTGAGGAAATATAATAAAATGACAGTGCTACTTAACTTTACTTGTTCCTTGTCATATCAATCAAAATACCAAATTATTAGTCTGTAAACCTGGAAAAATTAGTTAAGAAAATTAATCTGTTTGAGCAAAAGGTCAAGAATCTCAAAGGAAACAATGAAAAAAAATGGGAATGAAGAAGGTCAAGAGGTACCAGATCTCAAAGGATATTAAAAAGAACAAATTGGCAAAATGATATGATACTGGTTAATAATATGCAGCTTAATCAGTGGAATATATTAAATATGCAATTCACAGAAGCAAACAAGCACAATAGCTTTGTGTGAGTGGTGAATACCTTTAGCAAACAAGCATATCTTTGTTTTATGCTTCACTTGACATTAATAAGATGATTGTTGAACAATGATATCTTTGGTGTTCCATCTATCAAAGGAAAATGTATGATCTTAAAATATTCCTGGGAAAGCTTATCTAGATGAGTGTCTATAAGGATCTATTTTTGGATACTAATTAATTTTGGCATAACACATAATAATAATAAATACTATGTTAATAAATCAATATACTAAAATTAATATATTAATAAATTAATAATAAATATATTAATTTTGATATACTATTTTTCTATCATCTATCCTTAAATATACTATATGCAGCTATCTATAGATAGATATATCTATAGATATTTATATGTTTACATATATATATCAACAAATAAACACAGGATTCTAATTTTCTATACATTTCATTTGATTTTGTGACTGTTAGTAATTATTGATATTTGCTCCATTGCCTTTGCAATGTGGAAATAGTACTATCCATTTTTTTCTAATCATTTACTTATCTTTCCAAAATTTGAGATAGACTCACAACTTATCATTCATCGTTTTCAAAATTGTTTTAACTCCAGGAGAGATTTTCTTTGTTTGTATTTATCCTGCTCTAGGTACTCACCTTTATTGTTCTTAAGACCATTTAAACCTCCTCATATGCTACACTGAAAAGTGTAACATTTGAGTTAAAATATAGTGATCCCAATGTCACCAATGATAGAAATTGTTATAAAAAAAACCATGCAATGGGAAGATGGTGGAGTAAGTTAGAAAATTCTAAGCTCTCAATATTTCCCCCCACAAAAGAGAAAAAAATACCACTTTAGGGTGAACAAAGAGTATGGAAAAATAAGTAAGGATAGGAGCACAACAGGGGTCTTTCTGGCACAATTTGAGAAGATCAGAAGAAAGATCCCAGGATGAAGTTTGGTCCCCATGAAAAGTAAACATCTCCAGGCTATGGTCTGCATTAACAACAAGCAGCAAGCGCTGGGGATAGCTGGGTTGAGAGGCCACCCCAGTCACAGGAACTTTTACTCTCTGAATAGTGAGAGGAGTTGAGCATCTGAGTTGGAAAAGATTGAGGAAACCTCTTCTGTCAAAGAACGCTAGACCCAGCTGCGCTGCAGAAAACAGTGGGGACAAGAAGGAACCAGCATATGCCCAGTGAGTGTAGAAGCCATGGGGCAGAAACTCCCAGCTGTGGACAATTACAAGAGATTGGAGGTTTGACTTTAGTTCCAGTCTAGTGGGGAGATCTGAAAGGCACTATTCCCCATGCCCCAGGGCTGGGGGGTGATTACAAAAATGAAGCTATTACTACAAAAAATGCATAGGCAAAGGAGAAAGAATCAAGCCATAGCAAGTTATTATGGGAATAGAGAAGACCAGGGTTCATCTTCAGAAGGGGATATTGGAGCAAAAAAACCTTTTTCTACCTAAAGAGTAATGTCAAATGGTCACTTCCCCAAGAAGAATTCATAGAAGAGCTTAAAAGACTTTAAAAATCAAATGAGAGAGATGGAGGTGAATAATATAAGAAAAACAAGAAGAATATGAAAAGAAAGTCAACCAATTAGAAAAAGAGATCCAGAATCTTAAGGAAGAAAATAACACATTGAAAATTAGACTTGGGCAAGGCAAAGCTAGAGAAGTTATAAGAGATCAAGAGATAAATAAAATATGAAGAATGAAAAAATAGAAGAGAAAGTTAAACATCTTATAAGAAATAAAAAAACAACTGATCTGGAAAAAGGATCAAGAAAACATAAGAATAATCAGAATACCTGAAAGTTATGATGAAAAAAAATCTTGGTACAATAATACAGGAGATAATCAAAGAAAATTGTCCTAAAGCATTAGAACAAGAGGAGAAAGTAAAAATATATATATAAAAAAATCCATCAAGCATCACTTGAAAGAGATCCTATGAGGAAAACTCATAGAACTAGTATAGTCAAATTCTGAAACCCCCAGCTTAAGGATAAAATACTAAAAGCAACAAGAAAAAATCAATTTCAATATGATGGTCCCACAATTAGAATCACACAAGACCTAGCAGTGGAGACACTGAAGGACCGCAAGTCTTCTAACACTATGTATGGAAGAGCAAAGTTAAGTATAATCTTGAATGAAAGCAATGGACATTTGATCAACTGTCAGACTTGCAAGACTGTTAAAAAAAATCTGAACTCAATACAAGATTTGACACACAAGATCCAAGAGAAGCATAAGGTACATACCAAAGACTGAATACAAGTACTTCAATAAGGACAGACCATTTACTTTTTATACATGTAAAATGTAAAACATATGTCTAAGATTGTCATTAGTAACTAGGTACTTCATTAGAAAGATTGGGGTAGACTGGAGTATGATATAACTTTAAAAAGTAAAACCATTTAGCAAATTCTAAAAAGAGTAATTATTTTATACAAATGAGATGCAAGAAGAAGAATAGGAAGGCTGGTAGTTCTGGTAGCCTACTTTCATCAGGAACGGGTTTAAAAGGGAACAAAATATATATATATATATATATATATATATATATATATACATATACATATATATATATACACATATATATATATATCTAGAAGAATATAGAAGTCTTCTAAATTCAGAAGAAATAAAATGGTAAAAGGGTAGGGGGCAGGTAGAGGAGAAGGGAGGGATCTGTAGAGAGGAGGGTGAGGGAATAGGCATTGACAAAATCAAGGTAACATGGTCAAGTGGATAGAGTACTGGCTCTGATGCATACTAGCTTCTGACTTTGAATTTGTAACTCAGCTTTCTAATTCCTTCATTTGTGACATAGGAAGCAGTTCCAAAATTCCTTCTAGTTTTAGTTCTATGGACCTATATTAAACTAGAATTAGAAGGTGAAATTCTGTTTTAGGCTAGGAAAATCAACTCACTTTCAGACAAGCTTAATTTTGAATTCCATTGGTACATCCAGATAGAAATGTTCCACTCCAGCATTTAGAGATGTTGGTCTGGAGATCAGATAAGTTTTCAGAGATGTAGCCAAAGGTTTAAGATTTTAAGGCATGGCTATAAATGGGATCATAGAGGAAGATTTGTTGGCTGGTTGGTTGGTTGGGTTTTTTTATATTCAAAGAGGATGACATCATAATGACATCACTATGTTGGTGTCAAGGTACAGTGTGTCTAGCTGTGGCTATTCATACCAATATGAGCTCAGAAGTCTCTACCACAGGATGGGAATAGTTAGTCCACATAAACATTTTGAGTGAAGATTTCTCTAAACTTGTGCATCTCACATTTATTTTGAGATACCGCAATTGTGATTTGGTCATAGAACACAGAACCTTCTTTGATGCAGGCATGCCTTGATGGGTGGATCTGTGTCAGTGTCCCATATACCTCACAACTGGTTACAAAATTCTTCAGAGAGACCTTGTACCTCTTCTTCTGACCTCCATGTGAGCACTTGCCTTGTGTGAGTTCTCTATAAAAGTCTTTCAGGCAAATGTATGTTTGGCATTTAAACAATGTTTGAATGAGCCCATCAGAGTTGTGGTCTCTATAGTAGTTTAAATGCTTAGTAGTTTGGCTCTAGAAAGTACCTAAGTATCCAGTATCTTATCTTGCTAGGTGATCTACAGAATCTTCCTAAGACAATTCAAATGGAACTGATTCATTCATTTCCTGGACTGGCACTGTCCAGGTTTAACAGCCATATAACAATGAGATCAGCACAATGGCTTTGTAGACCTTCAGTTTGGTAGGCAGCCTAATACTTCATCTCTCCCAAACTTTCCTTCAGAGCCTCCCAAACACTGAGATAGTTCTGGCAGCATATACATCAACCTTATCATCTATGTAGGCTTCCCTGGAAAGTATGCTGCCAAGTTAAATGAACTTATCCAAAGCATTCATGATTTCTCTATTTACTGTAACTGATGGTTTCGCATATGGATGATGCAGTGCTGGCCAGTGGAGAATCTCTGTTTTCTTGGTGTCAATTGCCAGGTCAAAATTAACACAAGCAGAAGAGAATCAACCCATGCTCTACTACATCTCAGCCTCAGAGGCTGCATTTGAGTGCACAATCATCTGTGATAAAAAAGTCACACACCAACTTTCCCTCCACTTCAGTCTTGACTTGTAGCTTTTTCAAGTTAATTTATCCTTAATGTGGTAGCTGACTTTAATGCCGTCAAAATTTGAAATTTGAAAATTGAAGTCATCTGCAGGATTGATGAAAATATCATGCTAAAACAAGGGAGCAAATACACAGCCCTGCTTTACTACATTGCTAACTGGGAAAGTGTGAGAGTATTGTCTATTATTCAGAATATGTGCAAGCATGCCATCGTGAAAGTGGCATACAAAACTGATGAACTTCTTTGGGCAACCAATTTTGCCATGATCTTCCACAAGCTTATTCTGATGTTAAAGTCACTCAGAATTACAAGTGTATTCTCTTCTGGCACATAGATGATGAGGAGCTCCACATCTTCATAAAATTTTTCTTTAACCATATTAGGATTTCTTATGGTAGGATCATAGGCACTGATGATAGCGGCATGGTGATTTTTTGTATGTGACAATTGCATTGTCATAAGCCTGTCATTCATTCCTTTTTGGTAGGCATACAAGCTTGTTGACTAGATTAATTTTGATTGCAAAACATACTCCAGCTTCACAGTGCTCTCCATCCCTGTGGCCACTCCAGAAAAATGTGTATGCAGTTCTGACTTCAGTAATCTGGCCTTCATTTGTCAACCTTGTTTTTTTCAGGGCTGCTGTTTGGATATGGTACCTGCTGAGTTCTTTTGCAATAAGAGTTGTTTATTTTTCAGGTTAATTGGTTTTCATATTGTCCAGAAGTGTGAAGACATGTACTAATGGTAAGTGGAATCATCTTCACAAAAATTTTTGTACATTTTTTGTTGTATTTTGACCACAGGATGGGATTCCCCCCTTACATTAAGCAGGCTATGGTTAGATTGAGTGAAATAGACAGTTTTGGGGTACCTTTCCTAGCCTCCTCCTCATGCTAGGAGGTGAGCAGTGCAATCCTTAAAAAAAGACTGGGCAGACACCAAGGAAGCTGCCAAACTGCTGCTTTAGACCAGTGAGAAGATGACCCTATGCCCTGGGTTGCCTCTGTGCAAGGTTTTGACTATAGCTCTCAACATATCTACACCTAATGTTTTGTTGCTTGCCTGTCACCACAGGACTTTGAGGTAGTTTAAAATGGTAAAATGATATGGATGATGTCTTTTGACTAGATCATAAATTGAATCTAAGTGAGACAAAGTTGTGCAAGGTCATCAGCTTCACTGTCTCCTCCAGAGTTATCAGAGCCTAGTGGCAAGAAAATGGTCAAGATGACTGGTGATGGCTCAAGATGCATTGGATGACCTTGGCATCTTGGGTGTCTAACCACCTTCATAATCTCTTGGAACAAATTCTTCACATCTACCCATTCCACCAGGGAATACTTCACATGCTTGGAGTAGATGCCCCTAACTCACCAACAGGTTTAAGGCCCCTCAGTTACCTTCAAACAGGTTTATCCTGTCAGTCAAAATGGTTTACTACTGTGTGGTGCTTTGCATACTATAGCTTCTTAGACCCAGAGGTGAGAGTTGGATGGCAGGTGGACCTAAAAGGTGTAAAGCAGCCCTAAAAAAGGCATGGCAGAAGTACTAGTCTTCCATGAATACCTGTACACTCGATTGAGGAAGACTATATATACTGAAGAGTATAAAGCCAAAACATAATGAAAGGAGTTACTATACAGGGTGAGAATGAGGATGGAATCATTGAAAGAAACAAAGCATGAATGGTTCAAGATACAGGAAGAAGCCCCTGTCAAAAGGATGGAACAATTAAAAGAGAATGAGTATTTAGTGGTAGAGGACGAGTACTAGGGATGTGTTAACTTATAGAGAAAAAAAAAAAGAAATGCTATACAGAAGAAGTGAGTAGAGTACAGGGTCAAGCAGGGCTAAAATATGAAGGCCAAGAAATAGCCATTAAATCTGATAATTAGGAGGTCACTGGTGACTCTTAAAAATAGTACATGTCTGGAAGAAAGAGAGTAGTTCAGTATGAGTAGATGTAAAGTATTAGAGCAGAGTAGTATAAGAAAAATTCATAAAGGTACAGCAGCATCAGGTTACAGAGGGATTTGAATAAGAGGAGGAGCATTTTAAAATTTGCTTGCATAAGTGCAAGGGAACCACTGAGGACTTTTCCTCAGAGGAAATATGAATGTTTATTTTGACAGTGGTAAAATAGGGTCCCTAGTCTCAAGGATTTTATGATTTAGATTCTCAATTCTTTGTTTTCCAGGTAAGCAACCTTTCTACGTAATGTATGTATGTATATGTATACACACATATCTATATATCTATCTATATCTATGTCTACACACATATATGGTATATATAGGGATATATATATTATATATATATATTATATATAATATAATCTCTCAGTGTATATGTATAGCTGTATATGTATGATATATGTATATATAATATAACATATATATAGGCGTGTGTATTATGTGTAAAATTATATAAATCACAACTGCCATGGCAGTAACATTGATCTCTGTGTTTGTTTCTTGCATTAGTGCTTCATGTATCATATTTATCTCTTAATCTATTATTTATCAAGTGGCATGTCAAGGGCAAATACTTAAGACATTGTCTATAGCAGGCCTGTATTACAATGACAGAAAAAAATTGAACTATACCAAACCTTAAACATTTTTTAATTGACAATCAAGTACACATTACTCAAGTATCAGGTTATTGTATTCAAATTAATGCTAAATATTTCATTTTTGTAAGTTCTATTGTGCTAACACATGCAAGTTCCTTGAAAGCAGGGACTGAATTTACTTCTTTTATAATATATATGGTACCTAGTGTAGGTGAGGACATTTAAGATATTAGGACATATACAGTATCTAGTTTAGGGCAGGAACTTAAATATGTATTTATATGTATGTATGTATATATGCACACATATCAAACATATATCCATATAAACATATATAGTTAAGTAGTACCTAAATGTATATACACATGTATATATGTATACAAGCAACTGCATAATACACATTTGTGTAATACATAAGTATAGCTCACACATATATAATTTATGAATATATTGTGTCATATAATATACATCTGTGTATATTGTGGATACATATAGATACACACACACACCCACAACTTTTAGTGGATTTGTTGTGGTACCTAATAAGATTATGCCCCAGCTTGCCCCTTTTTAAGCCTCCTAGAAGGTTTGAGGCTTTGGGGATGCCACAATGTGTGAAGACTGGTTTCCTTAATGGAATGTGCTATACAAAATTGCATACTGTTAATGGAAAGTGACAGGAAGTAAGGATTCCTTAATCAGAAGTGATGTATAAGGCTCCACAGTTGAGATTAGCCATGCACACACTGCTACCTCTTGTAAGGCCTTCTTGTCTGCTTTGTTCTGTGCCTTGGAAATGTCCTCTCCAGGGTTGTTTCGAAGTAGGCTATGGAGAAGACATTTCCAAGTCATGAAGTCAAAAGGCAGTCAGTGTCCTGAAGTGAAATTGTGAGGAATAATGATGTTAAAAAGATCATTCCTCAAATTTTTCATAAAACTTTCAATTTCTTTTTTGCACTTCTGAAACTTATGCTTTTATAATAGTAATTAGTGTCCATTTCTCATCTATTACCTCACAATTAGACCCTAAATTCTATGAGGGCAGGATTGCTGTATATATGTTTTGCCTTCAAACCATAGGTCAGCTAGTTGACATGGTAGATAGGTAATTTTGCCTGGATTCAAGAAGATTTCATTTCAAATTCTACCTTATATACTTTCTAGCTGTGTGATCCTAGTCAAAAATTCCTTAACTTCTGTCTCCCTCAATTTTTTCTTCTGTACAATGGGGGGCAATACCTACTTCCCAGCATTGTTCTAAGAATAAAGTTAGATATTTGTAAAGCACTTTGTAGACCATAATTTTTTATATAAACTCCTTGTCATCATCAACATTATTGTCGTAGTCATAGTAATATCTTAATTAAGTGTGTGTTGTGTTCTCATAGTGGAATGAAAGATCTCTGAAGGCAGGGAACATTTCATTTTGTTTTCATTTCCTCAGCATACAATACAGTTCCTGGTGCATAATAGGACTTAATAATAATAATAATATTTATATTGTGCTTTAAGGTTTACAATGTGTTTTACATATGGCATGTCATTTGATTCTCAAAACACACTTGTTAGGTAGATGCTCTTAGTATCTCCATTTGCAGATGAAGAAACTGAGGCTGAGAATAGTTAAGAGACATGACAAGGCACACACAGCCAGTATGTATCTGAAGCAAGATCTGAATATACATCTGTCTTGTCTCCAAGTCAAGCACTCTGTAAACTGTTCCACTTAAATCCCTAAGTGCTTATTGAATTGAATGAATGAATGCAAAAGAGGTGTCTAGACAAAAAAAAATTAAGTAATATAAGAAGGGAAAGAATAGTCTCAGCTGGGAGGAATGAAGGGAAGATGCAAGAAGATGATACATCATCTGGGTCTAGAAGGAAGCTAGAATTACTACAGGTGGACCTGTAGAGGTATAGAAGATAGGTTGACATTAGTTATTATTCTGCCCCATGGATAATGGGAAACTGATCACATAAATCCTTGCATTAAAATCAGAAGTTTCACATCATGGTAATGATAATAGCAACAGCAAGAGCTGGTATTTGCATAGAGCTTTGTGTTTTTCAAAAGACTTTATGTAAATTTTCTCATCTGATCCTTATAAAATTATGTGAGGTAGGTAATGCAAGCATTTTCATTATGTCTTTTGTAGATGGAAAGCTGCAGTTCATAGTGGCTTAACATACAGCCTCACATTTGCAGGATGAGAGAAATGTATCTAGACAATAGTTTACATTGAAAATGGATTTAAAACAAAGGAAAATATCTGGCTGTTTTAATGAGCTATGAGCTCAATTATTCAAACATATGAGAGGGAAACTAAAAAGACATTCTATCCTAGCTTTTATTAATCAGTAAAAACATTTATTAAGCACCTACTATGTTCAAGCATTGTTTTAAGTCCTAGCAATACAAAGAAAGGTAAAAGACTGTCCCTGCTCTTGAGGTTTTAACAGTCTAATGACTGCATACAGAATGAGAGAAGCAATAGTCCCACTGTTCCTGGCCATGGCCAAACTATATCTGGGATAGTGTGTTCAATTCTGTTGACAACATGTTAGGAAAAAAAGACTAGTTGGAAAATATGTGCATAGGGGAATAACTAGGATGGTGAGAGGCCTGGAGAATATGTCACAGGAGGATCGGTTGAAATAACAGATAATGCTTACCTTGGAGAAGAAAAGGTTTAGAAGTGAAATGCCAACTCTATTCAAGGATGTGGAGAGATTTCACATGGAACAGGGCTTAGACTAGCTTTTCTTGGGCCCCACAGCCAGAACTAAGAGTTATGAAAGTCAAAAAGAGGGAAATTTATGTTTGTTACAACCAAAATTTCCTATTTCAAACTATCAGCATCTAGAACATGTTGGCGAAAGAATATGACATTCCTGCTTGTCAATATCTTCAAGCCAAGGCTGAATAACCACTTGCTGAGGATCTGGTAAAAGGGATGATTGGTCAAGTATTGGTTGGACTAGATGGTCACCAAGGTCCCTCCAAGCTCCTGAATACAATGACTCTATGGATTTTCTAAACATACATACTTTGTAAAAAGAAAAATGGAGGCTATGGAGATACAATGACTCTATGGATTTTCTAAACATACATACTTTGTAGAAGGAAAAATGGAGGCTATGGAGTCAAAAGACCTGATTCCAAATATTAGCTTGACCATTTATTGTCTGTATGACCTCAAATATTTATGTTACTGTACTTCTCTTGAGCTCAGTTTCCTTATCCATAAGATGACTGGGTTTGACTAGATGACGAGTAAGGTCCCTTCCATCTCTGAAACTATGATTATGGCTATGCTGATTTTAATGGGAGATTACGATCCATATGATCCATATGTTCAAAGCATAAATAAAATCTAAGTCTTCAGATACTCAATCTTATAATTCTTTCCATTAAATCAAAAGTGTTGTATTTTATATGATCATAATTAGGCCACTGAAATTTGGTATTCAACTACCTGTGCAACTATTAACTTGATAAATTATTTGTTAAAATTTTGATACTTGGTATATTTTTATTAAAATTCATTTCTGTGTCTCACAATGGAGTCTCTATTCTTTAGAATGCTTAAAGTTCACAGAAAAGATCATAGAATCTAAATGGTGGGAAGGACCTCAGAAAACATCTAGACCAAACCATAATTATGTAAAAAAAATGCCTCTAGCACAGGTCCTAACTTGAAGTCGGCAAACCTATTTTTAATTCAATTTTATTTTTATTTTCAGTTGAAATTCTCTCACTTCTTCCATCCTTACCCTATCCATTGAAAAGACAAGAAATAAAATACCCATTATACATTGTGAACTTATTTTTCAGAAGTATTTTAGTATTTCAATATAATTGTTTCTTTTGTAATCTTACGTATTTTAATTTATGCGTTTCAATACTACTCCATGAAGGGGTCCACAGTCTTCACTAGATTGTAAAATGGGTCTAGCAAACAAGAAAAATATATATTAAGAAGCTCTCCTCTATAACAATCCAACAGGTAGTCATCCAGCCTCTGCTTGAAGACATTCAGTGACAGACATCTTATAACTGAGGTTTTGAGGCTCATTCATGTGCAAACTGAAAAGAAAACATCATTAGCAGTGGATGCAGTAATTCCAAGTGTTCCTAGGCATACTTTAAATGTGCCGATAGCACTCTCCCAGAGTTGAGGGTTTCCTGAGATCTGGAGCCCACTGGGGGCAGCACTAAAATGTTTTGTCTCTCTGGGTAATCCTTATTACAGAGATCCCTGGCTACACCTGCTTCTTCCCTTCTCTTCCCACTGGTTTCACATCTGTTGCTTTTGCAAGGCTCTGATGTGGGAGGAAGAAGTTCACCAAATTACTTGATCACCTGGTGGTCAGAACCCTACTATAAACCTTTTTTGGACTTCTGCCCCCCTGGTCGTGTTACTCTTGTAATCATAATTATAATAGCTAGCATTTATAGGGTACTTTAATATTTGCAAAATGCTTTACATGTGTTATTGCAGGAATCAAATGACATAACATGAAAGGGAATTGCAAAATGTCGAGACATATATTCTAGTTATTATTAGCATTAGTATATTTGTCTCTTTTGATCTTAATAATAACCCTGTGATGCAGGTGCTATTATTACACTTATTTTACACATGAAGAAGCAGAGGTTAAGTGATATCCATGGCCAATTAACTAGTAAGTATCTGAGGCAGGATTTGAACTCAGGTCTCTTTGTTAGACTCCAACTCCTGTTTAGAATCAGACTTCTTTCTCCAACCCTCCAGCTCTCCCTCCTCTCAGCTTATCTCTGCACTGATGAGGCATTAATTCCTCCCCTGGGAGTCCAGGCAGATTCTCCCTTGTAGAAAAGGAAAATAAACTTGAAATTCACCACCCCACCCCTTTGGTTTTGCTTATTTTCCATGGCTCAGAATAAAGATATTGCTCTGGTATTTTGGTTGATATGAACAAGGAAGGTAAAATAAAAATCTTTAAAAGCATGTACTTCTAGTCATCAGTCCTTAAATTTGACAACTGGGCCAGTGCAGGGATAACTAAGAAAAGTTTATTTAGCAAGTTAGGTTTTTTAAGCTGAGGTTAAAATGTTGTTATGTATTTTAAGGTAAAGATTTGATTAAACAGAGCCCTTTTAAACACACACCAAGATACATCCACACAGAGAAAGATAGATAGATAGATAGATAGATAGATAGATAGATAGATAGATAGATAGATAAAGAGAGACAGACAGAGAGACAGAGACAGAGAGACAGAGAGAGAGAGAGAGAGAGAAAGAGAGAGAGAGAGAGAGAGAGAGAGAGAGAGAGAGAGAGAGAGAGAGAGAAACTCCCTGCAAAATGTAGATATTAGTTTGGGAGAAAAAGTTAGGTTTTAATTTCTTTGATGAATACACATGTTTTTTTATAAATGAATTTTCAATATGAAATGTACCATACATACCTTTTTCACAGTCTTAGACTGTGAAAGGTTTAACAAACATCATATCCAGAATGAGGGTTTGAATGGTCCCATTCTGCCCTAATTTAACCACATCTAGAGTATTGTAGAGTAGTTAACATTCTACAAAATTTTAAGGGTTGGAATGCATTTCCTCATAACAACCCTGAGACATAGTTAGCAAAGTAATGCTCTATAACCACTTTAAGTACAAGAAAAAGGAAAATGATGCCTAGGAAGAACAAAATTATATAGGATCTAGTTATACACAATGCATTTTGTCAAGAACATTGATAGGAAGGACGGAGTGATCATGGAGGAAGGGGGTGATTATGGATTTGAGGGGACTTGAAACTAGGTCCATCAGTTGATGGACGCAGGGACGTTTAGCAGGAAAAAGACTTGAGGGAAACCTGGCCCATTTTCCAATGTTGTGAATGCTTTCATAAGGGAGAGAGAGGAAATTTGTTCAGTATTACCTCAGAGGGCAGAATAAGGAGCAGCATCCATAGTTCATTCAATATAAGGCAAAAGGTTCTTAAGAGCATAGAGACAATCTGGAGCAGCCTGGTGTCAGAAAGAATTTTGGACTCATATCAGAAGACCTGAGTTTGAATCTAGGTTTTTGTACTCACTAATAATGTGACTCAGATTAAAAAAATTTACTTTTCTGAGCCTCAGTTTCCTCATCAGTAAAAGGGAAGTTAATAATAATTTACCCTAGGCTTATTTTAAGCAAAGCACTATATAAACATGAAGTATTGTTTTTATCATTAGAGTTGCCCCAAAATGTCACAATTTCTCTTAAAAATTATCAAATTTTAAGATGACTAGAAGGCTTTAAGCAGATAACAATGGGAGTGTTAGATTCATTCTTCAGGTAGAGGTTGAACTAGTTGATTTTTAAGGACCCTGCCAACCCTGAGATTTTGTGACCCTCTTGGCTCTGATGTATATGAATCATTAAGTTCATCATTTTGAAGATTGTCTTTTAAAATTTTTTTATTTTTTTAAAAAAATGTTTAGAATTTCATTTTCCACAACTACATGTAAAAATGATTTTTAACATTTGTTTTTAAAATTTTGAGTTCCAAATTCTCTCCCTCCTTCCTTTCCTCATTCCCTCTCATCCTTGAGAAGGCAAGCAATTAGTACAGATTACACATGTGTAGTCATGTGAAACATTTCCATATTAATTATGTTGCAAAAGAAAACATAGATGAAAACATGTAAAACAAGTATGCCTCAATCTGTATTTTGACTTCATCAGTTCTTTCCTTAGGGATGGAAAACATTTTCCATCATAAGTCCTTCCAAATTGTCTTGGATCATTGTATTTCTAAGAATAAGTCATTCACAGTTGATCATCTTAAAATATTGCTGTTACTGTATACAATGTTCTCCTGGCTCTACTCATTTCAATTTGCATCAGTTTATAAAAGTCTTCTTAGTTTTTTTTTTTCTGAAACCATCTTACAGATCATCTCTTCCCCCCACATTTCACTTTATTTATTTATTTTAGTTTTCAACATTTACTTCCATAAAATTTTGAGTTCCAATTTTTCTTCCCATTTCTCCCCTCTCCCCACCCCTTGATGGCAAGCATTCTGATTACCCCTTCCCTACTATCTTCTTCTTCCTCCCTACTATCACTTCCTGCCTTCTCTTATCCCCTTCCCCATTCTATTTTCCTGCATGGTGAGCTAGATTGCTATACCCCATTTCCTGTGTACCTTATTTCTCAGTTGCATGTAAAAACAATTTTTAACATCCATTTTCTAAAACTTCGAGATCCAAATTCTCTCCCTTGCCCTCTCCCCACCCCCCCTTATTGAGAGGGAAAGCAATTCTATATAGGTTGTATATGTGTAGTCATGCAAAACACTTCCACAATTGTCATGTTATGAATGACTAAATATATTTCCCTCCATCCTATCCCACCTCCATTTATTTTATTCTCTCCTTTGACCGTATCCCTCCTCAAAAATGTTTGCTTCTTAATACCTCCTCCCCTAATCTTCCCTCCCTTCTATTACTCCCCTTCTTATACCCTTTCCCCCTACTTTCCTGTGGGGTAAGATAGATTACCATATCCAATTGCGAGTGTATATTATTCCTTCCTCAAGCCAATTATAGTGAGAGTAAGGTTCACTCATTCCCTCTCACCTCCTCCCTCTTCCCCTCCACTGTAAAAGCCTTTTCTTTCCTCTTTTGTGTGAGATAATTTGCCCCATTCTACCTCTCCCTTTCTCTTTTTCCCAGCACATTCCTCTCTCACCCTTTAATTTTATTTGTTAGATGTCATCCCTTAATATGCAATATACCCTGTGCCCTCTGTCTATATATATTTCCTCCAACTATTCTAATAATGAGAAAAGTCTCACGAGTTACAAATATTATCCTTTCATGTAGGAATGTAAACAGTTCAATTTTAATAAGTTTCTTATGATTTCTCTTTCCTGTTTACCTTTTCATGCTTCTCTTGAGTCTTGTATTTGAAAATCAATTTTCTATTTAGCTCTGGCTTCTCAAGAATGCATTAAATTCTTCTATGTCATTGAATGTCAATTTTTCTCCCTCATTGATTACACTCAGTCTTGCTGGGCATGTGATTCTTAGTTTTAATTCTAGCTCCTTTAATCCCCAGAATATCATACTTCTAGAGACCTGTAAGTGTTCAATTCTTCTAAGATAGTATGATTTAAGGAGAGGTGTTTACTCTTCTCCTGGCCTGTATTCTGGTCTGTGAGTGACCACAAGCAGTGTTTTCTGCTCTGGAACTGTGAGGAGGGTTCCTTCTCTACTGCTGCCACAAGCTCTGCTATGTCAGTGCTCCTTTCCACTCTAGCACTGCCACCTAGATCCAAGTATTGGCAAGCAACAGATTTCTGCCTCACTGCCAGTATGAGACCCTTGTAATCTCCTTCTGATGAGTCATAGGCTGAGAGCTCTGAAAGCAGCCACTGCCACTGCCACTGCTGCCTCTGCTACTGCCCCAGGGCTGTGCTGGGGCCAGTGTTGGTCTGCACTCCTTTCTCATCCAGGTCTGACCTTTCCCACTGACCTTCTAAGTTGTCTTTGGCATTTGTGGGTTGAGAAGTGTGGGAACTGCCTCACCTACCAGTGATTCAGTCCCCTGAGGCCTTCTAGGGTTTCTGGGGCCCTGTCTGTGTTGGCACAGTCCAAGGTGAGCTGTGCTCCTTTCTTAACCCGGTGCGACAGATCTTTCCCATTGACCATACAGGTTATTTTGGGTTGGAAATTTGTTTCACTCTGTCTTTTTGTGGGTTCTGCTGCTCTAGAATTTGTTTAGTCATTTTTTACAGGTATCTAGAGGGGTTTGGGGGAGAGCTCAAGTGAGTCCCTGCTTTTACTCTGCCATCTTGGCTCCATCCCCTTTTAAACAAATTTCCTTAAAAAAATATTAGAATAGAGACAGTTGGCCTAAAATTTGAAATTATTTCGAGCATGACTAGTCACTAAATTTAACACAAATTGCCATGAAAACTTGGCATGTAGAATATGAGCTTGTGACATTAACCATAACTACCATAAATGTACTAGAAAGAACCTCAGTATACTGAATCATCTCCTACATGTTAAAATGGATTAGATGAACGATTTTTGTATTACTTCAATCTAGACTCATTCAAATGTCACTTTCTATCAGCAAAAAGCAACTTCATGCACTATTTTACATTAAATAAACTTGGTCTAATTCATCACTTTTTATCAGGAAGACCAGCTCTCATATAAATTTATATTAGAAACCCGGTCGCATACATTATGTTTCATTGGGGGAAACTAACTTTTTTTTCTGCAATATATTTGGTAAATCTTGCATCTCATATTATTGGAATTTGTAATCCTAGAAATTCATCCAAGTGTTGGTGTCTTTGCATCATGAAGGCATAGCTGTTTACATAAAAGAAATACAATTTCATTTCACTTTACATCTGGTACATCATCTTTCCTGTCTTGGAATAATCTTTACATTTAATGAACATGTCTTCTATTCCAACTTTTTCACAAAAGGCAGAAAAGGCATTTTGTCTATTTCTTTGTTTTTAAAGGTATTTACATACAAGCTACACTGTATTACTTATGGACTGAAAACATTAGTGCAACTGAGTTTTTTCATTATTTAAAAAAAATTAGTTGACTGTATAAACTCTGTCTGGGTATAAGAATTTTAAAAGCCCTTTTAAATAACTTGAACCTTATTTAAAAATAACTCAACTTAAACTCAACAAATATTTATTGAATATCTGCTATGTTTAGAGCTCTATTTTAGAATATGTAGGGCACACAAGAATGAAAAAAGATATAGATCTTGTCTTCAATACCATTCTAATAGAGAAAGTAATTTATTCCTACAAAGAAATTCATAATTCCTAATAAAAAATTTCAGAGCTCTCAGCTCTGTGGTAAGCTGGTAGAAAAGGAACAAATCGTTATCAGGGAATCAAAAGAGGCATAATTCCTTCTGGTTGAGATGAGCAGATGAGGCAATTCAGCCTGATCCTGAGGTACATGTAAGATTTCAACTAGAGGGAATGGGCTGGAGAGCTTCCCTACGATGAGGAGTGGTATGAGCAAAGAAAGAGAGTCAGGACAACATGGACTTATTTTTGGTAGGGTGACTGCCCAATTTTACTGGAGTGTTGGGGTTGTGAAGAAAATGGCATGAGATGAGGCAGGAAATGGGTCAGATTATGGAAAACCTTGAATATCAGGGAGGGCATGTTGATTTATTTGAAAGCAGTGGGAAGTTCTGGAAAGTTTTTGAGCAAGGGAGCTTCATGATGGTATCTGTGCATCAAGAATGTTAATCTGGCAGATTGCAAAGGATGGTTTGAAGGAGTTGAGGAGAGGGAGGCAAAAACTCCATTTAGAAGGTTTATTAGTAGGCTACTGTGATAGTTTGGTTCAGAGATAATAAGTACACAAAATAAAGTCGTGGCAGTGGAGATGGAGAAGTGGATGTGAGGACCTGATGGCTGACTAGATGTGAAGGACAAAGAAAAGATGAGCATCAAACATAACTCCAAGTTTTGAAGTCTGAGCAGCTAGGATAACTCAGAAACTGTCAACATAAATTGAGAAATTAGAAAGAGTTAGATTTTTGGTCTTTCTAAAAAGAAAAATTTTGCTTTTAAAAATAGGAATTAAGTTTATTTATTTATTTATTTTACTATGCAGAGCTTTTTGTAAAGTAAGCTTGCTGAAAGCAAGGACTGTAGCTTTTTTTTCTTTCCATCCCCAGCATCAAGCATAATGACTTGCCCAGACTACAATTAAAAAAATATTCAATCGAGTTTGAATTTATGACGTAACATAATAGCTAACATTTGTAAAGCACTTTTGGGTTTGTGAAGCATTTTAGAAACATTCCTATACTTAATCTTGACAACAATCATGGGAGATATCTGCTATTATTATCCTCATTTTGTAGATGAGCCAAATAGATGATTTCTCTGTCTAGTGAATACATGCAAGGTTGTACCAGAACCAACTCATACTGGCTTGGGATAGTCAATTGTTAAATTTTCAATGAGAGCATTTACATATTAGAAATCAGCAAACAAAAAAACTGGAACTTTTTTATCATTTTGTTAATTGTTTGGACTTCAGGAAATTATTGAGAAAATAGTAATGAAGATAAATTATTTTTATTATTGTTATTTTTACATCAGTTGTACAAATTTTCCAGCATACTGCTGGATATATGGATCAGGACCTTGGGAAAGAGTTGGGGAGTAGTAATACAGACTTGAGAGTCATTCATGGGGAGGTGATAATTGAAATGTTTTCAACAAACTGAGATTACCAAGGGAGAAAAAAAATTATTTCTGTTAAAAGTTCCCTTTGGGCCTAGATCAAGCTAATATTTTTCTCCTTTCCTGATAATAACAAATAGATGTTCTAAGAGACAAACTCAGTATGACTTGACTACATTGTTAATTGTTCCTATTGCTCCATGGTTTATAAAGTATATTTCTCATCATACTTTTATCAAGGACATAGTGCAAATATTATGATTCCCACTTTGTAAATGAGGAAACTGAAACCTAGAGACATTAAGAGACTTGCTCAAAGTCACATAACTAGTAAGTACGATAGCCAGGAGTTTACAAGAGTTTGAATTACAAATTTTCTCCTCATTTCTACCCTTCCTCCCACTCCAAGATGGCATATATTCTGATTGCCTCATTCCCCAGTCAGCCTTCCCTTCTGTAACCCCACTCCCACCCATCCCCTTTTCCCTTACTTCCTTGCAGGGCAAGATAGATTTCTATGTCCCCTTGCCTGTATATCTTATTTCTCAGTTGCATGCAGACTTTTTTTTTTTGAACATCTCTTTTTAAAATTTTGAGTTCCAAATTCTCTCCCCTCTTCCTTCCCCACCCACCCTTCTTAAGAAGGCAAGCTATTCGACATAGGCCACACGTGTATCATTATGTAAAACCCTTCCACAATACTCATGTTGTGAAAGACTAATTATATTTTGTTCTTTCCTATCCTATCCCCCTTTGTTCAATTTTCTCCCCTTACCTGTCCCTTTTCTAAAGTGTTTGCTTTTGATTACCTACTCTCCCTATCTGCCCTCTCTTTTATTGTCCTCCCTTTTTTTTTATCTACTCCTCCTTCTTTCTTTTTTTTATCTTTTATTTTAATTTATTTTTGACATGTTTGGTTTTCAGCATTGATTTTCACAGGCGTTTGAATTACAAATTTTCTCCCCATTTCCTCCCCCCCC
>CM053622.1:722312534-722340809 GCA_028646595.1 Phalanger gymnotis | reverse complement strand
ATGCATAATCCCTTTAGCTACCCAAATATTGAGGTCTCATGAATCATACACATCATCTTTCCCTGTAGGAATGTAAACAAAATAGTTCAACTTTAGTAAGTCCCTTGCAATTTCTTTTTCTTTTTCTTGATTACCTTTTCATGCTTCTCTTGATTCTTGTGTTTGAAAGTCAAATTTTCTATTCAGCTCTGGTCTTTTCACTGAGAAAGCTTGAAAGTCCTCTATTTTATTGAAAATCCATATTTTGCCTTGGAGCATAATACTCAGTTTTGCTGGGTAGGTGATTCTTGGTTTTAATCCTAGCTCCATTGACCTCCGGAATATCGAATTCCAAGCCCTTTGGTCTCTTAGTGTAGAAGCTGCTAGATCTTGGGTTATTCTGATTGTGTTTCCACAATACTCAAATTGTTTCTTTCTGGCTGCTTGTAGTATTCTCTCTTTGACCTGGAAGCTCCAATCTAATTTTTAAGGTAGTATTTTCTCAGTGGTCTTTTGGACCTCCTTTTCCATTTGGGTAATTGTGCCTTTCAAGGCATTCTTCTCCTCATTGGCTTTTTGGAGCTCTTTTGCCATTTGCAATAGTCTATTTTTTAAGATGTTCTTTTCTTCAATATCTTTTGGGTCTCCTTTAGCAAGTCATTGACTTGTTTTTCTTGGTTTTCTCACATCACTCTCATTTTACTTCCCAATTTTTCCTTTACTTCTCTAGCTTGCTTTTCCAAATCCTTTTGGAGCTTTTCCATGGCCTGAGACCAGTTCATATTTTTCTTAGAGGCTTTTGATGTAGGCTCTTCGAATTTGTTGACTTCTTCTGTGTGTATGCTTTTGTCTTCTTTGTCACCAAAGAAGGATTCCAAAGTCTGAGTCCGAATCTGAGTCTGTTTTCACTTCTTGGCCATGTTCCCAGGCAACTTACTTGACCCTTGAGTTTTTCATTGGGGTATGACTGCTTGTAGAGTAGAGAGTGCTTTGTCCCAAGCTTGAGGGGTTGTGCTGTTGTTTTCAGAGCTGTTTCTACACAGCAAGCTCTGCCACACCAGCTCTCCTCCTCCCCAAAGAACCACCAACCTGGGCTGCAACTCAGATCTGAGCAGGCTCTGCACTCTCCCTGGGATCTGCCACTTAATTCCTCCCACTGGGTGGGCCTGGGGCCAGAAGCAACTGCAGCTGTAGTTCTTTCTTCAGAGTTGCACCACCTCTGCTGCCCCTGGGGTGGTGGCTGAACCGCAAATTCCTTTCACTCTGTCCCTGCAGTTTTTTTCTCACTAACCTTCTCTGTCGCCTTTGGTGTTTGTGGATTGAGATGTCTGGTAACTGCCACAGCTCACTGATTCAGGGTGCTAGAGCCTGTTCTGCCTGGCTACCAGTCTGACTGGTCTGGGTGCAGTACCCACTGGGCTCTGCTCTGCTCTGCTCCCAGCTCCCTGTGATAGACCTTACCCAGAGACCATCCAGGCTGTCCTGGGCTGGAGCCCTGCTTCCCTCTGCTATTTCATGGGTTCTGCCATTCTAGAATTTGTTCAGAGCCATTTTTATAGGTGTTTAGAGGGTCCTGTCGGATAGCTTTAAGCACATCCCTGCTTTCTAGCCTCCATCTTGGCTCTGCCGCACAATAGCCAGGACTTTAACATAGGTCTCATTTCCTGCCCTTCAAAATGAAATCAACTCAGTAATTCACATCTTCTGAAATCATTTCCCATCCCTACTGCAAGACTTCATGGCTATCATCTCCCATCTCCTCCTTTTTTTCAGTTTCCTTTTATGTGTTGCCTTCCTCATTAGATTATATGCACCTTGAGGGCCCAAAATATTTTATGCCTTTATTTGTATTACTAGTACTTAGCCTGGCACATCATAGGTACTTAAGAAATGTTTAATGACTTTGACTCAAAGCATTGCTTCTCCAGTGAAATTTCTTCCTACTTAGAACTCCTACTTGTCAACTATGCTAAGGCATTAGCAGGAAATTAACATTTTCCCAGAAACCTTTGTAAACCAGCATTGGTTTGGAAAGGCAAAAATGAAATCCTTATTACCACTTCTTTGCCAGTCTGGGAACAGTACACCTGATGCTCAGAAAATTGGGAGCTTGAAAGGGTAGGGGCAAAAGGTGCTTCTAGGGGAATCAGAATTTGTCTTAGCAAGATCCCTGGATTGCTTTGCCTAAGCCACTTCCAAACATATGGACAAACTCCTTGAGGGACCAGCTTTCTCTAATTTCAAATTAAAAGCATGGAAATTGTTTCCAGATTATTTGTATTATTCTACTTGCTCCCAGCATCATTCTTTTGTAATTTTTTCATGTGGAAATTATTAGGTGCAATACTTTGGCTTTTCATCTTAATTTATCCACTAATATTAATCATGTACTAATACATCTAGTCATTTATTTTGAGATTAATTAGCCCTTAACATCCTGTTCTCTGACCTCTATCTTCTGATTTAAACTATTTCAGAAGCATTATAATCTCTTCTTATGTCTTAACAGTTGGCTACAGTATCTTCCAGTATACAAATATCAAGTCTTACCACCTCAGTGAACCCTTCCCCACTCATGCTAGCCCAATAAACATTGCCTCCTCTGATTTCCCAAGAAACATCCAGTGAATACCAGACAATTCAGCATTTGCATATTTCCTGGCTTCAAGACTACCTGGCTGTGTGCCTGTGCTTTAGCTACTTAAACTCTATTTCCTCCTGTTAAATGGAAAGTATAATAGTTATACAACCCTCCTCACGACCTTGTGGTTAGCACAGCACTGTACAAATCCTAAGCTGCTTTAGAAATGTGAGTATGCATACTTATGCTATCTTGCAATTTTTTCCTATCCTTTCTTTGTTTCTCATAATTTCAAATATCAGGTTTATATAGCATACCTATTCAATCTTTAGATGGCAGAAAGCTGGCAGATATCCATAGCATGTAGGAATAGAATCAGGATACAAAACAAGGATAAGGGATACAGGGTAAGACAATTGAGCTAAATCTGCTGATATGAATAGGGATAAATGTGCAGCCCTACACATGCGTGCAAGTAATTAATTGCACAAGTGCAAAAAAAGTCAGAGGACAAAATAATTTATGTCAGAAAATATACAGGACTTTTTTTCAATCATAGGCTCAATATCAGTCAATGATATGTGGTTGTCAAAAAGGTTAACTTGTTCTAAGAGTACTTTGGAAAACAGCATCCAGAACATGAAGCATAAAAGTTTCACATTACTCTTCCATGGTCATAGCACTTGGAGAGAACTATGTTTGCTTCTGGGAGCCACATTGTAGGGAGTAGAATGATAAACTTGGAATGTGTTTAGAGGAGATTAAACAACACAGTGAAGGGATCTGAGATCATCCCATATGAAGACTAGACAAAGAACCTGGGGGTATTTTGCCTAGAAAAGAGAAGACTTTGCAGATAGTTGTCTTCAAGCTATTGGAAGGTTGTATATGGAAAAATAACTAAGTTTGTTACAGAGGGCAGAATTAGTAGTAAGGTGAGTGGAACTCCAAAATTATCTTCTTTAAAGTAAGGACAATTCTTCACATTTAGAAGGGTTCAAGAGAAGAATAGGCTGCCTTACACAGCAATGACTCCTCATACTCAGTTCAATTCAACAAGTATTCAAGTATTTACTATGCACAAGGTGTTTGCTAATGTCATAGAGGAGATCTAGCACATATTATAAATTAAAGAGGGATTCACTATGGAAATAGACATCCTCTAGATGCTACTGTTTGTGATGACATCACTCTAGTTGTACCAAGAGCTGGAACATTGCAGAACCTCCTGGATGAGATCTATAACCACTCAAAAGATCTTAATATAACCATGCACATATGAGGAACCAACTGGATAATGAATGCTTATTGCTCAAATTGAAGCAAGCCCTCTAAAATCTAGGGACAATCTAGAGTACTTATTTGTGTGTTTATATGTGTATACATGTATATGCAGCCCACGTTTTGAATGCATATCTAATAGAGACTATAGTTACTTTTACTTTCCTTTCACTACAGCTTTGCAGCACTAATAGAATGTTGACAGTGGGGGGAAAGCCATTGGCGTTGGCAGGTTTTAAAACATCAGTTCATTAAAGGATTTCATGTGAAATATAATTTCCTGTGGAGTCATTGAAAAGATGGGTGTTTTACCTGTATTTCATGGAGATTTATGAGAAATATGGATAAGATGGAAAAGGATGAAAATAATGGGAAATCTTTCCTCCTCAGCACTTTTTATATGTTATGTTGTAAGGAACAATATCATTACTGCTATAATTTATTGCAGAGATTTAAATTGTGAGGAGTTGGGAAGTATAATGCATTTTTGGGGAAAAAAAACTCTTTGTTGTGATTAAGAAAAAAGGAGACAAAGAAAAGACTAATCTTGAGGAAAAATAACAAAGTTCTTAATAGAATCTAATTAGTATCTCTATGGAGTGAACTGAATCATTAATAATTATGTAGAGTATGAGGTGACTTGGCCTGTGACATCAGTCATAGAATATTATAAATCATTTTATATGAATGTATATTTATTATTGCTTTTATCTGTTAACACATTATACGTGCTGTATATTTTAATATTTAACTCTAGGTAAGTAAGAATAGCTCCTATTAGGAAAGGAAGTTTCTTAAATTCATTAAATAATTAGTATTAATGAACTGGAGTAGATCCTCAAGTTAACTTATTAAGAAGAAAGAGGTTGCAAGCTTAATAATGGAAAAATTAATTATCCAAACAAACACGTAGATTGCCATAGAGCTTAGGCTGATAAAATTAAATATATACCAATGAGTCAAGTGACGTTCCTTCGTTGGGGTGATATAAAGATGAGTATGGTCAGGCTCCAGACTCCATTAAATCTTACTACATGTTGAGGGGAAGGTGGTCTCATCATCCTTTCCTTACATTCCTGCTAAATATATGTCTTGTAGAGACACTACAAATGGACAATTTGAGTGCAGAATCATACAAGATGACAGCATTCTTTGCTGCCCTTGGGAAGTGAAATATCTCCATTAATGACCGAAACTTCTGCCTGAAACATGGCTGATCTTTTTTAATAGCAATGTGATGGCTGTGATTCATTAATCAATAGTCTCCCAGGTATAATATGATCACAGGAGCATAGATTTAAAGATGCAAAGGTCATCTAACTGAAACACATAGATGACTTTAAGTGACTTACCCAAGGTCAGATAGATTTAGCATTGAAACACAAGACCTCTGACTCCCAAACTAGCACTTACTCAGAGGACAATGGGAAGGTGCATATTAGAAATAGGTAGGAAATAACACATACAAATTAGGAGCTACGAAAAAGATTGGAGTAAATATTGTCATCAGTGAAATGTATGCTCAAAAGAGGAGATGAGCTAGTCACAAGACCAAAGTACAATACAGTCACTGGATGGTGTTTTTGTTCCTCTTTTCAACCTTGTGCTATCAAGTGGAATTTTTGAAGACTTTCAGCAAATTAATGAGAGGGGAAAAACTACCAAGAATCACATAGGATGAGAAGACGGTAGAGTGTTATCTATACTACAGGTGTGAAACTCACTACTGCAGCCCATAGGACTCCATAATGCACCATATTGAAATGTAATTAGAAAATAGTAAATAAAAACACAATATGACAAAAAAAAATTTAGCCATTTTTCAGTCACATCTGATTCTTTGTGACTTCTTTTTGAGTTTTCTTGGCAAAGTATACCAGAGTGGTTTGACATTTTCTCCTCCAGATAATTTTACAGATAAGGAAATGGAGGTAAGCAGGATTACTTGTACAAGGTTACATAGAGTGTAAGGTCTGAGGCCAAATTTGAATTCATGTGCTCTGAATCTAGACCCTTGTAACAATAATGTTGCTAGCAGCTGCTGCGGAGGTGAAAGACAAACAACAAAAGCACACAGGAGGGCTGCTCACACAGGTTCTTTGATCTGCTTTTCTAAGGAAAGCAACTTTAAGTGGTTTACAATCTCACTTCAATTAAACGTACATATATCATTCACTTAGTTGAGGGGAAAAATCCAGCACCCTGAACTTCAGAGTATACAAACAGAAATTACAAGCATACAGAACAAACACAAATCAGTACACAGGCTTCTATCTGTCCATAGCAATACATACAGTTACCAGAGAGAGTAACACCAACATCTGGGTTTTCAAAGCTGGAGAGGGCTCCTACAGCTGCCCAGAGTCTCATCTGGCCAAATCACCAACACTCTTCCAATGAGTGTGCCCCCAAAGGCAAAACACTAACCTCTGAGTATATATATACTTCTTCAGGGTCAAAGGGCATCACAACCATGGGACTCAAAAGCAGGTGACCTAGGCCTTCCCATGAGCAGGTCATCAAAGACTCTCAAATCAAATGAAAGATTCTCAACTGAAACAAAGGCAAGAGTCATTAAAAGCACTTGACTGCCTTAGCATTCTAAAAGAGAAGACAACAAAAAAGTCCCACCCTAATTACCATTACAGCCCTATACTCTATTCATATGCATTCGCTAGCTGCCCCCACAATATAACATAAATATTGTTAATTTGTGATTTTTGCAATCTATGTGCCCCAACAAGGATCTGTTTTTGAGTTTGACACCACTGATCTATACTAATGAAGTGAACTTTCACACTGATTAGATTAGAGAATCATTTGAGTATTTGTGTATAAGTGAAGTGCTATGTACCAGGCACTGGGGATAAAAAGACAGGAAGGAACTAGACCCTGAGCTCAAGAAGCTTAAATTATACTGTAGCTCCTAAAACATTCCTTATTGTTGATGATATTAAAACTGACCCTGGAGACAGATTCCCGATGTTTTATAAAAGACTCTTTTCTAGATATACTTGTTTTAATCCACCTCCTAATTTATATCTCCATAATTACCCATCAGCTCCTGGTAGAGGTGAATAAATGCATTCACTAATTAATTAATTTAAATCCTTCCGAAGTCCTCAAGTTTCCCATGGAAGACATTACTTGTTAGACTCATGGATAGGAGAACAGTTTATGAACAAACGAGCGATAGGGAGCAAAGTTAGGTGTAAAGTGGATAATTTCAATTCATTAAATGAGAATGTTTTTGTGCAAAAAAAGAAAAAGAAAAACAGCCAAGATCACAAGGAAAGTAGAAAACTGGGAAACAAAATTATAGATAGTTTCTCACATAAAGTTCTCATATCTCAAATATGTAAAGAACTTTGCCATATCTGTAAGAATGAGTCATTCCCCAATTGATAAATGGTCAAATGTATTGTATTGAAATTTGACAAATAGAAGATCATTACAGGTTACCAAGAATAACTTCCATGTTATCCAGATAACAGAAGTATGCTTATCTTGGACATTACTGAATCCTAGACCTAGAAGAAATCACAGGCTTTATCTAACCCATTCTATACCTAAACAGAATCTCTGCTATACAGTCTTCAATGGGTGATCATGTAGGATTTGTCTGAAGATCTCTTACCATATTAAGATTCCTCCCCCACCCCTAGTACCTCAACAGCTTATTCCATTTAAGGAATGATTCTGATTATAAAGAAGTTTTTACTTATACTGTGCCAAAATCCAATTCCATCTATTTCTTCTAGTTTTAGCCTCTTGAGTCAAGTAGCACAAATGGAATCTCTCTTCTATAGAACAGTCCTTCATTTATTAAAAGTCATCTATGATGGTCTACCTTCCTAGTCTTCTCTTCTTTGGGAGTAAAAATAGCCCATTTCTTTTGATGGATCCTAATACAATTCAGTTTCCATGGCTCTTCATTCTGAGTAATCATCTTCTAGCTATACTCCAAATCAGCAATATTCTAATATGTTGCCCAGAGAACTAAAGTGCTTTGAATGTAGTCTGGCCAGACAGTTCTCCATTTTCAGCTCTTTGCAACCTTCAAACCATATGTAGTGAAATGATCTTAAAAAATTGAGATGTAACAGAAAAAAATAATACCATGTAAGAACAGGTCAAGATACATGGCATCCCTTTCTGCCTGAAGGCTTTTGTAGTTGCCCCAAAGATATGCTTATCATCTACTACTCTTATTCAATTACAGAACTCATTTTGTCCACCTGTACAAAAGTTCACAGAAATAATATATTTGATTTTGTTAAATACAAAAGAATAATGTCAGCATGATAACTTTTCCTCACACTATTTCTATCTGAATATAATCAAAAGATATGAAAAGAAGCAAATAATAGCAACAATGACAATTTGGAACTAAAATGTAGAGGTCACACTGCATCATTAGGCAAGCAGAACACCTACAAATAAATGAGTCTTGAAGGGCAAAGCACTAGAAACATAAAGAAAGTAAAAAGAAGCCAGTGGCTCTGTATGATAAAATCATTACCAACATAACAAAGCTGAATAGAAAAAAACAGTTTGAAGGAATCGACATTATATGCTATCAGTCTCGATGTACACATTGAACACTATAAAATGGACCATAACAGTTTTGCAAAGTATCCTAACAGAACCTATACAATATTCACTAAACATAGGGTCTGTCACAATAAGGAATCTAGAGAAAGGTTGACAATTCCTCAGTAAAAGGAAGATTAATCCTTAATGTATATGAGAATGACGGAAATGCATTTATCAAGCATTTAGCATTTGCCAAGTACTAGGCTAAGCTCTGGGTGAAAGAAAAAAACAAAACAAAACAGAGCAAAACCAAAAAAAAAAAAAGGCAGTTTTTTTTTTTTCAAGTAACAAACTCTGATTGAAGGAAACAGTAAATAGATATTGAACTTCAGGTTAGATGGAAATGTCTGGAAGCCCTAAGGCTATGGTGGTGGGGAAGATCAAAAGCCCTTTTGTGTCATTAGGTTAGAAGAGTAGGTCAGATAACAATGCTAGAACTCTGGAGATAGTAATGCCTATGGAACACCATAGAAAATCATTCCAGGGCAATTGGTAAGACCTGTTGGTCTTCCATGTTACAAACAAGAATAGAATTGATAACTTCCATATTATCTAAACCAGGGGTGGGGAACTTGTGGCCTCGAGGCCATACATGGCCCTCTAGGTCCTCTAGTGTGGTCCTTTGACTGAATCCAAACTTCACAGAACAAATCCCTTTAATAAAAGGATTTGTTCTGTACAACTCAGATTCAGTCAAAAGGCTGCACCCAAGCACTTAGAAGGTCTAACCTATCCAATCAGGGCAGCTATCAGGACAGGTTCTGGGTGGTTTGAAGCTAAGGGAAGATGGGGTGGGGGGAGAAGGACAGGGGCAAAGAGTTCTCCCTTTCTCCTAGCTACACTCAATGAGTTTTACTCAGACAAGAATGAGGAAAGAGATGCATAGGAAGTGGAAGAGAAAGGGAAGGAGGTACCTAGAGCTAGTATAGAGAGCAAAGAAGGAAAAAGAAGCAGAGAGAATTATGCTCCATGTAGTAGCTTCTCACCTCTCTGACCATCCCAGATAGATTCTGGGCAGTCTCACATCCAGAAAGGGAGAAGAAGACAGAAAGTGAAGAGTAGTCTGTAGTGGCTTAGTTAATCTACATGTATTTTGAGAAGCCAGGGACTGGAAAGAGAAGGAAAGAGGCCATGATAGTGGGTCATTCCACTTCCCAGCCTACATAAAAATCTTTTAGAATAAGAAGACATCACTTCACCAAATTAAATACTAAAAGCAGATAACAGGTACATGTCACCAAATTTGTCAAATTGGTTTATCTCTGGATGCAAACTGAAAAGGGGCTAAGATACAAAATTGGAGTCAAAGAATAAGGTTACTGCCATCACATATTACAGAAGGGTTATCTCTAAGGAGTCCAGATATAGTGATCAATGAAAATTATGAAAGGAGAGAATATAAACTTTGTAATATGTCCATATAAGATATTAAAAAAATAAAAATAGTACCTACAAAGTAACAAGCAAGACATTACCTCATAGCTAGAATTGTGTATCAGAAATGTATTATTTTTCATAGGACACATAAGAAATCCCCACACTATAAATACAGATAGCAAAAAATCCAAGAGAATCCAACCAATAAATTATACTAGAACACAATATTTATTATGTTGCCCATAATTATCCAGACAGAGCACTGATACAGAAAAATTTAAGAACTTTTTTAAAAAAAATCACCAAAAATATGCTTAATTTCCGCAGTGCATTAAAGAAAAAAAAATAATGAATATAATGACCTAGCAGGAAAAAAATCAGAATAATGTAGAAACCAGATGAGGTACACAACCATACCTGCTGTTCTGACTGACTGAAATGTACTAAAGATGAGTTAAGTGAGCTTACAACATAATACTTTTATTCAGTGATGAAAAGGAAGTAGTTTATTCATCTAAGCGATAGTATACAGAACACTAAATATAAAGGAATAATAACAAGATATCAAAACAGAATATTGGCTTGCCCCAGGAAATTTTCTATCTAACTTACAAATGATTAAATTCAAGGAATTTTGAGAAGTGAGGGATCAAGAGGAGGGGAAATCATGGGAAAATTGGCAACTGAGCAGAGCCTTAAAAGATAAGAATTCTGAGGGATATACAGAAGGAGGGAATATATCCAGTCACAGGTAATAGCTTTTGTGAAAACACAGCACCAGGAGATTTAATCTATCAATGAATCAATACCCATTTAATGAAGGGTCATTAATGTGCTTCCCATGCCCATTATTCTGTGTGCTGTAAGGAATTCAGAATAAATAGAAGACAGCCCATGTCCCCAAATATTTTACAACCTTAATAGGTAATATTTATGTAGTACTTTTTAAGTTTTGCAAACCACTTTATCTACATTAGCTTACTTGATTTCTTGTTAGGTAGGTCATATTATTATCCCCATTTTCAAGATAAGGAAACTGAAGCTGATAGAGATTTAATGACTTGGCTAGAGTCACACATTTTAATTTTTGAAGCAGGATTTGAATATGTTCCGAATACCTTATCTGGGGTGCAAACTATCACACTTGCCGTCTAACCACCAAACCTACTAGCCACGATGGTAGCAATGTTTGTGAGACAAAACAAAATATAATTAGGCAAAAACTCAAATCAATGCAAAATAATAAAACACAGATTATAGATGATCATAGTCCAAATAGGGATGAGTAGAACAGTTGTGGTTAATGATGTAAGAATTCCAAGAAGGGGAACATCATTGTAAGTCGTGGCAACTGTGAATGTTAGCACAGAGAAAGTGAAGTTTGAGCTGGTCCTTGAAGGATGGATAGATTTTGGATATGAGCCACAAATACCTCCACCATTTTTTTTTCCTTTTGACCTTCAGGTACCTGATCCCATCTGTTTACCCAAGTCCTGACTCTTGAAGCTAAGTTAATTGAATAGCTGTTCCTTTCCTTTTATCTTCTTGAAGTTGGGTGGGAGAAGTTGTCTGGGCATCGTAAATCTCCATCAGTTCTAGTGCAAGGCTATATGCTCACTTCCATTGTAGCCTGCTTATATGTTATGATGATTTATCGTTTTAATCTTTTCCTTAAATGAGCGCTGAGGCTATGCAACTGGCCCATATTTACAAAGACAACAGCAGCTAAATAAATAAATAAATGATTATCTTAATAACCTTGAGATTAAGATATAATGTTATAAGGCCTGCCATGCCTGAAGAAATGTGCATTTCTCTCCCCTCTCTTGGCATTGCTTCCACACAGTTATTTTAGAACCCCATATTTTTCATCTGTGAATAATTAGAGATAATCCTGTATTGCTTTAGCCACAATTGCAGAACAATAGGCTGCTGCCCATTAAGTCAATGTCACTTTTGGCAATAGTTCCTTTCTTTGTCTATGTCAGAAAATAAGGAGATCCAAACAGGCACAATTTCAGGATGTGCAAAGATTTATCACTTTATATACCAAACTAAAAGCATATTGTAGCCATTCGTTCTGCAGCCTGCCCTGGGTAGGGATTTCAGAGATGTCCTTCATTCCTCTTCCTAGCAGCAACTTTCAGAATCTTTTTAGCAAGTCACCAGGACAGCTCGGGTCTGACTGTTATATGGAGATGAGCCTGGCTCACTAGAACTGGGTTACATTCCAGATCTGCACCTATCTCAGAGATACTTGGACATGGAACCATGATTCAAATTGCAGCACCTAGCAGTGTTATCAAGCTGGAAAAAGAATAAAAGCAAAAATCGTGGCATAGGTACTTCTCTGCTCACCAGATTCTTCTCCCTTGGCATCTAACTTTGCCACTAACTATATTGAGAAGACAGAGGATTTTTGACCTAAGTTACCTCATATCCTCTTCTCTGAAAGATATACGTCATCCTTTTAAATCCAAGCATTCACCTGCACCTACAATAATATTCTATTACTTTTGTCTACTATTTAGCCATTCCCCAATGGGTGAGCACCCCTCTAATTAGTACTGGATAATGACAAAAAATGAACTGCAACCCTGGTTAGGAAGTTAGAGTGGAGCAGTAGGAGCTGAATTCAGTATCATCTGTTACAGGGTCAGAGGAACAGTACAACAGTTATGTTCTGAGCCCTGAAGCCTTAGTTTGACATCGTGGTCAACCCTGTTCCATACTTCCTCCCCTGGTGACTTTCATATAGGCTAAATTTGTTATCTTGGGTTAGAAAAAATGATTTACTATTATTTCTCCATGGCTTTCCCAATAACTATTTGGTCCTGCCCTCTTAGACTTTTATTGGCATAGTTGTGGGAAGAACTGGGTTTTCATGCTTCTTCCTCTTCCATCACCATTGCTAGTCCTGTGAAAACAGCATATTAAAAGCTGTCATTCATAAAAAAAAAAAGGATTTTTCATAAAATTTCTTGGTCCCAGAAAACAAAAGTAGGACCAAATGAGTAAAAATTATAAGTAGGCAGATTTTGTCTGGATATAATGAAAATATGTCTATCAATCTGAGATATTCAACAATATATGAAATTGGACAGCTCTGAGAGCTAGCAAACTAACCATTGTGGAAGGTTTTTAGTATGTTTTAAATAGGATCCATGTTTTAAGTAGATGGTTTGGTACCTGAACTTTGAAACTTCTTCACAAGTTTTCTGATTGTTTACCTTGCCTCCAGGCTATTTTTTCTCTAATCCATTCTCTATCCAGTGGTTGGATTGATACTTGTAAATTACATATCACACCATGTCACTCCTCTGTTCAAGACAGCCTTATTTCCAATACTGAAAATAAGATTGAATGGACAGAGACAGAAAGCTTAAACAATTCCTTCTAAAATGCTATGACTAACAGCTATGTCTTCCTGGACACTAATTAGGGTATCAGAATATTATACTCTTTGTCTCCATGGAAGAAAATATATAAATATTTTGCCTTGGACATGGTGGTAATGGTGTGGAGAGAATGATGAGGGCAATGGCAGAAGATTCCTGTAGAAAGCAGAATTGGGTTAGACATTTTACTAAAGTATCAAGGAGAATTAAAAAGCTGAAGCAGAATGGGGTAAGCCCTCTTAACAAAGATAAGCTGTTTTGGTTTTTGTTTGTTTTTATTTTTGTTACGGGGTGGGGGGGGTTGTTTGTTTTTTGATTCTAGGCATTCCTGGAGTTTGTGATTTTGTTTTAAAAAATATCAGAGGATCTTAAATTTAGATCTGTTGGTTCAACATCCTTTCCCATGCTGTTATCTCATGCAGAACTTATCTGACTGATTATCAATCATTTATTCTCATTTTTCCACGTTCAAGATCTATTTTAGTCCTCTTTAAAATATGGACAATATTTCTTATGCCATTGACCTCACAAGATTACCGTGAGGAGAGTTCTGTATAAGCATTTAATTCTGTCACTAAGAAAGGGATGTGTTACACATTTATGGGCTGGACTTTCTTAACTGGTTATAAAACAGGAATCTCACAATCAACATGTGGAAGACATAACTGATTTTCCCTCCTAAATCCACCCTTCTTCCTAGGTTCCCTATTTCTGTCAACAATGTCAACATCTTCTATTCACCCAAAGTTTTAACCTGAAGGTCATCTTTAACTCTTTGATCACCATCATCTCCCTATATCCAAGTTGTTGTTGTTGTTGTTGTTTTTTTTTTTTTCCCCAGAGCTGGCTGTTAAATATTTATTGGCATACCACTATGTCACAACTCTCTTCTCCATTCACAAGACCACCATTACAACTCAGATCTTCATCACCTTTTTTCAGAATAATTTATGGATTTCCTAATTTTTCTTCCTGCATCCAGGTCACTGACTCTCTAATCTAATTCTATAGCTAAAAGAATGGAGTGCTAGACTTGTAGTCAGGAAAACCTGAGTTCAAATCTAGCCTCAGACACTTATTAACTGTGGATCTTTGAGTAAGTCACTTGACCTGTCTCTATAAGCCTCACTTTTCTTATCTGTAAAATGAGGATAACAATAGCATCTGTCTCCCAAGGTGGCTGTCAGGATGAATGATTTATTTGTAAAGTGTTTTGCAAATCTTAAAACACTACATAAATACTAGCTATCGTTATTCTTTTGGTCAATCTGACTTCCACGTTGCTGCTGAGGTGATATTCCTAAATCACACATCTGATGACATCACTTTCCTCTTCAAGCTGCTCCAGTGCTTCCTTATTGCTTCTGAAATAAAATCCAACTTCATCTATTTGACATTTAAGTCCCTTCATAATCTGACTCCAGATTCTCATTCCAGGTTGACGGCATTTGGCATCCTTTATGTTCTAATTCAACTGGCCTTGGTCCTTTTTCCCAACACAATATTCCCTCTCCCACTTGTCCTGTATTCAGCTCAAGTTCTCCACCATGCTTGATATGCTTTCCTTCATCATGTCTGTCTTTTTTTAGTATCTTAACTTTCTTCAGTCACATGACTGCCACCTTTTCTTTTATCCTCTCAGCAGGCCTCTCCCCTGCACATGAAATTACTGTGTATTTATTTTTTATATATTAAATATTTATTTATTTGTGGACACGTTGACCTCTTTCCCCCAGTGGAATATAAACATTGTGAAAGATGGGTTTGCTTCCCTCCACCCCTCGCCTTTACATCACCAGCACTTAGCAAAGTACTCAGCACACAGTAGGCACTTAATAAGGTTTTGGACAATTGAAGTACATCTAGCTTATGTTTGAATACTCTCACAAACTACCTCACAAGGCAGCCCACTCTATTTCTGGGGAACATGGATTATTATTAATAATAACTCACTTTCATATAATTCTATGCAAGGCACTTTCCTCGTAGCCACAATGCAAAATATACTCTTGCCAGAAGGACTATTTTATGGAGAACTCACACAGGGCAAGCATTCACATGGTGGTCAGAAGAAATGATACAAAGACACTCTCAAGGTCTCTCTGAAGAACTTTGGAATTGCTTGTGTGACATGGGAGACATTGGCACAGGAGCACTCAGCATGGCATGCTCACATCAGAGAAGGTGCTGTGATCTATGAGGAAAGCAGAATTGAAACAGCTCAAAGGAAATGCAGGATGTTCAAGTTTGGAGTATCCACCCCAAATGTTCACACAGACTATTTGTACCCGACCTGTGGTGGAGCATCGTGAGCTCCTATTGACCTGATCAGCCACAATCGGACACACAGAATCTTGACTCAAGCATAGTGATGTCATTTTGTTCTTCTTCTAGAATAAAGACAACAACTACCACATAGAGAGTGCAAACTTATGGCTTGCCCAGTGTCATACATGCAGTATGTGGTAGAGCAAGGATTTGAACTGAGTTCTTCTGATTCTGAAGCCATGATTTCCACTATGCTAGGAACCCTGCACTTAAAATCAGAAAATTGTGATGAAAGTCTGAGCTCCATAATTGACTAACAGTTTGAACTTAGAAAGCCATTTAAACTCTCTAAGCCTCATTTCCCCCTCTAAAATATAGGGTTAATAACACTTATCTTACCTATCTCACAGTACATTTTGTTTTTTTTATAAGTTCACTTATCATGAGGAGCAATAACAGATGTGAAAAGCACATTGCAAGCCATAGTGTATATGTGTGTGTGTGTGTGTGTGTTATTATTTCACTTCCATTAGAATTTTCCTCTGATCACTAGTAGTAGTGTGGAGATGATGCTAGGTTCCTAAAAGCTATGCCAGTGAGACAGTGATTGAATGGAGGCAGGGATTCCTAGCTCTCACACACCAAATCCAACAAAGACCTAAAAAAATCAACAGACCAAATGATAATCAATAAATTCAATGAAACACTAAAATATATGACGCTGTCCACCCAAGAACTGCATGAAAATCTTCCTCATGTCCATAAGTGATAGGAAAGTAGGTCTGCAAAAAAAAAAGAAACAAAAAAAAGAATAAAACCAGTACAAGTGCAGGGAAACAAGATGGAATTCTCCCCATAAAATCAGAGATGAGCAAGAAGCAATACACAATTGTAGCCTTCAAGGATTTGTACTGAGGATACAGAATGCTATCATAAGGCATTGTGGAGTACCCTGAAGATTCAAAGTTCTTACCCTCAAAGCCGAAGGGGGGAGTGGTTGTTAAAAATGAACTTAATACAAGGAAACTTGAGGAGGTGATGATTATTGACCTACAACAAGAATAAACAGAAGTTCCACTATATACCCAACGAGTCCATCAGGGGTGAATCTTGGTTCTGGCAAGAAGCCCCATCGCAAAACTGTGGGTAGAAACATAAACAAGAGAAGACAATGATCTCTGTAAAGAATTATGATAAATCCAGAGATATCTAAGAATTCAGCTTAGAAGAAGTCATTCTCTAAAAACTGTAAGTAGATAATCAAAGGCAAAAAAAAACCAAACAGATCTTTTCATAGGGACTTCATGGATAGCTAAGAAAAATAAAGCAAGAGAGAAAAGAAAGAAATTAGAGTTTTGGAAGAAAGAATTGGAAAGAAAATAAGTACCTCAAAACAGAAAATGGTAAGACTAAATAATGAATTCTCTGAATATTAGAATGGAGCAAAGAGAAATCAATGACTCCATGAGATAAGAACAAAAAATAGATCAAAATAAAAGAAAATATAAGGTATATGCTACAAAAATAACTTACCTGTAAAAAAGGTAAGGAGAGGTCATTCGAGTCGTTATGTTTCCTGTAAACCATGATAAAAAAAAAATTCCCAGTCGCTGCATTTTGAAAAAATACAAATGAAAACTTTCCATTCCATTAAAATAAGAGAGAAAAGTAAAAATAGAAGAAGCTACTGATCACCAGAAGTGATTACAAGCTGGAATCCAGAGATTCCAGGTCAAGGAAAAAAGTTGTACAAATGTCCAGAAAGACAGAAAGAAGGAGTTCAAATGCCATGGAACAACAGTCAGGATCATCAAAGACTAGGTGGCTTCTACTATAAATGAGAAGACTCTTGGAATATGTTATTCCAAAAGGCAAAAGACAATGAGATTACAAAGGTAAAATGGAATAAACAGAAACACAAATACCTGAAGGCATATGGAAGGACAGGCTTAGATGTGCTAAATGCACCACTGGTAGAAATGTGAATTGAGGCAGACATTCTGGAGGACAACTTATAACTGTGTACCAAAAATCACTGGACTGTCCTACTTTCTATCCAACAATAACACTGATATGCTTATACTACAAGGAAATCAAGGAGAAAAGAAAAAAAAATCATTGAAATATTTAGTTGTTTTTTGGTTTAGCCAAGAACTAGAAATTAAGGTGAGAGTGCCTTTCAATTGGAGAATCGCTGAACCAGGTGAAGTATGGAACACGGTTGTACAACAAGAAGTAACCATTTTGAGGAATTCTAGGGAGACTTACATAAAATACTTACAGAGGGAAGTAAGCAAAACCAGAAAAAAATGTATAAAATGACAGCATAAATTAAAAATCAACTTTAAAAGGAGTTATCCGATCACAGTAATGACCATCATGATTCTAAAGAACCCAGGACAAAGCATGTTACTCAATTCCTAATAGAAAAGCAAAGTATTCAAGGTAAAGACACAGATTTTCAACATGACCACTCTGTGAGTTTATTTTTCTTGACTTTTATCTATATTGATCCAAAGTTATCCAATTTTGGAGTTAACCACTGTAAGAATGGTCACCAGGAAATAACTGCTTTCCACTAAACAATACGTAAGTATTCTTGTTGGCTGCACATTGACTTAGAAAAATCACTTATTAACAATATCTTTGTCCTATTGAATTTTTATTTATGTTGTTAAATATTTTCCAATTACATTTTAGGCTGGTTCCAGCTTCACCGAGGAATTTTGATGACGATATGGGGCCTATAGGCCCCATAATACCTCTGATATTGAGGTTTACATACAGTTGGTAGAGGAAGAACCCTTAAGGAGCAAAATCATCCACTCTTGTCACACTGAAGTCAGGAGTTTTATTTCTTATACTATTTTTTTTCAATTTAGAGATTTTTGAAAATAAGAGCTCTGGAGCTTGTCCAATTGGCCATTTTTATGGTTTTCTACATGAATAAAAATGAAGTAAATTTATGTGTGATTGAATGCAAATAGATCAGAAGATCCAAAGACTAAGGCTTAATATGATAAGAGCAAAATTAAACACGAGGTGGATTAAGAACTTGGCAAAAAGAATTCATTTGCCCATTCTTAATTCCAAACAGGAAGATTAACTGTTAAGAACAGCATGTCATTTCCATGCTTCATAATGACAGCCTAATCCATTTTACTTACATGGATTAACAGTGTCCAGAGAGTCTAAACTTTCTTATTAACATTAGATAGTTTCTTTACATGAATACAATGTACTTGTCTTTTCCTCTCTTTTTTTTGCTCCATTTTCGAGTTAATTTAATTTCTCCTGGTTAATAAAGACAGGATTATTCATATCTGCATAAGCTAGAGGCAAGGGAACGCAAACATTTACTCATTTACTGAAAGGTTATTTAGATTATGGATTGAAAGGTGGCAAAGGCAATATAAGAATGTGTGTGGGGAGGGCATAAAATAATTTTCTGCCAAATTTTCCAGTTACTTAACCTTTCTGTTACTTTCTCAAATTCTCAATATAGGAAATTGAGGTGGATTTTTTTTTTCTCAACAAAAGTTCTCATCTATTGGGTCTGGCCATCAGCCAATCCCTCTGATAGAATTCTTCTCCCTCAGGCACCAAAGCTTCATGATATTTAAGCTGTCAAGATAACTTCAAGAGATTTATAAGTATTTAATGTGCTCTGTTCTGTCAGATGCTATTGAGAATGGAGTCCAAAGAAATGTCATCCGGTCTAGACCAATTTTGCTAAATGGGATTGAATAATGATGCTAAAAATAGTTGGCAGATTTATCTTGATCATATATATATATATATATATATATATATATATATATATATACATGTGTGTGTGTTCACATATGTGTGCATATACATACACACATATGCATCATTTATTATATGGATGTATATACACATGTATTATTATGTGCATATATACATAAATATGTGTCACAAATAGGTTGTATATGTTTACATGCATACAAATGCATGCCTGTATATGTTATATTCTGTTGTTATATTACTTTGTGTCACATCACATGATATCATGTCACATCACATATTTTTATGTGTTATATTACATTATGTCATATTAATTATAGTATATTATATGTTATATTATGTTATAGTTCAGAGCTGTTATTTCGTTGGCAAAGAGAACTCCCTGGTAAGGAAATCCTATTGATAGAGATTAGCAACTTATCTATAATTTATAATTAGAGAGTTGTCCAACGTAGTATTAATCTGATCAAAGGTCTTTCCCGCCCATTCAATAGAGCTCAGGTGGGCCTAGTTAGGAAGACCTGATTATTTGTTTGTAAGTAGGCCTAAAGCCCCTACCTACTAGGTGCTAAGCCATCCTAAAGAGAGTTGCTAAGACTAGAGTCAATCTAGAGTCAATGGTATGTGCACTGAGTTCTAGTCAATCAGATGACAGCTAGGACTGTATAGAAAGAGAGCCCAGAACTGGAAGCAGCAGAAGTGAGGAATGGGAACAGCAGGACTGGGAGCAGGGGAGTGGAGAACGGCAGGATTCAGAAGCAGAGAGCCAGGAGAGAGAGAGAAAAAGAGAGAGAGAGAGAGAGAGAGAGAGAGAGAGAGAGAGAGAGAGCACTGAGCAGAGATTGCTGAATGAGAGAGTTGCAGAGATCAAGGAACATGGAGTCAGCAGAGCTACAGGAGATGGTGCTTGGCTGAGAGTTAGGACTCATGAGTGATGTTTTTATACAAAGGCCCTAGCATCAAGGGGGAAGCTACAGTATGGCTTAGTTCCTTGTTATAATATTTTATTATAATTGCTTTGTTACTACAGTGAGGTAGACTTATGGGTTTTGGAATATTATTGCCACAATATCGAATTGGGGGCATTGGTCCTTGGATCTGATCCTCTGGAGTTTAAATAAATGTTTTACTTCCTCTGCCTTCTACCTAGAGAATTCCTTATAATTCTTTATTATGAACCACTCAAGCATGTCCATGGCCCTCTCTGAGGCCATGAATTTTGCCTTCCTGTTATATGCGAGGAACCCCAAAGTTAAATGACTTATCCATAATTTCATATCTTGTATATGTCAAGGGCATAACTTGAATTCCAGTATTTCCCAATTTTATTGCCATTTTTTAATCAGCTATATCAGGCTTCCTCCTGTTACACATACAAATACACATGAACACAAGGCCAAAAACTACCTCCTCTATTTCCTATCTTCAACGATCCCCTCCATGATTGTATAAATTATTCTTCACTAATTTTCTAAGGATGGGAACATAAGCTTATATGCTGGTAATTATTAAATTTTCTCACCATCTTATTAGTCATAACATCCATGTTTCTCTCAAGGATTTGATGTTCTCTTCTAATGCTTTTTGTTTGTTTTAGAATTGATCCATTAAAACCCTCAAAATTCTGTTGTTTTCAGTATAGACCTCTCATGTGTGATCTTTGTCCAGACAGTCCAATTTCTCATCTTCCTTTCATTAGTACCATTTCTATTTTGTCAGAGAATATACCAAGGTCTGTATTTTACAATCCAAATATAGTAGTTTCACTCATGTTGATGGAGAGAACAGTTTGTCAAACTTATGGCATATGTTTGTTTGTTTTTCTTTCCCTTTCACAACTTTTCATGGTGTTATGAGATGACAACATTCATAATCTTCTGCTCCATAAGTTTTTATAAGAGCTGACATTTTCAACCAATCTTTCCTTAGGCTACTATGTGCACCATTTGTCAAGGAAATAAAACATTTGCTAGCCAAAGTGATTTTTTCGGGGCTCACCTTGATGTGACAATTGAATTAAACAGCACACATTCTGTAAATGTAGGCTAGATAAATGCCCAGTCTTTTATGTGTAATCCGTTGACCAGAATTCCCAAGTTCTGGATACATAGACTGTATTTGACATTGGAAGCATCTCCAAATCTCTCTCTGTCTCTCTGTCTCTGTCTCTCTGTCTCTCTCTCTGTATCTCTCTCTCTCTCTCTCTCTCTCTCTCTCTCTCTCTCTCTCTCTGTCTCTCTCTCTCTCCTCTCTCTGTCTCTCTCTCTCTCCTCTTTCCTCTCTCCTCTCTGCTGATTGTGTCCTTATAGAAATATTTCTCTAGAAAAAGAAGTAATCAAATATAGCCTGTGTCAAACACAAGTAATGAAGCCTCTCCCCATATTTTGAAAATCACTTAAAGTAAATTTTTATATGCTGAATACAGGATGGTCTTTATTCCAACTCATAGAAAATGCAAAAAGTGTAGAAGAATCTCATGATTCCATGCTCAATGCCAAAAGCACACAGAAGGACTTATAATGACCAATAAATAATCAACAAAATTAACCTCTCTTCTCCAGTGAGTCTTCTTATGGACTACATTTGGAACTACTAGGCTGGCAATCTTCTCACATGTTGGTGAGATTCTCTTTTGGGCCAAATACCTTAAGAGAATTCCTGCCTTATGGAACCATGTTTCAGGTATGGATTGCCCCAGAAGGAAAGGTAACTCGGGGTTGCTGAGATCAATAGTTTATTTAAATAACCCAGGTCAGAGTGTTATTTTACTATCATTTCTTCCTAGTCTTTCTTCAAATTTAGTATTGATTTTAATCTTTGCTCTAACAAATTGATGATCTCACTGCATTGATAACTAATTCAGGAGGAAACAAAAAGCCTCTGTCATTGGTAGCTAGTTATTTTCTGACTGATAAGCTATAATCAATTTGATTTCTTTTGTGCTGCTATTCAGTCCTGGATAAGCCTAGTACTTTATAGTACTTCTCTTCCTTATGAAAGAATTCATAAAGGTCTTAGGTTTCTATAAGATCTACAAGGCTCTGCTCACTTCCATTTCTTAATCTTGAGCCATATTTTTTCACTATTTTTAAACTCCTCCCCCCAACTACACTGTTTCATTCAAGTCACTGAGTATTGACTTACATGTTGATTAAATTTGGAGGGTTTTAAGTTCATAGAATTGCTCTACCTTCTCATTCTCTGCAACAGATGTTGGTGCATAAATTAATAACAATAGGTAGCATTTTTATAGCACAATAATGTTGAGATTATCAAAGTACCTTATGCATATTATCTAATATTATCCTTGCAATATCCCTGAGTGGTGGATGCTGTTATTCCCCTCTATTTTACCAATAAGGAAACCAAAGTACACTGCAATTTAAGTGATTTGCCCAGAGTTACACAGCTAATAAGTGTGTGAGGCAAGATTTTAACTCCAGCAATTAGGTGGTGTATTAGATAGAGTACCAGGCCTGCAATCAGGAATATCTGAGTTCAAATCCTGCCACAGATGCTAGCTGTGTGACTCTGGACAACTCACTTAATCCTGTTAGCTTCAGTTTCCTCATCTGTAAAATGACCTGGAGAAGGAAATGGCAGACCGCTCCAATACCTTTGCCAAGAAAACTCTCAAATGCTGTCTTAAAGAGTCAGACATGACTGAACAACGACAAAACAACTTTGTGACACCAGGTCCAGTACTGTCCTCTATCTACTGTGATATCTAGCTGCCCCTAAATTGCAATAGTATTCATGGTGATTGTTATAGAAATGATGATGCTCGCCACTTCAATATGTGATACTCAGTGTTGTTTTTCCTTGCCTGTGGGTGCATATTAACATTTCCAATTCCTTTATTTCTTTCTCCAAGGATGACTTGTGATCCATCCTTCTATTTGACTGTAACTTTCTTTTGTCTTCTGGATTAATTCATACTGACAAAGTTAATATCAATGTATTCATCCTGCGCTCATTCTTTAGTCTGTCTAAAATGATACACGTATAAAGTACCAACAGTTAATTTAATTCAATTTATTTCTTGTTCTATGTAAAATGCTAAATTAGTATTTATTAGTGGTTCAAAAACAGCATGATTATTTCACCTCTCTACCCCCTTTTCTGACACTATATCCATCTTCATAAAAGTGTAAGAATCCTTTCATTTTTCAAGAACTAGGAGAATATGAGTGTGAAATGTTGAATATAAAATTGAAGGCCATGTAAGTTGATTTTGCCTTTTTCTTTCTTTCCCCTTTGTTACAAGAGGAGACTTTCAAGGTAGGGAGGGGTGTTTATGTGTTTATGTGTGGTATATCTGGAAATGGCAAACAAAAGCTTTTAATAAAACTTTTAAAAAAAGAAATGGAAGAAGGGCTTGGGGCCATTTTACATGTTTCTTTTTTTCACATTTTATTGCCAAAAGATGTCTATCTGTTCTTAGCTGAAGGAGTCCTTGGGAAGTAGTCACAGGCTATTACAAGAACCTTCTTGGAAGCCTTTTTCAGCATAATAGAGCCTGCCAGAGCTTCTCCTCCTCTGACAGAACATCTGAATAACGCAGTCATGATATAACAAGTCATCAGCGTTGTACTCTGTTGATCCTTATGTATAAACTATAAAACTCATGCAATGCAAATACAGGTTATCTCTTCTTCACTATTGGTCTTTAAGAAGAAGCTAGATGAGCACTTTTTAAGAACTTTATAAAAGATTAATTTTTGAGGTTGGTTGAGCTAGGCGTATTCCAGCTCCAGAGTTCTGTAACCATGTTAAGTCAGAAAGTTGTAGACTTTTAAATCTAACCCTGTAGGTTTTTATTCTAACCCTCCATTTAGCTCAGTGCCTGGCATAGATTAAGCATTTGACTTTTGGAACCTAATGTGACCTTAAAGGTTATCTAATCAATCTTCTAATTTTCCAAATAAATGAATAGAATCCTAGTTTCTACAGGATTTATAGAATCCTATCTCATATTTGCAGCAGCTAGGAGGTGCAGCAGATAGAGAGCCAGGTCTGGAGTCAGGAAGACCTTAGTTCAAATCATGTCTTAGACACTTTCTAGCTATCTGGACAAGTCACTTAACTCAGTTTTCTCATTTGAAAAAAAAAAATGAGGTAGAAAAGGAAATGGCAAACCATTCCAGTATCTTTGCCAAGAAAAATGCAATGGGGTCGTGAAGAGTCAGACACAACTGAAAAGACTGAATAACAGCAACCAAATCCCATGTTTTTAGTATTGCATTTGTGTTGAATGTATGTGTGTGAAGGGGTAATAGAATCAATTAAAAAATATTTGACACAAGGAAATATAAATAAAGGTTTTATTATCCACTCTCCACAACTAAGGAAACTTATCCTCAGAAACATTATGACTTGCCCATGGCTACACAGCTAATCATTAGAAGTAGGCTTCAAAGCAAGACTTCTGGATATCAAATTTAGCTCTCTATCCATGTCCATCTCTATCCATGCTACCTCTAATAAGCAAAACCAGTATGCCAGCCTAGCCTCAAATTTAATACCCATTTCACTATAACAGGTATCATCTCTCTCATCTTTCAATGCTTTCAATGCTCAGAGGACAAAGAGCAAGGTGGCACAGCAAATGAGTGACAGATTTGCAGTCAGGAAGGCCTGAGTTCAAATATTGCCTCAGATACTTACTAGCCCTATGACTCTGGGCAAGTTACTTACCCTATCAGCCTTAGTTTCCTTCATTTTAAAATGAGGGTAATGATGACAGCTACATCCTAGGACTGTTGTGAGGATCAAATGAAATAATATATGTAAAGGGCTTTGTAAATTTCAAAGTGCTATATAAATGTCTGCTGCTATCATATGAGATTTTAATTCCGATTGAAAATCACTTATTAATATGTTAGGTGTTGTGAAATGAGATTCAAAGAGAAAAAAAAGTTTCTGCTCACAGGAAGCTTACAGTCAACTGAAGATGGAGGCAGGTGAGAAGGGAACAACATTCATACATATAAGTGAATAAAACACATGCATAATAAATCAATTATACTTTGGATCAACCAATGAAAATTTATTAGAATCTTCTATGTACCAGGTGCTATGCTAGACACTGGCAATACAAAGTGAAACTCCTACCCTGAAGGAACTTAGAGTCTACCAGAAGAGATAACATGTATGCATATAACTATATACAAAATGTATATAAAATACACTTTAGTGCTGAGGGAGTGGGCACTGCTAGAGCTTAGAAAGGGATCCTTAAAGGCTTCACATGGAAAATGATTCTTCAGGTAGGTTTTCAAGTGATTCTGAGAGATAGAAGTAGTTTAATAACTCCTTGGGCATGGTATCATACTACTCACCAAAATAGTTGGATCAGTTCACAATTCCACCAACAATGAATTAGTGCCCAATTTTTCCACATCCCCTTCAACATTTGTTGCTTTCCCCTCCCATTTTTAAAAGGAATAACAAGTTGTACATGGATTTGCAGTTTCATGTGTAATCATCTGTTTTATTATACTATGTTATAGAAATGTTTGTTTTATTGAATAAATTAAAAATAAAATTATTTTTTTAAAAGGAGACAGAGTTGAAGAAGGAGTGCTTTCCTGGCAGAGAGTAGAACCAATGCAATAGTGCAGAGATTGGAAATGGAAATACAATGTGTGAGGAACAGCAAGAAAATCAATTTGGCTAAAGAGCAGGAAGAGGAGGAATATATAATGAAGCTGGAATTGTAGGTTGGGGAAAAGTTGTGAAAGGATTTGAATGACAAATAGAAGAGTTCAGATTTTATTCTAGAAGCAGTAGGAAAATATTATAGTTTATTGACCAGAGGAATGATATGGTCTGACCTGTGCTTAAAGAAAATCATTTAGGGAGCCATAGTACATAGAAGATGGGTAGGAGTGTGTTCAGTCTAGGCAATCAGATCAATTAGGAGGCTACTGGAAGAGTACAAGTGATAAAGGACTGGATGAAAGAAAGCAATGAGAAAGGGTCAAATAAAAGTGATATTGTGGTAGTTCTGGAGTGGAACCAAGATGGCAGCTGGAAAGCAGGGACTTGCCTAGGGCTTTCCCCTAGGACCCTCCAAACACTGATAAAAAATGGCTCTGAACAAATTCTAGAACTGAAGAACCCACAAAATATCAGAGGGAAGCAGGGCTCCAGCCCAGGACAGCCTGGATAGTCATGGGGTAAGGTTTATCATGCATGGAGCTGGGAGCAAAGCAGAGCAGAGGCTAGCGTGGGCAGCTCCCAGACCAACCAGACTGGGAGCCAGGGGGAACAGGCCCTAGTGCCCTGAATCAGTGAGCTGTGGCAGTTACCAGACTTCTCAACCCACAAACACCAAAGACAACAGAGAAGGTTAGTGGGAAAACTTCTGGGACAGAGTGAAAGGAGTTCTGATTTGGCCACTGCTCTGGGAGCAGCAGGGGTGGTGTAGCTACAGAACTACAGCTGCAGTTGATTCTGGCCCCAGGCCCACCTGGTGGGAGAAATTAAGTGGCAGATCAGAGCAGGAGTGTAGAGCCTGCTTAAGATCTGTGTCTGGTCCAGGTTGGCAGTTCTTGGGGGAGGAGGAGTGCTTTTGTGGCAGAGCATGCTGTGAGAAATAGCTCTGAAAGGAACAGCGCATCCCCTCAAGCTTAGAACAAAATACTCTCTACTCTACAAGCAGTCATACCCCAACAAAAAACTCAAGGGTCAAATAGTTGGCTGGGAATGTGGCCAGGCAGTGAAAATGGATTCAGATTCAGACTCAGACTTTGGAATCTTTCTTTGATGACAAAGAAGACCAAAACATACAGCCAGAAGAAGTCAACAAAGTCAAAGAGCCTGTATCAAAAGCCTCCAAGAAAAACATGAACTGGTCTCATGCCATGGAAGAGATCAAAAAGTATTTGGAAAAGCAAGTTAGAGAAGTAGAGGAAAAATTGGGAAGAGAAATGAAAGTGATGTGAGGAAACCATAAAAAACAAGTCAATGACTTGCTAAAGGAGACCCAAAAGATATTGAAGCAAAGAACAGCTTAAAAAATAGACTAACGCAAATGGTAAAAGAGCTCCAAAAAGCCGATGAGGAGAAGAATGCTTTGAAAGGCAGACTTGGCTAAATGAAAAAGGAGGTCCAAAAGACCACTCAAGAAAATACTGCATTAAAAATTAGATTGGAGCAAGTGGAAGCTAGTAACTTTATAAGAAATCAAGATATTATAAAACAGAATCAAAGGAATGAAAAAGTGGAAGACAATGTGAAATATCTCATTGGAAAAACCACTGATCTGTAAAACAGATGCAGGAGAGATAATTTAAAAATTTTTGGACTACCTGAGAGCCATGATCAAAAAAAGAGCCTAGATATCATCTTTCAAAAAATTATGAAGGGGAATTTCCCTGATGTTCTAGAGTCAGAGGGTAAAATAGAAATTGAATGAATCCAACAATTGCCTCCTCAATAAGATCCCAAAAAGAAAACTCCTAGGAATATTGTTGCCAAATTCCAGAGCTCCCAGATCAAGGAGAAATTGCTGCAAGCAGCCAGATAGAAAAAAAATTTGAGTATTGTGGAAACACAATCAGAATAACACAAGGTCTAGCAGCTTCGACATTAAGGGATAAAAGGGCTTGGAATATGATATTCCAGAGGTCAATGGAGCTAGGATTAAAACCAAGAATCACCTACCCAGCAAAACTGAGTATCATGCTCCAAGGCAAAATATGGATTTTCAATAAAATAGAGGACTTTCAAGCTTTCTCAGTGAAAACACCAGAGCTCAATAGGAAATTTGACTTTCAAACACAAGAATCAAAACAAGAATGAAAAGGTAAACAAGAAAGAGAAATCACAAGGGACTTACTAAAGTTGAACTGTTTCATTTACATCCCTACATGGAAAGATGATGTGTATAATTCATGAGAACTCAGTATTAGGGTAGCTGAAGGGAATATACATATATACACACAGATATATACATACATAGATATGTATACATATATGTATGTATACATATATCTGTGTGTATATATATGTATATATATA
>CM053622.1:722280508-722312034 GCA_028646595.1 Phalanger gymnotis | reverse complement strand
AAATACTATCTTGTTTTTCTGTGGCCTCCTGGTTGCTCTTGTGAGATGGGCTTTCTGGGCCTGGAGTCTTTTTGTCAAGATGTTGGAATGGGGAGGCTGGTTCAAGGTTCTGCTGCGGTGGGGCCTAAATAAATTTCTTGTTGTTTTCTCCTTAGAGAATCTCTCATACCTTGCGATTTCGGACCATTCAAACATATACGTGATTATATTTGAGATCATAAATTCGGCTTTCCTACTACAGGACCTTAGAGAATATCCTGTCCAATCACTTCTTTTTAAAATAGAGACTAAAATGCAGACACAAAATTAGTGTCAGGGCCAGGGACCTAGGTTTCCTGAATAACAGGCTTATCTTCTTTTATGCAGGATTTTGAAATGTGACCTCCCTAAAGAAGACTAGACTTTTCAAGAGCAATGACCCCAGGTGTCATGATTCCTAAAGAACATTTGAGTGTATGTAAATGAGAGAGAGAAGCCAAGGAAGGAATGAAGAGTTTTGTTCAATATATTTCCCGTGTCAAGTACCTGTGGCACATTCAATTGGAAAAATACAGCAGACTACTGGAAAGAGAATACTTCGGTCCAGAAAAATCGAGACCAAAGATATATTTTGCAAACCTCTATACTGATCAAGAATTTCAAAGTTCAGAGTCAAAATGATGCTTTGAAAGAAACAGTAACAAGAGAGGAACTATTGAAAGACAAAATTTCCAACGTAGTTTCAAATAGAAAGTATAGTACTTTGAGGTTTTTGTTTTTATTTTTTTTTTGTCTTCGGAAAAAGCCAAAAAAAGAGAAAGAAATGCACTCATCAAAAATGATGAATTGAAGGATTTCTAAATGGAAGTGGGAAAAAGGAAAGCTGCCACGTTTAGAACAAAATGAAGAGCTTTATAGACTCCTATTAGAATCTTCTCATAAAGAACATGTCAATGATTTCTAGACTCCTAATTAGAAGATAAAAAGGTGGGTTTTTTAAGTATATTTCAAATCCAATCCCTTCTCTCCTTAAATTTTGGGTAGTATTAAGAGGCTCCTGATACAGTAATTATTGATTCACATCTCTTTAACTTTCAAATGTTTGGAACAGGGACACAATCCTTTACAATGCCTTCTTATGCCTTACAATTGGAGTTGAAATAATAGGGCTCAGAAAAGGAGGAAATAATAAGCCATGTGACTGAATTTGAAATGCAGTTTTATGTTGCTAAGAGAATATATCCTTCTGGATTGAAAACTGGCCTACATGTTAAAACAAAAAGGCTAGACCTTCAGAAAATCATCAGAAATGACCTGGAAATTTAGGAGTTCTAGCTTTGCTCCTAACTCTAAGAGTACTTGAAAATAGTTGTAAGAAATCTTAGATAGAAGGATGATAATTTTTGCTAGATTCTCTTAAACATGTCTTGCCCCAACTAGAAATAGCAGGACATGTAGCTAAGACACATAAAGGATTTTGGTTCTTTCTCTTCTTGCATTCAGATGAAATACCTAATTGTCCCTTTCTGACTTGTTTCCAGAATCTGCCCATTGCCCTCCCTCCCTCCCTTCCTCCTTTCCTTCACCTTCTCTCTATCTCCTTCTTTTTCCTCTCCCTTTCCCCTTCTCTCTTTTTACCCCTGTTTTATTTCCCTTTCACTCTCCTTCCTCCACCCTTCTCCTCTTTTTTTTGAAAGCTACTAATTTGTAATCTAGCTTCATTGCCTTTATAGGAATGTCTGTGTGTCTCAAATTTCCAAGGTTACTGTTAAGATTGTATATTCTGTGGATAAAATAGCTAGATGTCAATGTTTGTGTTGAATTATACATTTCTGTCTAAGACTATGTTTTGGATTCTCATAGACTACCCTTATCTGAGTAGAGGAAATTTATGTCTCTTTAATCAAGTGGGGTCTAGCTTCTTGGATTGTTAGCTTGCCTACTTCCTCAAGACTAAAGGAGTTAATGAATGGCAAGCGAATCTCCTCTGAGCAAGTGTTCATAAAATTCTAATTTAATAAAAAAAAAGTTAATATGTCTTTACGGCATTTACTTTGTGAGATTAAAAAACTCTGCATACTATTTATCACACAAACCAAAATAAAATATTTTGCCTTACCTGTGTTTTATGTCATTTCAAAAAAAAATATATGTAAATGTAACACACGTGGGCTTTGTAGCTACAAACACCAACCCACACTAATCCTCATAAATTTGGTCCCCAGAGTTTAGGTGGCTACCTCTTAACCTCAGAGATTAGAGAAAGCTCTGAGAGTTTGGGGGGCTGTAATTTCTAGCAGTGTTATACATTCCCATAGTGTATCAATCAATTAGCCACATTTACTACGCTTTTTAAAGAAGGTATTTACTTTGGTGGTAGAGCTAATACAAAACAACCCCATCCCCTCAAAAGAAGTCTCACACATACTTATGTATACAATGTCAAAATTACAAAGTCCAAGTGAAATGGGCTAAAGTTTATAGCTTATTGGTAACCTGCAGCTCCATGAATTTGTTTTGCTGGAATTCTTATGATCTTTCCCTTAGATATGGTATAGATTTTCTTTTGAGCTCCTTTTAGAACCTTTCATCTGGTATTTCCTCATCATGTTCACTCATTCCTTAAGTCATGATACAGATACTGCCTTTAGTCCTTCTGAGTTAGAATGTCAGTGTGATTTCCAAAAATTCTTCAACTTTTTCAAAGCTCACAAACTCTTCTTTTGGTCAAGGTGGTGGAGAGGGTAGGAGATGAAGGAAGAGATGAAAACTGAGGTTTAGTTTGGGGCCAGGGCCAGGCCCAAGGCTTGGTTCTTCTCCCCTCCATGTAACAGTCCTCAGATTTCTAATGTCAAACTTTAGATGCTCAAATATATTGGTTCCAAACTTATTCATTCTTTTATAGACAACCTATTGGAGGCGGCTGTTTCCTCAACTATTCTCAAACACACTTCCTGTTCAATGTCAGTTCAAGTCATCTATTGTTCTTTAATACACCTAAACCAAACAAAAATTTGTCACATTTCTTTGATCAATTTATTCAACAGAGATGCTGGGCTTGTTCACATATTGGATTCATACATTTAATTGAGAAATCCAGTCTCTCTTTAATTATGGAGATAGGGGTATAATATAACACTCTTACACAAAAATTCCTGAAAAGCTGTCCAGGCTCCATTGGTGAGTTTTAATTTTTTCAACAAATACAAAGCCAAAGTCCATATTTATTTTATAGCTATTCTCAGATTTTCATCGTGTTCCCCCCATTTTTTACCTACCAACCTCTTTTCCACACACAGGACCCACACTGATAAGGAAAAGGAATATGGTATATTAAAAAGAATCAGGAGAGCTCTGTGTTCAAATTTATTTCCCATCTGTACAATTTAGCCAACTCAGCTATGCCTCATTTTTTTGTCAACTAAAATGGAAAAGTTTTATTATCCTCTTCATAGGTGTTATTTTTTTAATGTAATTGAGAAGGAAGCACTGACTCCAATTCTAATTCATCTTAAACATTTAACTTGATTAAATACTTAAAAAAATTAATAAGTACCCATTGTATTATATGTTAGAGTAGATAGAATGTGAGCCTCAGAGTCAGGAAGACCTGAATTCAAGGCCTGCCTCTAACACCTAATGGCTACGTGTCCCTCTCCATTCCCCACCCCTGCCCCTGCATCGGTAGGGAAGTTTCTTTTCCAGGAGTTCTTCAAATCAGTCAAATCTTTTTGTTGGTCAGTCAGGTCAGACTCTCTATGACCCTAACAACAGTCCCTTCTATCCCATATTACCTCTTGACCTTTGTCCAAGTTCATGTTCATTGTTTCCATGACACTGTTTATCTCATCTCCTGCCATGCCCTTTTCCTTTTGCTTTCAATCTTTCTCAACACCATGTTAAAGTCATTGGTCTTGGTTTCTAAAAAAGGCATGCAAATCAAATTAATATATATTAAGCTGTGCAGGTTTCCAGATGAATGTTCACAAACCATAGAATACTGACAGCATCACTTGGTTATTCTGCACTCTTTTTTTGAAGCAATCAGGGTTAAATGACTTGCCCAGGGTCACACAGCTAGTAAGTGTCTGAAGCTCGATTTGAAATCAGATTCTCCTGATTCCAGGGCCAAGGCTCTAGCCACTGAGCAACCTAGTTGCTCTGTTATTCTGTTTCTTTCCATGAACCCCCAATAACTATTTTTTAGAGTTGGAGCTCCTTAGTCTGTCGTTAAGAGCTGTCCACAACATTGCTACAACTTGCCTCTCCAGCCTTACCTAGCTATCATCTTGCTCCATGAACTCAATCCAATTCACCATAAGTATATGAAGTGAATTCTACATATGCGTCTATAAATGTCAACTGTGGCTATAGGAATATAAGAACCAAATGAAATAAAAAAGTTTTTTTGTTAACAAAAGGAGGCTATGATTTAATGAGGACAAGATGTAGTACAACATATAACAAGTAGAATTGATAGAGGGTGGAATAGGAATAGTATGGAGGAGAGGCACAGGGGGAAAAAATTCATATAAAATTTAAAGAGAAATTTTAAGATCACAACAGGTCATAGAGTCATAGAGCTACATCTCGATTAGGCTTTAGAAACCACAGAGTCCAACCCCTGCATTTTGTAGATAGGGAAACTGAGGTTCAAGCATGACTTGTTCAAGGTAAGACAGGCAGTAAGTATCAGGGAAAGAAACAAACTTTTTTAATTAAAAAAAAACTTTATAATGTTTAAGGAACTATGCTAAACTGTTGGAGTACCAATTAAAAAAGTGAGATAGACCTTGCCTTCTAGGAGCTTACATTCAAGTGGAGGAGGGTTAGGGGTGAATGAAAAGATTTCTGGTCAAATCTTTCCTTCCCAAGAACAATTTCTATTTATTACTTCTTGAAAAGTATTGATTTTTAATAAAAGTATGATGAACACCCATCTGTCAGTTTGGTACTACCTATAACACCCTCCTGAAGAGAAACAAACCTTTTTGAAGTGTCTACTATGTCTTGGGCATTTTATAAATGTCATCAAATCATTTAATCTCCACAGCAACCATGGGAGGGAGGTTCTATTATTATAACATTACAGTTATGGAAATTGAGGTGCAGAAAGATGAAGTGATTTTCCCAGGGTCATGTAGCTTTTAAGCATCATCGATCAGATATGAACTCTAATCTTCCTATCCTAGACCCAGAAATCTATCCACTACACCAGCTGGCTTTGTATTTCGACCAAGGTCCTCTGATTCTAGAGTTACTACTCTTTCCACTAGTCAGTTAGTCAGTAAACATTTATTAAGTGACTACTGAGGACAGCTCATGATGACGTGGATAGAGTGCTGGGCCTGGAGTCAGGAAGACTTATCTTCATGAGTTCAAATCTAACCTCAGACACTTACTAGTTGTATGACCTTGAGTAAGTCACTTAACCCAGTTTGCTTCAGTTTCCTCATCTGTAAAATGAGCTGGAGAAGGAAATGACAAACCACTCCAGTATATTTGCCAAAAAAAAAAAAATTGCATCACGAAGGTACAGACATGACTGAAAAACAACTGGACAATGTGTCAGGCCCTGTGCTAAGCCCTACACCATCCCTGGGGTGGGGCTGGGGTAACCCAGACTTAGTTGAAAGAAGTTAGGGAAGAGTTTTCAACAAATGGATATAGGACAGAATTCATGCCACACATGACAGACAGTGGGAGCAAAGGCTTGAGATATAAAAAAGGGATGAGAATATGGACTAGTGTGTAATTCACTTTGAGTAGAGCAGAGAGTCCACGAAAGCAAAAGGTTTGGCATACTCCTGAAGACTATGAAGGCATTTGATGCCTATGTTGATATCTGATTCTTTATTTAATAGGCAATGAAAAGTTATTACAAGTTTTTAAATTTTTTTCTTGAGAAAAATGATGCAATAAAAGCAATTCATTAGGACAAGTTTTGAAGGATAGGCTAGAAAAGCGAGAGGTTGGAGGAAAGAATAGCCAGTTAAGAGATGATGAGGACCAGAGAAAGGTAGTTTCAGAGGGAGTAGAAAAAAAGGGGTGAGATAGATTGGAGAGGGGTTGAACAAATAGAATAAACAGCACTTCTGCTGTTCAATTATTTCAGCCTTGTCTGACTTTTCATGTTTCTTTGTGTTTTCTTGGCAAAGAAACTGGAGTAGTTTGCCATTTCCTTCTCTAGTTCATTTTACAGATGAGGAACTTATTATGTAGTTAATATGAATCTGAGGCCTGAATTGAACTTAGGTCTTCCTGACTCCAGGACTGGTGCTCTATCCACTGCACCACCTAACTGATCCCAACAGCACTCAGTAGTTCCCCATATGTTGGAGGGAAGGAGTGACAGAGGACACAGTAATAATGATTTGAGCCTGGGAGGTTGGCAGAATAGTGGTGTCATCAACAAATAAATGAGATTTAGACTGAGGAGAAGATTTGGAGAGGGTGAGATGTGGAGAGATGATAATCTCAGTTTTGGACAGAGTGGATTACTTGTTGTTGTTCAGTCTTTCAGGAATGTCTGACTCTCCGCGACCTCATTTAGGGTTTTCTTGCCAAAAACATTGGAGAGATTTGCAATTTTCTTCTGTAACTCATTTTACAAATGAGGAACTGGGGCAAACAGGATTAAGTGACTTGCCCAGGGTCACACAACTAGTAAGTATCTGAAGCTGGATTGTACTCTTGAAATTGATCAATAATTGAATATTAACAAGGCAAATTATTGCACTGATGTAGCTTTTAAAAATTTAATAAAATTGCGTTTGGTGAAATTTCAATATTTTTTCCAAATAAATCATAATGTTTTCTAATCAGATTTTTTAAAAAAATTCTGAATATAATTAATCCACAACACCTCTTTCTAATGGCACCTTCAGTGAAAAGCTTTCAAACTGAAAATGAATCTATTAAAATTGCTTTGTTACAAGATAGTTTAAACTAATTTCTGATCATCCAACTGGACAATATGATTTTCATATCTTTGAGAAAACAGTGCCAAAGCCCAGAAGCAAGCTTCAGGCCACTCAATGAAAGAAGAATGACTTTGAAAATACTTCTGGATGCATTTATCAAAGTAGGATATTTGGAGATTTCAAAGTGTGTGAAGGCCAGTTGAAGAAATAACATTTTTTTTCTCTCACAGTTTTTGGATGACAACTACCTCTAAGAAAACCTTCCTGATTCTGCTACATCAAATAGACCATCCTGCAAAGCACTGCTCAGGATTAGGGGAGACTATTTTAAAAAAATAAATTTATTTATTTATTTTTAGTTTTCAACATTCACTTCCATGAGATTTTGAGTTCCAAATTTTCTCCCCATCTCTCCATTCCTCCCTCATGCCAAAACAACATGTAATTTGATAGTCATACATTCATATTCAACCTATTTTCACATTAATCATGTGTAAAGAAGAATTAGAACCAATGGGAGAAACCATAAGAAAGAAGAAACAAACAAACCAAAAAAGAGAGAGAGCAAATAATATGCTTTGATCTGCATTCAGACTACATAGTTCTTTTTCTTGATGTGGACAACATTTGCCATCATGAGTCTTTTGGAGTTGTCTTAGATCCTTGCATTCCTAAGAAGAGATAAATCTATCAAAATTAGTCATTGCACAATGTGGCTGTTACTATGTACAATGTTTCCCTGCTTCTCCCACTTCACTTAGCATCAGTCCATATAAGTCTTTCCAGGTTTTTCTGAAATCTGTTCACCATTTCTTATAGAACAATAGTATTCCATTATATTCATATACCACAACTTGTTCAACTATTCCCTAATTGATGGATATCCCCTCAATTTCTAATTCTTTGCAACCACAAAAAAGCTGCTATAAATATTTTTATACATGTGATTTATACATTTTTATACATTTCCCATTTTTATGATCTCTTTGGGATGCAGACCTAGAAGTGGTATTACTGGACCAAAAGATATGCAGTTTTATAACCCTTTGGGCATAGTTCCAAATTGCTTTCAAGAATGGTTGGATCAGTTCACAACTCTACCAACAATGCATTAGTGTTCCAATTTCCCCATCTACCCCAGAATTTATCATTTTCCTGTTTTTTCATGTTAGCAAATCTGATAGGTCATACCTCAGAGTTGTTTTGATTTTCATTTCTCTAGTCAATAGTTATTTAGAGATTTTTTTTTCATATGATTATAGGTAGCTTTAATTTCTTCAGCTGAAAATTAACTGTTCATATCCTTTGATCATTTATCAATTGGGGAATTACTTGTATTCTTATAAATTTGACTCAGTTCTCTATATGTTTTAGAAATGAGGTCTTTATCAGAGACATCGGTTGTAAAAATTATTATTTATTTTTTATTTTTGGTCTACAACACTTGGTTCCACAGTTTTTGAGTTCCAAATTTTCTTCCACTCCCTCTCCTCCCACCTCCCCCCCACCAATATGTCATGTAATCTGATATAGGTTCTACACATACCTTCACATTAAATTTATTTTCACAATAGTCAAGTTGTAAAGAAGAATTATAGCCAATGGAATGAACCATGAAAAAGAAGAAACAAAACCAAAAAATAAGAGAGAGAGCACATAGTTTGCTTCAATCTGCATTTAGACTCCTTAATTCTTTCTCTGGATATGGATAGCTTTTTCCATCATGAGTCCTTTGGAGCTGTCTTAGAACCTTGCATTGCTGAGAAGATCCAATTCTATAAAAGTTAGTCATCACAGATACTGTGTGTCTATAATTGTGTATAGTGTTCTCTTGGTTCTGATCTCCTCACTCAGCATCAGTTCATATAAGTCTTTCAAGGTTTTTATGAAGTCCATCTGCTCCTTATTTCTTACAGCACAATAGTATTTCATTACATTCATATACCAGAACTTGTTTAGACCTTCCCCAATTGATGGGCATCCCTTTGATTTCCAATTCTTTGCCACCACGAAAAGAGCTGCTATAAATATTTCGAGCATACAGGTCTTTGCCAACTTGTATGATCTCTTTGGAGTACAGCATTAGAAGTGGTATTCCTGGGTTAAAGGGTATACACATTTTTACAGCCCTTTGAGCATAGTTCCAAATTGCTCTCCAGAATGGTTGGATTAGTTCATAGCTCCACCAACAATGTAACAGTGCTCCTATTTTTCCACATCTTCTTCAGTATTTGTCATTTTTCTGTTTTCTCATGTTATCCAATCTGACAGAAGAGATGTGGTACCTAAGAGTTGTTTTGATTTGCATCTCTCTAATCAATAGTGATTTAGAGCATTTTTTCATATGACTATAGATTAATTTCTTTCTCTGAAAACTGCCTCTTTATATCCTTTGACCATTTGTCAATCGGGGAATGACTTGTATTCTTATAAATTTTACTAAGTTCCCTGTATATTTTAGAGATGAAACCTTTGTCAGAGACACTGGCTGTAAAAATTCTTTCCCACTTTTCTGGTTCCCTCTAATCTTGGTTGCAGTGGATTTGTTCATACAAAAACTTTTCAATTTAACATAATCAACATTATCCATTTTCTATTTCATAATGTTCTTTATATCTTGTTTAATCATAAATTCTTCCCTTCTCTGTAAATCTTACAGGTAAAGTATTCCTTGCTCTCCCAGTTTGCTTATAGCATCAGCCTTTATATATAAATCATGTACCTAAGCCCCCCAGTTTTAGAGAAGAGGTGAATGAATAGTCCAATGAGATTGCACATGGCCTAAGGGAGGAATCCCCAATACTTCATTTCCCAAAATTGTCTGCCTTGGTAAAGGGTGATTGCATCATGGGGTAGAGGTAAATCTACAAAGTCTCCACATTTAAAGGGCAAAATGTTTGTCAAGCAGAGTTTGGCATAACAGAGAGCAAAAAGTGCAGGCTATAATCAATTCAAGACTGTCATGGGATTCTTGAACCCAGGATTCAGCTTTGATCCTATGGAGTCAGCGAGATGAATGCCTGCACAAGGGACTCTTCAGCGGATCATCATTGTATCTTGCTGGAAGTGTAGAGGGATTCAGCTATGAATATCCAGTTAAGAAAAGTTTACTGGGTAAGGTGTAGGGTACACAGGACTGAAAACTAAATCATTCCCTATCTGGCACTTAATTCTGTCACTAATTGTACACTTTTGTGTTTGAGGGATAGGAATGACTGCAAAAATAGCTACACACATCTATTCAAAACCTAGTATTGCTAGGTATCGTGCTACTGGAGGTGCAAAAATTCACCTAAAACTAATTAGTTCCTGTCCTCAATATGCTTACATTCCATTGGGGGTGGTTTGGAGAAATGAATGCACCGGTAACTAAATCCAAAATACATTAAAAAAAAATATGAGAGATGGTGAAGAGCAGTAGAAACTGTCTGCTGGAGGTACCATGAGATGAGTCTTGAAGAGATCCCAAAAGTCAAAAGAGAAGAATGAATTCCTCCAATGAATGTCAGTGCAAAAGGCACAGGCGCAGTGTGGAATATAGTATATGAGGAAAAGCAAGTTGGTCAGTGTGATTGGTCATTGAGTATGAGGAGAATAATGTGCGATAAATATGGGAGCCATATCATGATGAGAGAGAAAGAGAGAGAGAGAGAGAGAGAGAGAGAGAGAGAGAGAGAGAGAGAAAGAGAGAGAGAGAGAGAGACAGAGAGAGAGAGACAGAGACAGAGAGAGAGAGAGAGAGGATAGAAAATTTTCTACTTTTATAGTTCCCTCGCTAGAGCTTTGTTTTGCAATCAAGCAATAAAGTTTAGCTCCCTAGTTCTCTGGCAATAATCTCAGCTTGTCCAACCAGGTACCACAATTTATCCCTTCCTACATAACCTGTCTTGACCCAGACCATTAAAAATTGGCTGGGGAGCCCACAGTCATATATCTCAACATACTTCATTAAAGTATGATCTGTGTCATCTACTTCCATTTTCCCCAAGGCCTTTCCTTTCTTTGATATTTCAATAATTCTTAGCATAACAGGATTTAAAACTGTGAGAAACCTCATAAATAATTTAGCCCAGCTCATTTTATAGGTAAAGTAACTAACACTGATATTTAGTAGCTAGCTTATGGTTAATAGAGGTAACAAGCCACTGCCAGTATTGTCCTATTTTTTTCTTATTTTAGAACAAATTATTTTCCATGGTATTATAATGCTTTTCGAGTTATTCCTGTATGATGGGCCAAGAGTTGAATTGGTCTTTGGGGTAGACAATATAGTGTAGCTATCATGAGCCCTTAGGAACTTCACCCAGGGAGATGACATAAAGCATAGACTAGTCCTTCCAGTTGCCTGTTGTCCTTAATTCTTGAAGAGAACCAAAATGACATCACTATATTAAAGTCAAGATACAGTACATCCAACAGTGGCTGATCAGACCAATATGAGATGGGAATGCTCTACCGCAGGTCTGGCACAAATAGTCCATGTGAACAGTTGGGGCAGATTCTCTAAATTTGTGTGTCTTGTGTTTCTTTTGAGTTTCTTAAATTCTGCTTTGCTCATAAAGCACAGCATCTTCTCTGATGAGGGCATACTATGCATGGTGATCTTGTGCCAGTGTCTCTCATGTCATGCAATCAATTCCAAGTTTCTTAAGAGAGACCTTGAGAGTGTCCGTATATCTCTTTTTCTCACCACCATATGGATGCTTGCCTTGTGCGAATTCTCTGTAAAATAGTCTTTTAGGCAACTGTACATTTGTCATTTGAACAATGTGACTAGTCCATCAGAGCTGCGATCTCTCCAACAGAGTTTGAATGCTTGGCAGTTTAGTTTGAGGAAGGGACTCAGTGCTTGGTTCCTTATCCAGCCAGGTGATCTTCAGAATCTTCCTAAGACAATTCAAATGGAAGCAATTCAGTTTTCTGGCATGGTGTTAGCATGCTGTCCAGGTTTCACAGGCATACAATGAGGTCAGCACAACAGCTCTGTAGACCTTCAGTTTGTCAGTCTAACACCTCTTCTCCCCCACACTTCCCCTTGGAGCCTTCCACACTCTGAGCTGGCTCTTGCGATGCATATGTCAACATCATTATCAGTGTGTACATCACTGGAAAGTATACTAGGAAGGTAAGTGAACTTATCCACAGCATTCAAAACTTCTCCATTTGTTGAAACCAATGGTTCCATGAGTGGATGGTGTGGTTCTGGCTAGTAGAGCACCTGTCTTTTCTTTGTGTTAATTGTTAGGCCAAAATTATCACAAGCAACAGAGAATCAATCTATATTTTGTTGCATCTTAGCTTCAGAAGCTGTGTTGAGTTCACAATCAGCTGAAAATAGAAAATCATGTACCAACACTCCCTCAACTTTAGTCTTGACTTGTAGCCTTTTCAAATTGAATAATTTATTATCAGTGTGGTAGCTGACCTTCACACCATGTGCAACCTCATAGAGGGCATTTGAGAACATGGTTGAAAACATCATGCTAAAAAGCTTGGAGCTTTTTAGGAGCAAGCACACAGCTTTGTTTCACTCTGTTGGAGAGTGGGAAAGCATGAGAACATCGTCCATTATCCAGAACCAGGGCAAGCATTTCATCATGAAATAGATGTACGATACTGATGAACTTCACCAGGCAACCAAATTTTGACATAATTTTCCACAAGCCCTCATGACTGATGGTATTAAAGGTCTTGGTCAGATCAATAAACAATGTATATAGACCTCTGTCCTGCTCCTTGCATTTCTCCTGGAATTGTCAGTCACTAAACACCATATTGACCATTCCTTGGTCATTTCTGAAGCCACAATCGCTCTCAGGTAAAGGACCATCTTCCAGGTGAAGGCTCAGCCTGTTAAGGAGGATTCTGGAAAGAAACTTGCCAGCAATGACTAACAGAGAGACCCCATGTGATTGTCACAGGAAAATTTATTTCCTTTACATTTACAGAAATAAACAATGGAGACTTCCTTGAACTTCTGAGGGATACCTTCTCTTGCCATGTAACCTGGAAAATTTCAGACAGCTTTTGTATGAGTAATGGACCTCCCGCCTTGTAAGAGAGTATTCTACATAAGAGGTTTCAAACACAAGTGTGGGCCAAACCAGATTAAAGATATTTGGGAAATATTTAACAACGTAAATAAAAAATACAATGAAACATAAACAATACCACATATTAAAAGAAAGTCAATATGAGGCCCACAGAAATCCTTTTTTTATGGATTAGTGAATCTTATTTGAGTTTGATTCGATTGCTCTGCACCAGTGAAATCATAGGCCCAATCCTTCCACTTAGGAGTGAATCGAGGGGTAGTGTGGACCTACAATAAAAAGTATATGAGTGAGTGAATGAGGAAAGAACTTGGTGACTGTGCACAAGAGATGAATTGAGTGTTTGGAAAGGCATTTGTATGACTGGAATTCTATTTACTTTGAGCCTTGAGCCAAGAGAAATTGTACAACTTTGACTCCTGGTTGTTTTGTTTCTGTTTTTACCTCTTCCTCCCTTATTCACATGGCACTACCCGTTGTGAGGAATAATAAGGGAAGTCTATTAATTATTTTTGGTCTCATGTCACTTATTTGAATGATCATTGTGTGAATTCCCTTCAAGTTTCCACAAGGGAAGATAAAACACTATCATGGTCAAAAGAGAACCTAGGATTCAAGATGTAAGAGAGTCTAAAGAGGTCTATGACGGTGCAGAAGGCTCATTATTTTAGATACTTCCTTCTGTAATTGCAAAGACTTTTTTATCTACTGCTTCTGTAGCACATACAGTTAGCCAGACATAACCAGGCAAAACAAAAGCACCCAAGGTATCCGAAAAGGCATTTGTCGACTTTTTATTATTTGCTAGCATTTTCACATATGCTACATGCATACACATATGCTATGTTTTAATGCAATGTGTCATTTCTTCACTGCAGCATGATTGCATAGAGACAGGATGGTACAGAGGAAGGAACAATAAACTGAGATGAAGGACACTTAATTTTTCATCATGTCTCTATCATCTTGCTTTCTTTGGACCTCATTTTCTTCCTTTGTCAACAATTAGGTTGTATTAGATTAATAGTTCCCAACTTTTTTAAGTCTGAGAACCTATTTTGACATGGAATTTATTCTAAGACATAATAGTAAATGATGAGTAGCCCTAGTTTTCTCATCTTTACAATGGGAAAAAATTAGCACCCACCTCGCAAGAATGCTGTGGGAATCAACTAGTATAATATGTATAAAGTGCTTTGTAATCCTTAAAGCATATTACATGTGCCAGCTATTTTGTTATTATTATTATCCCTTCATAAAATATCTAACAAAAAATAGCTACTGTGGATTCAACAATACCTGAACTGAATGAATATTTTATAAATTACAACAAAATTTGCATACATTTGAAAAGTAGTGAACATTATTTTATTTACAGAAAGTTCATTTATTTGTGAATATATGGATGACTTGCAACACTTACATATTCCCCCTTCTCTCCCTTCAGAAATATGGGACATGCAACATAAGAACCATTAAATCAGAAGGTCTACAAAATTCCTTCCCATTCTCATGTTCTATGATCTAGTATCCTTTCCATCACTAATATTCTCTAATGTCCTTTCTAAGTATAAAATTTGATGTTTCTAGGTGAAATATTTTTTTCAAAGCCAGAGTTATATTGGAACAACTGAAAGGCACCATATTTCACTAAAGGTCAATTAGACAAGTTAAAAGTCAGAATGGTGGCTCCTTAAAGCAAAAAAAGCCAGTGTAATTTCTTTTCCCCTTAAAGTTTCCATAATTGGGAATTCATCAGGTATGGCTAACTGCTCAGGAAGCACTTAATAACACTCAGCATTTATAGAGCCCATTCCAAACATTAGCTGATACTCACTAGACCCTTTATGGAGAGTTTAAGTTTTCATTTTTCAGTTGGGAAAACTTAGCCAGAGAGGTTAGTGATGCAGACCTATACCATAAAGGGAGCTGGAGTAATAAAGCAGGCGCAGAAATCTGAGTGTGATAGCAATACAGAGCCTACATTTAAAGAAGTCAGGGTAGAAAGGTATGCTCAAATAATAAATGGCTTCTTCTCAAGATGAGAAGTGAGAGAAGTAATTCAAAAGCTTGATGGGGACTCTAGGTGCTCTCTGACAAGGAAAGTTCAAACGGGATATCATTCAACATAAAGATATTCACAATTATAAAAAGAGTCAATCAAGGGAGTTCCCAGTGATCAATTTGTTGAATATATCTCTTCTGCTATTGAGTGAAGAAATGCTCTTTTTTATTGTAGAAAGATCAAGTAGTATCTCTCCTGTTTGGGATTCAGACACAGCAACTGTCCACAATGACTAAGCCTCCAAGACTCAAGAGATTGAATTGCTCTGGTCTGAGAAGCCACCTCCCTGGACTGGACAGTCAATAAAAGAGACAGCACTCAATCGTTTCATCTTTCTTTCCAAGTGTTTTGTTGAGAGGGGTGTGTAGAGTAAAGAAAAAAAATACATTTCTCCTTGATCCCCACCTATACTTTCAGGAGCAATTGATTACAATTTGTGGCAGAAGCACATGGCAAGAATAGAAGTATTTATCCACACATTCTTAGAGGAAAGCTACTGTTCATTGTCCCAAATATCTTAGTCTTGAAAAATAAATGGCTCAGCCCATAATGTCACAGTCACATTCTGACTCCTATAGATGTAGCTGTTGATCCCTGACTCATTGTCAGAGTGATTCTGTGCCCAAAGATTATTGGGGTCCTCTCAGAGATCTTCAGCATCATCTGATATCATTCCACAACCCAGATTACGGCAAAATAATGAAGCACAGGTCCTGTTGCAACAACCTCTTCCTCCACTAAGGTCCTGAACTTCAGATATCTGAGAATTGGGGAGTGAGAATCAGAGAGGAATGGGATTGTCTATTGCTATGTCTCCTCTTCTCTAAACTCTAATTTTTTTCCCCATAGCACATACTATTAGTTGACAAATTCACTATGTCTACATCTGAAACATCTCTTACTACTAATTACTTCTTTCTATTAAAACAACCACCACTTTAGCTCAGGCTTTCAACTGTTGCTAGATTTTAGTTCCCCACTCCTCCTCATTGGTCTCCCTATGTCAAGTATCTCTCCTCCCCAGCTGACTCCAGCCAATCCTCCACCCTGCCTTGAATTTAGTAATACTTAAGAAGTATCTGCTGATTAGATTTGACACAGATGGCAAGAATATTTTCATAAAGCTCAGTCCTGACCATGTCACTCATTAAATATATTACAATGACTCCCTATTGCCTCTTATGTCAAATAGAAACTTTGATTTTCCTTTAAAGGCCCTTCACAACCTGATTCCAACCTATCTTTCCATTCTCACTGCATGTTCTTCCCCATTCTTCGCTTGGGATACAAACAGCCCTTCTCTCTATTCTTCTCACATAGTATACCATTTCTCATCTCCATGCTTCTGTCCTGACCTTCCTCCTCCCTAGAATACATTCTTTCCTCAATTCTCTCCTGCTTCTACTTCATAGAATCCCCATTTCCTTTAAGGCAAAGCCATTTCTGATGCCCTTCCTTCTAACTACCTCTAATTTAAATATTTTGCATTTATTTCGATCTATTCTCTTTATATTTATTCTATGTATACTTATATATGCACTTATCGTCTCCCCTCTTAGAATACAAGTCCTTGAAGAGCCACCATTCTGACTTTTGAAACAGTCTAATTGATCATTAGTGAAATAATGTTCTTGTCAATTGTTCCAATATAAGTCTTTAAGAGTAGGGATTATTTCATACTTTGTATTGTATCCCCAATACCTGCCACATAGCAGGCCTTAATATAAGCTTTTAGATTGATTGATTGATTAAATAAATGTCAGTATCATGAGCAAGTCAATTCCTGATTCCCTACAATTCTGGTGCCCAGAATATACTGACATGGGTGGAAAACAAATGAATGAGAAGATGGGCCTACTTCATCAGACTGTATTTCTACAGCAAAGCAATAACTGGATCAGGAAGCCCAGTCCTACTTCCTTCCCTCCACATACTCCACAAAGAAAAGTAAAGTGAGTTGAATGCTAAAGCATCCCCAGACCCTAGCAATGCCCAGCAATGCCCAATTTGCCAGCTTCATCACCATGTATCAGCTGCCTTCTCTCCCTGGAACTTCCCTCATTGCCTATAATCTATTCACACTGGAACATTCTGTTCCTCTTGTAGTGCCCTTCTCCACCTGGTGAGTTTCTCCCAGAACCTCCATTTTTTGGGAGAGCCTCAGTTTAGCCATCCTTCATTCCTTTCCCTGCCCTGCCTTGGGCTCTCTGGACTTCACCACTGTGCCCCTGGTTGGTTAGGGTATTTTCCCTTGCTCACTACCCCTGCTTTTCAGCTCCCTCTTGTGTTATCTTCACCCATTAAAATATAAGTTGAATATAAGAACTGTCTTTTTGCATTTATTTATCACCCTTCAATTTAGCGTACCATCTGACACATGACAAGTATTTAGAAAATGCTTGTTGATTGACTATATGTGTTTGTCAACAGTTGCCAAAAGGAAAGCAGCAACTACAGATCCAGAGATGAATCATTCTCTGGAGTCTTCTTCCTGGCCCAGAGGTTCATCAATCATTAAGGTTTCATGTGGAGCCCAGACATCCAGCAAGTGTAAGACTTTGCTCTAGAGTGAACCACTCAACTAAGCTTCATTTCCCTTTTTATGCCCTGCACCCAAGGACCTAAACACACATTTGGGGCAGCTAGGTGGTGCAGTTCATAGAGTGCTGAGCCTGGAATCAGGAAGACTCATGAGTTCAAATCTGGCCTCAAACACTTACTATGTGATCCTTGGCAAGTCACTTAACCCTGTTTGCCTCAGGTTCCACATCTGTTAACATGAGCTACAGAAGGAAAGAACAAACCATTCCATCCAGAATCTTTGCCAAGAAAACTCCAAATGCGATCACAGAGAGTTGGCCATGAGCGAAATGACTGAATGACAACAAAATATGCATTTAATTTAACCTGGGATCCCTATCTTGTAGTTTCCTTAGAAATTTTTTTGTAACAATGCATCTTGATAAATGTTTTTGGGATCATTCCAGAATAAGAAGCCATAATAAATCTATTTCAAGCACAGATTATTCTAGAACATTAGGGATATGTGATCTACAACATGAATTGGTGGCCCTGGACATCCTATCACTGGAGGTAAAGGACCCAACAGAGTAAGGTTTGTAAAGAAGCCTATACTTAAACCTAAGGACCATTATCTTGAATGTTCTTGGGTAGAAAATCTGGCCTGAGGTTGTTCCGAACTGTTACTTGTATATTCTTATTTTTTATTATGTCTTTCTATTTAAAAGTTAAATCTATCCTATGAAGAATTTAGCTCTTAATTCATTAAAATTTTATCTTTTGCATTCATAATTATTGTTGAGGTGTTAGTTTTCTTGATTCTCCATGTCCAGATAGTCAAAATCAAAATGCACATTGAAGGAGCAAGAGATGTTATAAGAGTGTCCATTCTAATGTCCTTGGCAATATATTGGTTGAGAAGTGACACCAAGTTATCTTTTGCTACAAAATGACTAAGGATGTAGTAGTCCCACACGTATCACATATTGAAGATATGAGTTTCTATTACGACATCAATTCAAAATTGTGATCCCCAGTGAGTCATGGGAACTGTATTGAAGAGCCTATTTTCTATTTATTAACAATGTAGGATCTCTTTGATTCAAAACAAATTCTTAGAAAAGAAGCAACATCTCCTTAGACCTTCAGAATTCTCAGAGCTTGGGATATAAAACTACATTTTTTCTCTGTCAGGGGAAAACTTAGGGACAACTTTGGATTCACATAAGAAGGCATATAACTAGAAGAATATGACTGAAATAGACTAGCTATTGTAGATAGGGCTTCAAGATTTAATTGAAGTTGGGTCTTTCTTTTGACCTTCTTCTCTTTTACCTTAGATTGATTGGGGGAGCAGAGGTCTATCTCTGTTCTGTCGCTGATGGATTGGTCAATAAAAAATATCATGGTTCAATGAAGAACATAGTGGTTCTTTAGTTACCATTCAGGGAGAGATGCATAGAAATTTATTCTCCTATCAGGCAAAATTTAACAGAAGTCTTTTCATATGTACATTAATTTATATGTATAACATGTATGCTTGTATGTATACAAGTATGTATATATAGACATATTTTTCTTTTATTTCCCTCTCTCTAACTAGGACCCATGAAGTCCATGTGGCTTAATATCAAGGTAAACTCAGCTGGACCTAAAGGAAATTTCCATCTTCCTTTAAAAAATAATTGCATACATATAAAAAGTACCACAAATCTAAATATGCAAGGGACCTTAGAGGCCATCTAGTCCAAACCCCTTCTTTTTAAAGATGAGAAAACTGAGGCCTAGTGAGGCTAATTCACTTTCCCGAGATCATATAGGTTGTAAGCCTCAGAAACAGGATTTGAACCTAGGTTTTCTGACTCCAGAATTAACTTTTTTTCCAAATTATGGGCTTAATAATTTTAGTACTATTTTAATGACTCTACTTACATCATATAGCATAGATGTCCTCTGGGGTGTTTCTAGAAAATCACAGACAAGGGTCTCAGAGGATGAGTATTTATGAATGGATTAGAATCTGCATAGTTGGAGAGATTTCCAATGTCTTTTAGGTCATAGATCCATTAGAGTATTAGTAATTGAGAAGTCATTTTTGGCTTCTCAAAAATGTTTGAATGATTATTTGGGTCTCCATATATTCTGGGACTGTATGTTCATTTTTTAATTGAGAATTTCCCCTATAGACCAATTAATCTTCTCTCTCTCTTTTTCTCTCCCTCTCTCTTTCTCTCTCTCTCCCTGATATCTCTGTTTCTGTTCCACTCCTCTGGAAATTGTGTTTGTATCTAGAAGATTCCAAGAGCACTGGCCCTCAACAGATTGAAATCAAATTTGGGAAGAGAAGAGGAAGGAAATCAAGAGGAGAAGAGGGAAAGTTGGAGAAGGATAATTAGTAATTGTATAGGAATCACACTGGAATAGTACAGGTGGCAACACAAATTCAAAACATTTTCCCACTAAGGGGCAAAATTAAGAGCCAAAAAAAACCTATTCTTTTTTTATATATATAATGGCAAGTCAGCATTCAGGTCATGGTGTAGATATAACTACATGTTTCTTTTTGTCCTTGTCCTTTGGAAGGTGTGATATGGTGTGGTAGATAGACAGATGCACTCAGGGTCAGGAAAAATTTGGATCCACAACTTGCCATTGACACATACTAGACACCTGAATAAGTCATCCCAGGCAAAGTATCATACGATAGAAATCAAAACAAAAAAGAAAGAACAACATTAAGGATCACAAGAAAATCAATCTCAGACATTTTGGACCCTCATCATGCTCAGCTTCTCTTTCTCTGTCTACATGATTTATCTTGAACCCAGCTGCTTAGGCTTGGAGAAGAAAATAAGGAGACTGGGAGACAGCATGACATAGTGTATAGACTTTTATATTTGGAGCAGGAAGACAGGTTCCTAGCCCTACTCTGACACATACTAACTATGTGATCTTAAACAAATTATTTGCTTCTTTAAATCTTAATTTCTTCACCTAAAATGGAGAAAATATACGTAGTACCTACTTCAAATTAGGCAATGTGCATCCACCACATTGTAAGCCTAAAATCACTCTTTTAATCTTAATTATTTTCACTGACCATCAGCAATTATGCTGTATTTTGCGAACTAAAGGAATTAGGCATTTATTTGTTTCCCATACCCTCGTACCCATCTATGACTAGGATTTCCACTAGGAAAAACAAAACTGGTGGGAAAAGAAATAAATTACTTTGTAGTAGGCAGCTTTGATTTTAAGTAGAGAATGGCTCATGAAAAATAAAGCCCGGATGTTTCCAGTTATAATGACTTGTCTAAGAATCCTTTGGAAGTATGACTTTAATGTCTTTCCAACAGCAGGACTTCTCCAAAAGGTATCAACAATACAATTTGTATCATTGTGGACATGATTATTAGAGCTATAGAGTGGGCTAAACAGGATTTACTGTTGGCAGTAAATGATGGCAGGCATCACTTTAGTAATAGTAGAGACCACTGGTCTACTTGTGATTCAAAGACACAGGAATCTAGAAATGAGGGGAAGCATCTAGTAAATAACATCTAATAAAGCACAAATGGGTAAGGAGAATAGTACTCTCAAAAGAGGACTAAATTTGGAGTCAGGATATCTGGGTTCAAATACTTCTTTACAAGTTTAATAGCCTTTTTTTGCTCCAAAATGGCTAAAATGCAAATACAGTTTGCATGACTTCCTATATATAATTGATATCATATCGCTTGCCTTCTCAATGAATGGAGGAGAGGCTGGAGGGAGGGAGATAATGTAGAATTCAATTTTTTTTCAAAAGAATGTTAAAAATAAATAATACTTTTTTAAGAAAAAAAAAGTGTAATAGCTATGTAAACACAGCAAAGTGAGTTTAGTTCTCTGAGTTTTAGGGCCTTCATCTAGAAAGCAGAAACAATACTTATATAACCTTCCCCAAAGGTTTTTTGTGACAGTAGCACTTGGCAAACCTTAGAAATCTAAAATAGAATAACTCATGTTTATGTAGTATTTTAAGGTTTACAAAACACAACCAGAGCAAAGAACAGGGAGACTAAAAAGTTGAATCTGAAGGGTGGGCATGAGCAAAGGTACTATCCCAGTGTAGTGAAAGCAGACTAGAAAGGTGAAATGAGCACTGCCTCAACAAAACCAAAGAGAAACTTAAGAAAGCACCATCTGCAGGGTCAGGATTGAAGTACAAACTAAGGACAAAAGTGAGTAGGGAATGGAAACAGCAAATTATACAATGACAGTTTGTGTGGGCATAGGGGCCTTAGGAACAGCTGGGGCAGTGTAATGCTCATGTACTTCTCAGTCTCCCTCTTCATGCTGGAACTCTCAATTCTTTAAATTAAGCTGAATTGAGTTCATTTGCATGAGTCTAATAAGGCTTCCTAAAGTTTTTTAACTCACTGCACAGTTTTGACTTTTTTGCCAGATTTCTTCTTGGGTCTCTCTGATGATGTTAAAGAAAAATCATGATGGAACCATAGGTTTCTAGGGGTGCTTGAGACCCCAAAATACCAACACTCTGGGTCCTGATGAATGAATTTGACTCAAGCCATCTCTGCCAAGGAAAAAGCAAAGTTTATTAAGGATTCCCATGATGGGTTGTCTTAAGAAATCCCACCCTTCCACTCTTTGTGATGCTTGTTTTCACAAGCTGGCCAGATTCAATCTCCTGAGCTAGATTGAATCTGAGCAACTTCATGGAGGCAAGATGGAGATTATACACAGAAAGATTGTGGGAGGGATTGAAGGGTAGTCTGCGGTCACTAGGGGAAGGGTTAGGGAGGGTCTTGAGGAGAAGTCTAAGAGGATCTTGATGGGACTGGGGTGACTAGAGGTCAAGACTCCAGGAAACCAGAGAATGGGATTTTGATAGGATTAAGGGTGGGAAGCTTGTGGACAATAGAGGGCTAGGCTAGGTAGAGATTTGGGCCTAGATAATGAAAGGCTTATGGACTCAGGGAAAGGCCAGATCTAATGGGAAGATTCAAGGAGTGTTCAAGCGGGTTCCCAGAGACTGTACCCTCATCATCTCCATCTTATTTTTTTTTTCCATAAGAAAGTAAAAAAAAATATACTGAAAAAGTAGTGTTGCTGACTTTGAGAACCATGGGTCATCTTTTTAAACATCTGAACAATAATATTTATTGGCCACTAGAGGAAGATAAACATATTTATGCCACAGGAGAATTGAAAGTCAAGAAGTATTTATTAGGTAAGTATTCTGTGCCAAGAATTGTGCTAAATTTGGGAGATACAAAGATTTTTTTAATTCATTATTATCAAGGAGCTCATGGTCTAGAAGAAAAGACAAAGTGAAAACAAATGTGAAGTCACAAGATTTATGCAGGCTAAATTGTAGATAATTGTGAGAGAGAAGAGGCTAGAATTAAGAGGGGGGCGGGAAACAACTTCTTTCAGAGGATAAGATTTTATCTGGGTCTTGAAGAAAGTCAGGGAAGTCAGGAGGTAGAGATAAGGAAGCTGACAATTTCAGGCATGGGGTACCAAGTCAGGAGTTGGAGTGTCTTATTTGAAGAACAGCAAGGAGATCAATGTTACTGGATTGCAGAATACACAGAGGAGACTAAGGTGTAAGAATAGAAAGGGGTGTGTGTGTATGTGTGTGTGTGTGTTAAGGGGATCAGACTTTTCCCTGTTCTTTCCTTTTGAGGTGCTAAGACTATCAAGTCTCCCTTTCGTTTGAATGGGCAGATAAAGTAGGATTTTGCCTTAGAGTGTTTCTCAGCATTTAGACAATGGAGAGTCATTGAATTGTATATGATGTGATTCTGGGGATGGGGAACCTTCACACACCTAGCCTGGGTGAGGTCAGAGCCCTCAGGGCTCCAAACAGGATATAATTGAGGGGAACTTGGAGTTTGACTTTTGAGGCACACTCACGGAAGGAGTGTTGAGACTCTGGGCAAGCTGTAACTGCCCCCCAGCTTTGCTAAGCCAGATGTTGGTTCATATTTGGTCTGTTTATATTGTCTCTGTTTGTAATTTCTGTTTCTATTTGCCTTGAAGTTCAGGGGGCTGATCTTTTCCCCCTGAACTAAATGAATGATATATGTATGTTTGATTAACTGAGATTGTTAACCTCTTAAAGCTGCTTTTCCTAGAAAAGCAGCTCAAAGAACCTGTGTTAACTGGCTTCTGTGTGCTGGTTGTTGTTGGTTTTACACAGCCACAGTAGCTGCTAGCAAGATTGTTGCTACAATGTGTGTGTGTGTGTGTGTGTGTGTGTGTGTGTGTGTGTGTGTGTGTGTGTGTGTGTGTGTAGGTAGCTAGGTTGTAAAAGGCTTTAAATACAAGAGTATTTTATGTTTAGTTCTGGAAGTGATAGGGAGCCACTGGAGTTTATTGCATAGGAAGGTGAATTGGTCAGAGCTGCATTTTAGGAAGATTAATTTGACAACATAGAAGATAGATTGGAGTGGGAATAGACTTGAGGCTGGGAGACCAACCAGCACATTATTGTTATTGCAATCATATAGGGGTGGGCTGATGAAGGTTATACCAGGTTACTAGTAGTGTCACAGGAGAGAAGGGGTCTTATAGAGGGAGATTGTGAAGGTAGAATCAATACACTTGGTAGCTCATTGGTTGTGGTAGGCGAGAGTGAGGAGTTGAGGATGATACCCAGGTTGTGACTGGGATAATGGTCTTGCCTTCAAGAGTAATAGGGAAGTTAGGAAGAGGGAGATAGGCAATGACTGATAGTGTTTAAGAATACAGAGGTTAAGAAGACTAAGGACTGAGAAAAAGCCGTTAAATTTGACAACTAGGAGATCATTGTTAACTTAGATCAGGTCAAGAGTCATACTGCAGTTAAGACAGTTAGAAGAAAGAAGTAGAGGTATTGATTGTAGTTGGTCTTATCCAGGAGTTTACCCATGTAAGGGAGGATAGATATAGGATGATATTTCTCAGGGATGAGTTAAAAAAGAAATTGATGATCTTTGTGTTTGGGGAATTAATGAGGCATAGAGAACACTAAAAAGATATAGAGAATCTGCTATGTTCAATATGCTTACTAGCCTATTATGATGAATATAAAAATCATACAAGATGATCCTTGCCCTCAATGAACTTATAATCTAGTTGCAGAAGAATGCTATTTATATCAATTTATGAAGCTTTTCCATTAGTCTATTTATTTTTGTGTGCATGCATATAAAATGTTTTATGTGGTTATATAAGAGGTATATAAATTAAAGGTGTGATTATATAAAAGGTACATATAGATGTGTGTGAATATTCACAAATATATATACACATACATATAAAATATACATTATACACATAAATGCATATGGAACATGTATATACATGCACACACACACATTGCACACACACTTGTATATGTACTTCGAGGTCCTGATTTTATCATTTTGAGTTCTCCTTCCAGCAGAATAGATATAACCATATAACATGCAGCAGTCTTTATGAGGTACATGACTAAAAAAAAAAAAGCATCATTCACTGACCAGTTTTCTGATGAGTTTTGTTTCACTTATCTTGGTTTTGCTTTACTTCTATAGATGGGAACTCAGACAACAGTCACACATTTCTTTTTCAGGGCTTGTAATAGGAACAATAGCCTAATCTCTGATCCATTCAAGTTAGGCTTGTCTTTCAGTCATTTCAGTTGTGTCCAACTCTTCATGATCCCTCCCCTCCTCACACTTTTTTTTTGCAAAGATGGTGGAGTGGTTTCCTATTTCCTTCTCTAGCTTATTTTACAGATGAGGAAACTAAGGTAAACAAGTTAAATGACTTGCTCAGGGTCATCCAGCTAATAAGTGTCTGAGGCCAGATTTGAACTCAGGAAGATGTCTTTCTGACTCAGGTCTGGCACCTCATCCACTGTACCACCTAGCTGCCCTAGCTAGCCCAAGTAAGAATAGCTTTTCCTGAAAATAAGTTGACATATTGCTTGAGCAAATAGTTTGCCTCAATCTGCATTCAGACCCCATAGTTCTTTCTCTGGATATAAATAGCTCTTTCCATCATGAGTCCTTTGGAGCTGTCTTTGAACCTTGTACTGCTGAGAAGGGTCAAGTCTATCAAAGTTAGTCATCACAGAAGCAATATAACTATGGTTGTGTACAATGTTCTCCTGGTTCTGCTCCCTTCCTCAACATCAGATTATGTAGGTCTTTCTGGGTTATCATGAAATCCAAATCTTTCCCATTTCTTATAGCACAATAGTATTCCATTACATTCATATACCACATCTTCTTCAGCCATTCCCCAATTGATGGGAAACCCCTTGATTTCCAACACCTTGCCATTACAAAAAGAGCTGCTATAAATATTTTTGTACATATGGGTCCTTTTCCCACTTGTGTGATCTCTTTGGGATGTAACCCTAGAAGTGGTATTGCTAAGTGAAAGGGTATGTGCATTTTTATAGCCCTTTGGGCATAGTTCCAAATTGCTCTCCAGAATGGCTGGCTCAGTTCACAACTCCACCAACAATGTGACAGTGTTCCAATTTTTCCACATCCTCTCCAATATTTATCATTTTTCTGTTTTGTCATGTTAGCCAATCTGACAGGAGAGATGTGGTACCTAAGAGTTGTTTTGATTTGCATTTCTCTAAGTCATAGAGATTTAGAGCATTTTTTTCATATGCCTGTAGATATCTTTAATTTCTTCCTTTGAAAATTTCCTGTTCATATCCTTTGACCATTTCTCAATTGGGGAATGACTTGTATTCTTATAAATTTGGCTCAGTTCCCTGTATATTTTAGATATGAGGCCTTTATCAGAGATACTGGTTATAAAGATTTCCTCCCAATTTTCTGCTTTCTTCCTAATCTTTGCTGCATTGGCTTTGTTTATACAAAAGCTTTTCAATTTAACATAATCAAAATTATCCATTTTGCATTTTGTAATGCTCTCTATCTCTTTCTGAGTCACTGATTCTTCCCTGTCCCATAAATCTGACAGGTAAACTATTCCTTGCTCTCCCAAATTGCTTATAGTATTAGCCTTTATTACTAAATCATGAACCCACTTTGACTTTATTTTGGTATATGGTATAAGATATTGGTCTATGCCCTTCTTGAGATTTGCTAGAGGTGGTCCCCTACTGCATACTTTCAATAACCAAGAATCATGAGCACATCATAATGACATATCAATTCATTGACATATGTACATGTACAATGTTGCATGTATTTGTGTGTATTATATATTTATGTATATGTATATAACATATAACTTACATATACAGGTCTGTATTTGTGTGTGTATATATGGATAATAGATTAGATATGTGGCATATATATCTATCAGACAAAAGACCAAGAAAGAAAAGACCACCAGGATATATCATCTGCCCTAAAACTGCATGGTAAGGGACCCCAGGCCTTGCCATCTGTACAGCTCCTTGACAGCAGGGACCATCTCGCTTTTCAATTGCCACTCCCTAGTACCTAGCACAGAACTTGGCACATGGTATTGCAAGTGCTTAATACAGATAGTTCTTGTTTTACCTAAGTGGTCCACAGACCTCTGTGCAATGAAATTTTTATGTAATGTAATTTACTCCTACCTACCCACTTCACTTAGCCTACATAACACATACATACAAAAAACACTTTTATGCAAATCATGAAATGTACCAAAATGTGGCCATATTAAGTATTGCACCATGACAAATAGAATTATGAAATGAAAGGTAAAGTTAATAATAAACTATACCCAGTAATTTATAGTAAAGTTAACATAGACATGCACACAGTATGTTGCCCCTTCTCCACCCAGTGCATCTAGCTTTTACCACTGATGGTTGGCTATGCAACTTTTCTTACAAAGCTATGGAGAGATGTTTGGACAGTTGCTTTCTTTTTCTCCCCTTGTATATCTGATAAGAACAAGCAATGTTATTCTCAATTAGCTTTTGAACTTTTAAAAATCTTGAATCATTTGGATCTATCTTTTCTAAACAAGAAAAAAAATCACTCGTGATGAAATGCCTCTGCCATCTCTTTCATTGTGAAACTTTCTAGTTCAACCTTTGTTCTGAAGCCTCCCTTTCTTCTTTTGCAATCTTTGTAGCTAGTAGCTCAATCAGATCCTCATTCAACAGTTCTTCTCCAGGAGACTCATGCTAATTTTACAGTCTTTTTCCTCACTTCTTCATCTTTGTCAAATCCATGGGAACAAACAGTGGGCACGCTTTTTTTCCCCAGACTCTTTATTCATGTTTCTGTTATATCTTCTGATATTTTGACAATATTTTGGATTGCATGGGAAATATTATAGAACTTTCAAAAATCTTTCAACATGAAGTCCTTATCTGTACCCAAAGCTCCACTTGCCTGGGCAAATGTAGTGGGGAAATAATACGCCTTGAAATTCTCAATCATTCTCTGATTCACAGATTGTAATAATGAGGTAGTATTAGGGGGAAGGTAGACCACTTTTATATTTTCATTAAAATCATCCAGATAGAGAGGGTAGCCCTAAGTATTATTCAAAATGAGTAGAATCTTGAAAAGAATTCCATTATTATTACAAAACTTCTCCACTTTTGGAATGAAACAGTGCAGAAACCATTGTTCAAAGTTGATAAGGACTATCCATGCTTTACGGTTAGCAAAATAATGTATAGGTAGTATTTCCTTGCTGATTCCTTTCAATGCTTGGGGACTGTGGTACACAAAAACAGGTTATAATTTGCAAGTCCCAAATGCATTCTCTCAAAGCAGAAGAGTAGCTCTATTTTTTGAAGGTATTTGCCCCAGCATAGTTTTTTATCCACTGAGATGTAGGTATGAGATAGCAATCTTTGATAAAATAGGCTGGTTTTGTCTACATTAAAGATTTGCTCTGGCAAGTAGGGACCTTTATCGATTATTATTTGCAGGAACTCTGGGAACTTCTTTGCTGCCTCGATATCTGCAATAACAGCCTCTCCTGACACTTGCACATTATGAAATCATGCACGATGTACAAACTAACCATTGCTTGCTGTAAATACTTGTGTTCTTTCAGGATACTTTCCCTTTAAATTTTCAAAGGCTTCAAGCCTTGGCTTAAATTGTCATCAAGCTTAAAGGAATATTCTTCTGATTCTGGTCTTCTATGCACATAGTTAATAGTGTCTCCATATCCAGAATAGTACCTTCTCTTTCTTTTGACAGAGAAGTTGACCTCATGCAAGAATTTCTCTGTGCATGCTCCTTTATCTGGACAGCATCCTTCATTACGGTGTTTACAGATGACACTGTAAGACTAAGTTCACATGCTATCAATGACAATTTTACTTCCTTCATACTTTCTAATTATTTCCATTTCTAAGTATATTGCTTTATGCTTAGAAGGAAGTTCACTTTTGCCCTCAAGAATATTTTTGCCACCAGTCATGGTGAAAATGTAAGGATCACTACTGAACAGAGGGAGAGGCGCAGTATCGCTCACTGTTTGCAGACCTGAGGGGACTGACATAGTGATGCTCCCCATTTTCCTACAACTGTTTACACTGCCCACATCCATATTATAAAATGTTTTTATTGTACAGTATTTGCTTTACATTAGTAATTTTCATAATTTTTTTTTGAATGAGGATTTCTTTCAGAATTCTTTAGGCAAAGTCAAGTTTACACAATGCAAATTTACATAAAATGAAAACTGTCTGTAAATGCTTTTTTCATTCATTTATCTAATATAAGAAAACTTGGGCAGGGAACAAAGATTGCTATCTCCAGTATTTGAAGGGTCACCATGTGTAGGAGGGATTCAAAATAACCTCCTCCAAGTTCTTGTCTGATATTTTTTATGTGTGAAAAAGGGTAGGAAGTCTAGAAATTCTAACCCTGAACATGAACCCTTTCATTCTAGCAAACCATTAATTGTGAGGCCACTGAAGCATAGATCTTGAAACTGGAGAACTAATCCCCTGCCAGAGAAAAACTATTATTTTTTTCCTATATAAAAGCAGAAGAATTGAGCTGAACAAGTCATGATGCTGTGTCACCTCATGAGCTCCATGCAAACATTAATGTTTATGTTGGCATGATGAAAGTTGGAATGAAATAGGAGATTTTATTGGCCTTCAGGAATGCATGCCTTTTATTTAAGCACTTAGATAAGCCCTTTGGCAGCTGTGTTCCCAGCATTCACTACTTCTCTGAGATCCAGTCAGCTGATTCAAATCCTTGAACAAAAGTTCTTCAGAATACTGGAGGTACTAATGTGCTTCCCTGGTCTGACCGAAAGTTTTCCAAAAAGTGATATGAATAATGGGGAATGGGCACAAAAGACTTTCTCTGATGTAAGATGTTTAGTCCCCAACTGCAGCTAGCTGACCCAAGGGGTATATCTCTGAGCCTGGAGTCAAAAAGATCTGAGACTTACTAGCTATGTGTGATCCTGGGAAAGTCACAATGTGTCTTTGCCTCAGTTTCCTCATCCATAAAATGCAAATAATAATCACCTACCTTAAAGTACTCTTGGGAGGATCAAGTGAGATAATAACTATAAAGCATTTAGCATTGTGCTTTATTATTAGCAGACATAATAATAATAACCGACTATACCCCAGGAGCAGAATTGTAAGCAATGGACAAGATTTTAAGAGAGACAGATTTTGATTCAACTCATGGTAAATCCTCCTTAACCATTAGGGAGGCCTAAAAGGTGGAGTTGAGTACCTTAAGTGCTAATGGGCTTGTCATCATGGAATAGGTTTTCAAGTAGAAGCTCATTACCCAATAGTTGGAGATGATATAGTGAACATTCTTGTTCAGCTTGGTTTGTATCAGGTGGCCTCTGAGGTCACTTTCAACTCTGAGATTCCAAATAGATCCAAATCAGTTACAGAATAGTATAGTCCAGATGGACCTCAGAGGTCATCTTCAACCTACACCTGAATAAGGACCCCTTCTACAACATCCCTGGCAGTTAGTCCTCCAGCTTCCACTTAAGAAACTACAGAGAGGAAGCATACTGTGTCTGAGGCGGTTCATTCTGTTTCTGGGCAGCTCCAATTATTAGGTCATTTTTCCCAATATCAAGGCTTAATCTGTTTCTTTTGTAACTTCGACTCATTCTTTCTAGTTTTTCCTCTGGGGATAAATAAAACAAATCTAATCCTTCTTTCATATAACAGCCCTACAAATGAATATGACCATTAACATTTAAAGACATTGTACCCAGTCATTCCCTTATCTGATAAAAGTCACCAAATCCTTCAGGTAATCTTCACATGTCATAGCATCCAGTTCAAGCACTATGTGTTCTTTTTTTTTTTTTTTGATGTTTTTTAGTTTCTGTACCTTTTGCCATGTGTGCAAAGAAGGGAAGGGGCATGGATGTGAGAGAAAGAAATAACATATAAATATAAATACATACATGCCTTTTTTGAAGTGTAGTACCTAATACAGTGTCTGGCTCATAGTAGGCACTCAGTAAATGCATGTTGAAGCTAGATGTATTGGTGCATAATCACAATCCTTCCAACTACAGCAGGCTAAGGCTGGTGAATCACTTAATTTGGGGGATACTGAGCTACAGTAGAGTTAAACCCACAGAGTAATTGACTTAAATATAGTAATAAAATGATAAACCCCCAGAGCCAAGGGGCCACAGCCTGCCTAAGGAGAGGTAAACTAGACTAGATTGAATAAAACAAAGTAGGGTAAAGCTTCTGTATCTATCAATATTGATATCAGATCCTTGAGTGCATTAAATTTTCTGCTCAAATGAGATAGGGAGATCTAGCCTTAAAAAAAAAAAAGTTTGTTAAGTGAATGAATGAATGAGTCCTTTCCACTCAGAGCACAATACTCATGAAGCACTATGTAGAACTCACTTGGCTATAATTTGAAAGGTGCAATTAAATTTCTTTTTTTTTTTTAATTTTAATTTGTTTTTAACATGTTTGGTTTTCAGCATTGATTTTCACAGGCGTTTGAATTACAAATTTTCTCCCCATTTCCTCCCCCCCAC
>CM053622.1:722258298-722280008 GCA_028646595.1 Phalanger gymnotis | reverse complement strand
GAAGCAACTGCAGCCCTAGTTCTAAAGCTGCCCCACCTCCACTGCCCCAGGGGCAGTAGACAAACCGCAAACTCAGTCCCGCAGCTTTTCCCACTAACCTTCTCTGATGTCTTTGCTCTTTGTGGGTTGAGAGGTCTGGTGGATGCCACAGCTCAGTAATTCAGGATGCCATGGCACTCTCCACTCGTCTCCTGGTCTGGTAGGTCCGCGTCTGGTCTGTTCGCGCCATGCCCGCTGGGCTCAGCTCTGCTCCCCTCAGCTGGGGGCTGGGAGCTCTGTGTGGGACAGACCTTACCCAGAGACCATCCAGGCTGTCCTGGGCTGGAGCCCTGCTTCCCTCTGCCACTTTGTGGGTTCTGCAGGTCTAGAATTGGTTCAGAGCCATTGTTTTATAGGTTTTTGGAGGGACTTGGTGGGGAGCTCACGCCAGTCACTGCTTCCCAGCCGCCATCTTGGCTCCGCCCCTGCGATTAAATTTCAATGATTTGTTGCATTAAACCTAAAGAAATATGGAGTAATTTGGATATCCTGAGTCAACACTTTACTGTTTAGAGGAGCCTAGGGACTTACTATATTGGTTTGGCTGCTTAGATAACAACAAGCTGTTAAAAACAACAGATTTTTTAATATATAACTTGTACTAGTGTCTGCCAGTTTTTTAGATTAACATGTGATTAAATACTTGTATAAAAACTCATTCCCAAGTAGGATACAAATTTTGATTTGGAGGAATTTATTCAACACATAGATATTAGTGGATCTATGTTAACCTGCTCTCTTATAAAGATATGGTGTGCGATCAGTTCATGGCAACAAAAGGGCTTAATGTTGTTTAACATCCATACCAGAAAATAGTGCATTCCAGGTCATATGATAAACAAGATGGAGGACGAGACTTTTCTCCAGACCACATGAACTATCAAAATTCCCTCCAAATGATTTATGTGCCTGAGGTAAAGGAATTATAGCTGTCTCCATAGGACAATACAAGTATCCTAAGGTGACAACCTGATGAAATAATAGCAAAGAAAAACAATCCCTAAGTCTTAATACATATGATCGCCCAGCACCCCCATAGACACTATACTCTGCTTTTACTGCTGCTGCTGCTGCAGTCTCTACCAACAAACTCTGCCCCTGCTCTCACCCCACTATTGAGGCAAAAAGAAGCAGATTTTTCCCCTGCTTAGATACTCTTGAAGGAGGGAAAGGTATAGGAAAGTAGAAGCATGGTCTGCCTGAAATGGTGGCTTAATGCAACTCTTGTATACAGAGAACTAAAGAAGAGAAGGAGCTAGAGCATGTGACCACAATGTATGGAAGACTGTACCAGGCCTAAAGGAAAGGAAATTAGCATGCAACTGGGACCTGCACTGTTCTCCCAGAAATTATAGGGAGCAAAGACAAGGACCTATGATAAACGAATTCCACAATGTGAGCGGAAGCTGAGACAGCTTTGAAATCTAGTCCCTGGAGGACTTGCAGTCAAAGGGGGAGGAGTCAGAAAGTGAGCCATAGGGGAATACAAGCCATTTTATCATATTTTAACTTTACTTCTATTTTGTGTGTATACACACATATGCACACACAGACACAGATACACAGACACATAGACACACACAAACACACACATATGTGTATATATATATATTTATATATACACATATATATATATTATTGTATTTTATTTCTCTTCTTCCAGATTGTCTTTTACTTTGATATATTTGCGTGCCTAATTAATCACTGACCAAAGCAGCTAGATGGTATAGTGAATAAATTACCTGACCTAAAATCAAAAAAGTTCAAATCTGGATTTAGATTTTTATTAGCCACAAGTTCTCAGGCAAGTCAAATTACCTTTCCAGCCCATTCCATATCATCTATATGATGATAATAATAATGGCACATACCTTCTGGCATTGTTGTAGCGATAAAATGAGATAATCTTTGTTATGCATTTTTGTAAACCTTAAAGTGCTACGGATTTGCTAGGTAACTCAGAATTATAAAGCCTGGAAACCGAAGTCTTTTAATCAACAAAGATGGACATCTAATAAGAGAATAAGGAAGCATTCTTATGAAAAATAAGAGACCTCAGAAAACATGAATATCAGAAAGATAAATAAATACACTCACAAAGGAAAATAGAAGTAACAAAATCTATAAAATCAACTATATGAACAGAGGGGCCTTGAGAAGTCTTTTTAAAAGTTCACAACAAATTAAAGAAGAAAGCAGAAGTTTAAAGAAGTGATGATGGAGAAACAGACTTTAAAGACCATAGATTAAATTGTATACCCTCTGTGCCTACAAGACAATCAAATTTGTGTGTGTGTATGTGTGTGTACGTATAATACTGAACTGAAAGACTGGAGGATACATAAAAGAGGATAAAGTAGACAGAAAGACAATAATATGTATTGTACTCACCAAGCGATGAGAAAGTCTGTAAGTCAGGTACTAAAACCAAGAAAGGAGGGAGAATGACCTGATAGTCAGAGACAAGTGCCACCAGAATCTGGGTAAAGGAACATATCTGCCCTGACTTAACCTCAAAGGAGGAGATGTTGCTTCAATGGGATAGTCTGGAAATGACAGTGAGGAGCAAAGATTAGAGTTGTTACTTCCATTGTAATCAGGAGGCCATGACACAGAGTACATCTAGTACTAGAGACCGAAGGTGATAATATTTGTAAAGTGCTTAGCATAGTGCCTGACACATAATAAGCTCTTAAAAATGCTTGTTTCCTTCCTTACTTCCTGGAAGTATGACAGTGATATAGTTGATGACTGAATGATTAGCAAACTCCCTTGTTCCTTTCTAGTAGGAGAGAGGTCTCCGTGAGTGCTAGAAAACATAATGACTATGAAAATAAATGTCTAAACCAAAGGGAAGAGTGTTAACAATAGAATAGACTTCCAAAAGACAAAACAAAATTGCAAGGTAGAGGTAGATGGGGAATTGAAAAGGATAGGGTTTAGGTAAATGCATATTAAAAGGAGAGATGATAATAAATCATAGGGGAGGAAAGTGAATAATTCTATATCATCTGGGTTAGGTGAGGAAGAAGAGCATTTGCCAGCCCGCCAGTCAACTAGCATTCATGAAACACTTCTGATATGCCAGGCACAGAACTCCTTGGCTATTTGAAGCCCTCAGAGGTAGTTTGGTTGTTTGGTTAATCAATATCATTCGATTCAATAAACATTCATCATATTTTTCACATAGTTCCTCTTCTTTCTACTAACACAGCTACCACTCTCATTCAAGCCTTCATTGCCTGCTGTGCCTGGGAGGCTATTCCCATACTTCTTGACTGGTCTCCCTTCCTCAAGTCTTTCTCCACTCTAATCCATCCTCAAAATAACTGTCAGATGTTTTTTTCCCCTAAACTATTGATCTGATTACACCATTTTCATGCTCCAGGAGCTCCAGTGTCTTCCTATTACCCACAAATATAAATGCCTCTATTTGTCCTTTAAGTCTCTTCACAACCTGGCTTCTTCCTTCTTTTCCAGTATTCTGGATGAACAGTTAAGGTGACACAGTGGATTAAAAACAAACAAACAAACAAAAAATGGATAAGAGTCAGGAAGACCTGAGTTCAAATCAGTCCTCAGACACTTCCTAGTTGTGTGACCCTGGGTGAATTGCTTAACTTCTCTCTGTGCTCAGTTACCTCGGCTGTAAAATGGCAATAACAAAAGCCCACAATTCCCACGGCTGTTGTGAGAATCAAATGAGATAATATTTGTAAAGCACTTGACACAGTGCCTGGCACATAGTAGAAACTAGATAAATGATTATTTCTTTCTCCCTTCCCTCTTGCACTGTATTTCCCTCTATGCCCTCTATGATTTAGCTACAACATCCTACTTGTAATTGCTCAGCCATGATACTTTACTTCTCATGTCCATGCCTTTACAATGTCTATCCCTAAGGCTAGAAAGCTAACAACATTCACCTCTTACCTTCTCTGGCTTCCCTCAAGACTCAGCTCAAGCCTCACCTTCTTCCGGAGACCTTTACTGGTCCATTTAGTCCCTAGTGCCTTTCTCTCTCAGATTTCCTTGTACCTACATACTCTGTACATATGGATTATACTTTGTATATACTGTTCATAAACCCTTTGTAGTCTACATACCTAGTTATTTACATGTTGTCTCCATCATTTTCAGAATAATAGCACTTGTCTGATGCGTTATAGTGGGGATTAGTGTGAGTTAGGCTAGATGGTGGCCAAGATCCCTTGTTACTCTACAGTTCTGAGATTCTTAGGTTTTTAGGAATGAATGGATGAAGGAATGACTGAAACACAATTCCCTGTTCTTAAGGAACTTGCATCCTAGTAGGAGGACAATATGCATAAAAAAGTATGTTGGAAAGGAAAGAGTGTTTAGATTTCCATTTAATCACACAATCAACAGGCCCTTTCCACAAACAACGTTAGTAGTGACTTCATCACACTTCCTAAAGCAAGAGATGGAAAGCATGAGAAAGGGGTAAGGATAAAGGAAGCAATTTTGCAGTACCAGGGCAAACTGTAAGGAGGTAGACACGGCATCTGGTTGAATAGGATGTGTAGCATAGTCTGGGGTCTAGGGCTGGATAAATATAGTAGGGAAAGAGGAGACAGAGGAAAGATGTGTTTTGAAATTATGCATGGCTCCACATTCCTTTGTGCTGCGTGTACCAAAGAAAGGCAAAAAGGATAACTGACAATGCCTGATAATCTGGGAAACCCAGGTGACAGCTCACAGCTAGCAATAGATCAGCTCCCTATCACAGAGAACTAAATAGCTTCACTACATCACACAAATTGCTAAATTATGACTACCTGGCAAACTCTAATAATTTACTATAAATCAGACTGCAATAGGGCAAACATTTCCATCTGCGTAACTCTTCTGTACCAATCTAGCAAAGATCTGTGGGGCTGTGGGGGAAGTTGGGGATTTATTGTTGTTCTAAAGAACTGTTTGTAATACATCTGTTGACGCAATGCTACAAAATAAAATCATGTTCAAAACATGATTAACCCATTCTAGCCTAGGCATTGCCTTGAAATTGCTACACGATATTCGATAAGGTCTTTAGTTTCTTAAAGACTCAGTTTCTCCATCTGTTAAATAGCTATAAATAAATTTGATTCTTTCCCAGCACACTAGGGGAGCAACTGGTCTTCTATCATAATGAGATGCAATAAAATATTGTAGCTCATTCCTCTAGCATCCAGTTACATAACTGTTCCTACAAGCATGATACGATAATTTCTAACAGGCTTTTTTATGGTACATGAGAAAGCGAAATTGAGTTTTATTATGGGACATTACTAGGGGTAAGACAGGGAGAGAGTATCACAAGGCAAAGGTGGAATGCAACTATAGTGTTGGCTGCTAAATTTCGTGTGATTCTAACTGTGGCTCCTCAGTCTTTGAGTTCTTTCTAGCTATTTGCAGTATTTTTTTTTTTTGTCATGAAAGCTCTGATTTTGGCTAAAATATTTCTGAGTTCTCTTTTAGGAGGGGACTAATGGATTCTTTCTATTTCTATAATTCTCTCTGTTTCTAAGAGATCTGTGAAGTTTTCCATTCCAACATTTTTTGGAATATGGAGTATAGGCTTTTGTTTTGGTCATGTCATTTAGCTAGTTTAATGATTCTTACATTTTTTATCTGTTTTCTATATTAGTCATCCTCCCCTCCCCACTCCTAGCCAGGAGATATTTTATACTTTCTTCTATTTTTTCTGTCTTTTGACTTAATATTTCTTGTCATCTTATGGAGTCACTGGCTTCTGTTTGGTCCATTAAAATTCTCAAAAAATTTTGTTGTTTGTGTAATGATTTATATTTTTTGTACTGTTATTAATTACCTTCTCAATTCTTTCTTTCACACCTCTCATTTCTTTTTTTGTTTCCCCCAGCACTATCATTTCAGCAAAAACATGTCGAGTCTTTTCTTTTCAACGCTTGCTTTCTCTTTCAGGAATTCCATTTCAATTTTTGCCCACTGTTTTTCTCTGAAGTTTTGTTTATAGATATTTTGGAATCATTCTCTTCTGATTCTGGGTCTTCAGTGTCCTGTCACCATAATACTTTTTTTTTTTTTAATGGAAGATTATTTTTTTTATTTACTCATTCTTCCAGCCTACTTCCTGTGTTTGGACCTCACATCAGGGGTAGGCTCTTTATACTTCTGTAGGAATGTCTAGGTTTATTCTGCTGCTGCATTTTTGGCATATTGAATGTTGTGTTGTTCTAGGATCTCCAAGATAGCTGAGACTCAGAGCTTGTAAGCTTTCAGCTCTCACAAAGTGATCTGATCCAGTGTAAAGTCATATTGCTATTTCTCTGGTCTGAGTTCTGCAAGTTCCTGACCTTGATTTGGGTCTGAGCAACAGTGGAATGTTGGACTTGACTACTGTCAGACAGCTGGGAAGCTCTATTGGTTCAGAGCAACAAAAGTGGACTTCACTTTGCTCTGAGAGTCCTTGTCCTGGTTATTTCTCTGCAGGCTGCAGACCAGGCTGGAGCCTGGAACTGGTAGCCTGAGTTCATTCTGGGCTCTCATCCACATTTCTGCTGTTTGCTTCCGAACTAGCTTCTTTCTCAATATGCTGCCTAGGGCTGCAGATCGCTGGGGAAGAAGGACAGTTTTGATAGACTGCCCTGCACCAGTCTAGTCTGGGTCTGGGACTCCTTCTTGCCACAGTTCACAGCCTCTCGATGGGCACTGAAAAAAAGCCAGGAAAAGTTTTGAAAGGAATGTCGCCCCAATTTTATACTTCTCTGGCATGGAAATGACTATAGTCAAGACAGAATAGGAAGGACAAGCCAAGAAGCTTCTTGAATTAATGAAAAACACCATATGTAGCATGCACCTCACCAGGCCTTGTCCCCAGGGTCTGCAGGCTTCTCTGGCTATCTCTCTATGCTGATCCAGGCTGAAAGATTGAATTATTGTGACTTTTTCTTGGATTTCTCCATCAGGATTTGATCTAGTATATTTTCTAGATCTATTTGCAGGTGGGTTATTTTTTGGGGGGTAGGTTCTTGTTGCACTGCTCTGCTATACTACTATCTTGATTACTAATTAATGTTGCTTCAATTAAATAATTCAACAAATATATGTTAAGTTTATATTTATGTGCTGGGGTTGGAACTGAGAGGATCTGGATTCAAATTCCAGTTCTGGTACCTTTATGGCCTTGAGCTCTTTTCATTTCATTTTTTTTAAAAGAAAAGGTTAGACTAGATTATCTCTAAGTCTCTTCCACCAGTAAATCCTATTACCCATTGGGAAATAAAAGAGAGAAACAAAAACCAGGGTTTAGCTCCCTAAAAAGAAAAAAAAAATACAGCCATGTAGAAGAATGGCTAGTTAATGGATAATTAACATGTGCAAAACCGTTATTATGAAAATCACTTACGTGTCAGGTTAATTCAGTGTATTTTTATTTGATTATGCACAAAACTCTCCTTATATGTGATCAATTTTCTGTTGCTTATGTAACACGGTCCATGGATTAAAAAAAAAAATGGAGTATTATCCATCAGTCAATTCAACGAAAAACAAAAATAGTCGAAGAGGTAATGTGCAGTCACAGAGTCCAAAAATAAAATTTACTGATTCCCGCTCCCTTTTCAAGGCGTACTGAAGTCACAAATTCAATTCACATAAATCAGCAAGTATATAATACTTCATATAAGCAAAGCAATACAAAGAAAATTAAGTCTTGGTCCCTGTTTCATAAAGTTCACACCTAGCTGGGGCTGGGTAGGAACTATACACTATGTGCAAATATATGATAACTACAATGAATAATGGAATTAAGAAAGATTTCAGAAGGAAAAAAAGTGTTGTCAAACGTGAGAAGAAAGAAGAATAATTTGTAACAGGCAACAAAAAGGAAGACCCCATAGAAGTGGTAACAGTTAAGTTAAACTTTAACAAATGAACAGGGTTCAATAAGGAGACTTGGAGGCCTTGGAGATTCCTTCAGATTCTGATATTCTTTGCTTCTATGAGGGGAGAGCATTCTATGCATGCCATCACCTGTGTGAAGAAAAGCGCAAAAAATTGGAAGGCATAGGAAATACATGAGGAAAAGCAAGTAAATCAGTTTGGCTGGAATAAAAGACATGTAATGGACAGTAGTATGAAATAAACCTGAAAAAATAATTAGCTGCCATTTTATAAAGGGCCAAGTATGCCATCATTTACTATTCAGACTTTTTTAGGGGAGGGGTTATTATAGGAAATGCAAAGTTTTGGGCAAAGAATAATATGAAGAGAGTGGTCCAAGAAGAAATTTATTCTGGCTTTGGTGTGAAAGGTAGATTGTAGAAGGAAGAAATTAGATGTAAGGGGACTGATCAAAAGATGCTAAATGTTCAGCCTTGAACTTCTCTCCTTTCTTATCTTTTCCCCTTGTTTAAACATAATAAACCGACATTCAAGAGCAGCCACAAAAAGGAAAGTTCATTACCTTTCCAGCCTTAGGTCTCACAATTATCTACCACTTGACTTTCACCATCGCCAAAATGGACTACTTGCTATACCTCCCACACAGTTCATATCTTTCCACCCATATGCTGTTTCTCACACTGTTCTCTATGCATTGAATCCATTCCTCTCAGAGAAACATAGACTATAAAATGAAGAAGGAATCTCAGAGAAATCCATCTGAACCTACTGAAATCCTTTCCCCTCTCCAAGGCCCAACTTAAACGTTACCTCCTCTTTCATTTTCTCCCCTAATTGAACCTTCTTCCCTAATACCTAACATCCATATGTAGATTAAAGCCAGAAACTGAAACCAGAAACAAAACAACAAGGAATTATCTAAGGGTATTTTCCCCACTGTTCCCAAGAAAACGGAAGCATTCCATTAGTAAGGTCGAACTAATTTACACCACACTGGCTGAATATTTCTTACCTATCTTCCATCTGGTACATTATTAAATACTGCACTGCCAGAATCTATTGAAAATATTTCACACTCATAGTCTGCAAGAAGGCAGGCTGAATTTATCCTTCAGATCAGATGTACAGATCATGGGAGACACTATGAATAAATCATGTTTATTCCTCAGCCATACTTTGAGACCATTCTGCTATAGCAGCTGTAATGCCCGTTGATTGCAATCATATTCCAGTTCACGTTATTCCGGTGCCAGACTCAAGTTCTCAAAACTACCATCCATTTTATTCAGTTAGGAAACTGTTAAAAATCACCATTGAATCAGGAAACATGCAGTTTTCCTGTGTTCTGACAGGTTGCAAAAACAAATCTTCCAAGTTAGATTTCTTGTTCTGAGGTAAAACATGCACATCTATTACATGCTACATAAAGAGGCTTATCCAGTGAGTTTTAATTAATTTGGTCTTAGGGAAACTAATTGTCTATTGTTTTAGCTTAGGGCTGTTTCTTGGAGAAATCAAATACTTATTTGGAAGAAATACTGCAAGTCATTCGCTGGGAGAACACAGGGTTCTCTTTGACAGGGGCCATTAAAGAGATTTAATGGAATCACCCAGACTTATTTGAAGCTTGCCTAGGAACATTTTTATACTCAATCTGCACATCAATATTAATTTTTTAACACAGATGGAGGTTTTATTGGTACCCAAGGAAGGAGTACAAAAGAAGATTACTAGAATTTCAAGTTGTGATCTGGGTACTCAGAAGGTGATGGACAGTCAGAGGCAGAATGAGGAGAGAAGTTAAGAATCCAAGTCAAATTAAAATGCAAAGCTTGGGGAGGGGAAAACTGTATAGTGAGAAGCTACAGATGCCACTTGTGACTAATTTTCTCCCCATCAGTCTTGAAATTGAATTCAGGATACACTCAGAAGGATATTATGCAAAGGCATCCAGCTGCTATGCTATAGTTAAGGGTCTAGTGGTCATTCTCTTCTAAACCCTATTTGCTGGAGTTTTTAATAGACCTATTAACATTTGATTTGGGATGCACACCTAAGAGGCAACTTATTTAGTAGTCCATATACAAATATATTTATAGGAGAGAAAAAAACGTATGCCATTGAACAGAGCTTACATTCAATTTTTCAGTTTGTTCCAGCTGGTTTTGCAATGATATTTCTTATTCAAGATTTCCAAAGAAAGAGTTATTTGGAAGGAGCTGCTAGAACCAACCAAATCTGGAAGCACGATGGCATGGATGAGAAAACAATTGATCTAAGAATAAGAAGGTCAGGGTTCAAGACCTATGAGACCATACTAATTCTGGCAAGTCGTTTAACTTTGCTAATCTTCATTTCCTTTTTCTGCAAAATAGAGATAATAATATTTGCACTGCTGGCTTCCCAGCATCATTGAGAAAAGAGGGTTTTATAAACTTTAAAATAGTATAAAATATGAGATATTGTTGCCACTTGTTATGGAATTAGGATTCTAATCTTATCTGAAGATTCCTCCCTTCCCTCTCATCCATGTTCAGCTAACATAGATCAAAGAACCATTACCACTGGATCTCAGCAGGACATAGCAACAAAACTTTGCAATTGTAAGCTCAAAAGCCAGTAAACTAATCCCTAGTTTCTTTCAGGACAGAGTCTGACAAAGAAAATTATTCCACCTCTCTTAGCCTTAATCATTCTACCTTTAAAAGGGGATAAACGAACTAAATATCATTTAAGGTTTCTTCCAGTTCTATGATCTTAAATCTTATCTTTCTTCCCTAGCCTTCATTCATTTGAATTGATTCAACAAACTTTCATTAAGCACCCAAAACCAAAACAGGCTATTCCCCTCAGAAAGCTTTCCTTCAATTAAAGAAGAAAAATATTTGGAAAGTCTGATAAAAAGGGCTCACCTTCAAGCCATAAGAGAGAACCAGTTAGAATGAAGAAAGGCAGGAAATGAATTAGCTCTTAACTTTTAATTTTACTCTGCCTCCACACTGAGGCAGTGTGGCCTAGTGGGAGTGAATAGGGAAGTATTCTACTGAAGTTCAGGGAAACTGAATTTCAGACCCTATGACATTCACTAGTTGTGTGATAAATTTCTCTTAAGTTCAGTTTGAGAAAATAGCCTGGTAAAGGAACAAGTGCTGTCTTGGGAGTCAGAAGTCCAGATTCAAATCCTGACTAATATTTATGGCTTCTGAAATCCAGAACAAATCTCTTAACCTCCCTAGGCCCAGCTTCCTCAACTGTCAGATGAAGGAGTCTGACTTAATGGTCTCTGTAGTCTTTTCTATCTTTAGAATGTGAGATGAGTGTTAAAGCATGACTAAGATTTAGAAAAACTGGAGGTATGGGGTGGATATTCCAAGGAGGGAAGCAGAGAGCACTAACTTTCTTCTTCTTCCTTCTCCTCCACCTTCTCTCTCTTCTCCCCCACCTACTCTTTCTCCTGCTCCCTCCTCTTCCTCTTTTAAGACTTACATAACACCAAAACATAACGTCTTTTTTCTCAATCCTCATCTCCTGCCTGTCTGCAGTTCTGATAATGCTGATTTTCTACTAGACAAATTTTCCTCTGGGTTTTTGTGACACTGCTCTGTTCTGGTTCTCCCATTGTCTGTCTGCTAATGCTTTCTCTTTCTCCTATAGTTATTGTTCATTCACCTCACACCCGCTAACTTTGACTATCACCCAAGGTTCTGTCCTGGGTCCTCTTCTCTTTTTGCTATGGACTATGTCACTTAGTCATCTCATCAGTTTCCCTAGGTTCAATTACCATCTCCATGCAAATGATTCCCAAATTTATAAATGCAGTCTGATCTCTTCCTTGAGCTATAGTCCTCCGTGACCAATGGCCTTTTACATATTTTGAATTGTATATTTTGTAGCCATCTCACACCAGCATGTCCAAAGCAGAACTCATTATCTGTTCCCTAAAACTCTACACCTCTTAAATTCCCTGTTGCTGTCAAGAGCACCACCTCCTCTAGTCACACTGGTATAAAACCTTGATGGTTTCCTTCTATCCTTACTTTCACTCATCTTTTAGATACAATCTGTTTATCAAGTCTTATTGTTTCTAACTTGACAGTATCTCTTATATAATTCTCCTTTTCTCTACTCCCAAAGCCACCATCCTAGTTCAAGTTGTCATGAAATTCTGACCCAGTCTATTGCAAAAACGTAATTGATCTCCCTTCCTCAGCTCTCTACTCAAACCAACCTATCCTCCATTCAGCTGCCAAAGTGCTCCACCTCTGTGTCTTTGTACTGTCTATTAGATATGGAATACGCTTCTCATATCTATCTCTTAACTTCCTTAGCTCCTTTCAAGACTTGCCCCCTGACTGTTAGTACCTTCCCCTCAGAGATTATCTTCCACCTATTCTATGTCTTGAATATACCCAGTAACAAGGGTATACCTTACATGCAGCTTCTCACATTAGAATGTGAGTTCCTTGAGGAAAGATACTATTTTGGCCTTTCTGTGTGTCCTAAGCACCGAGAGTGGTACCTGACTAATAGTCATACTTAATTAATAGGTATTTAATAAATACCACTTGACTGACTTTAAGGTTGGAAAAATGCTTTGCATATGACATCTCATTTGATCCTCATAACTTGGTGGTATAGGTGCTATTATTGTAATTACTTTACAGATGTGGAAACCAATCCTGGGGTAGGGGGAAGGATTAGGTGCGGGTTTTTTTAAATTTTTTTGCTTTTCTCCACTGACATTTAAAAACAGTTTTTAATATTTGTCTTTAAAATTTTGTCTTCTAAATTCTCTCCTTTCCTCTCCCCACCCATGCCAGGTCCCCTCATTGAGAAGGCAAGTAATTCGATAAAAGTCATACATGTGTAGTGATACAAAACATTTCCATAACAGTAATGTTGTGAAAGAAAACATAGACCAAAAAAAAAAAAAAAAAAAACCTCTCAAGAAAAAATAAAGAAAGCAAAATAAAGTAGGCTTCAATCTGTAGTCAGACAACATAAGTTTTTTTTCTCTGGAGATGGATAACATTTTTCATCATAAGACCTTCAGAGTTGTCTTGGTTCATTGTATTGCTGGGAATAGAAGTCATTCACAGCTGATTATTTTACAATATTGCTATGACTTTGTACACAGTACATTTCACTTTACTTCAGCTCATGTAAGTCCAGGTTTTGCTGAGAACATCTTTCTCATCATTTCTCATAGCACAATAGTATTCCATAATAATCACGTACCACAATTTGTCCAGCCAGTCCCCAATTGATGGGCATCCCCCAATTTCTGAGTCTTTGCCATCAAAAAAGCTGCTACAAATATTTATGTACATCTATTTCTTTTTCCTTTTTTATTCTCTTTTGGGATACAGACCTAGTAGTAGTATTGCTGTGTCAAAGGGTATGCATGGTTTTATAGTCCTTTGGGCATAGTTTCAAATTACTCTCCAGAATGATTGAATCAGTTCACAGCTCCACCAATAGTGCATTAATGTTTCATTTTTCCCACATCCCTACCAACTTTGTCATTTTCCTTTTCTGTCCTACTAGGCAATCAATATGTAGTACCTCTGCATTGGTTTAATTTGCATTTCACCAATCAATAGTGAGTCAGAGCATTTTTTGTCATATGGCCATAAATAGCTTTGATTAGTTCATCTGAAAATTGACTGACTTCATATTTTTGATTATTTGCAAATTGGAGAATGGCTCTAGTTTGTATAAATTTGACTTAGTTCTCCATATGTTTGAGAAATGAGGCATTTGTCAGATAAATTTTCTTAAAAATTTTCCCCCAGTGACAATTGCTAAGTATATTTGTTTTCTCCCTGATTTATTCTTTTTTTCCTCTTTCCTTTCACCCTGTTCCTTCTCAAAAGTGTTTTTCTTCTGACTACTCCCTCTCCCAATCTGCCCTCACTTCCATCACCCTCCCTTTCTCTTATCTCCTTCCCTCCTATTTCCTCTAAAGTAACATAGAGTTCTATACCTAATTGAGTGTGTACATTATTTCCTCTTTAGACAATTCTGATGAAAGTAAGGTTCACTCACTCCCCCTCACCTCTCCCCTCTTCTCCTCTACTGTAAAAGCTTTTTCTTGCCTCTTTTATGTGAGATAACTTATCTCATTCTATCTTTCCCTTTCTCTTTCCCCCAGTACATTCCTCTCTTACCCCTTAATTTTTTCTTAGATATCCGTTCATATTCAACTCATCTATCTGCCCCAATCATGAGAAAGTTTCTATGAATTAAAAATATCATCTTCCCATGTCAGAATGTAAACAGTTTAACCTTATTAAGTCTCTTATGATTTCCCTTTCTTGTTTACCCTTTTATGCTTCTTTGGAGTCTAGGTGTGGATTAAATCAGGGAAGGACAACTAATGAGGAAACTATTGAAATAGAATAATCAAGAAGGGATGAAGGCCTGAAGTAATGTGAGAGTGAAGAGAAAGGACCACTGAGAAAGATATTGTAGAAGTAAACAAAATTTGCCAACTGATTAGATATGTGTGGGAATAGAGGTGAGGAGTTGAAGCCTTGGTGGGTAGAAGGATGGTGGTGCCCTTGACAGAAACAGGAAAATATAATATAATATAATAAGTGCTTTTTTGGATATTTTGTATCTGAGATTCCCAACTAGCTCATATATCTATACTTCTTTAAGCTTGATAAGTCATTTACCCCACAACATCTCTATGAATTAAGTAACTCAGTCTTAGTTCTGTCTATTTTTACAGATGAGAAAAGATAAAGTGACCTTATTAAGGGCCAAATAATTAGGGTATTGTAAAGCATGGATACATATCTAGGTATTTTAACTCAACCTCCAAATCCAATGAACTTTTTGCTACATAAAGATTTTACAGAGGTACTAGGCATTATGATGACTAAAAGAGAAAGAAAGAAAAGTTTAACTTATTTATGACCTTAATGAGATCTGTTTAAATAGATGGGACATTCCATAAACCAGATTCATGGAGTCCAACTAATGGAAACAATAAATGGACATCGAGAAAACAGCAAAAGAAAACGAAAACTATTTTTTACTAAAAATTTGGTACCAAAAGGAGTTGCAAGGCAGAACATGATCAAGGATAGAGATTACTGCAAAAGGAAGAAGTCAGAGTATTTTTAGGCAGAATGGAAGGAACCAGTGGAAAGGAAGAGATTGAAGAGAGAGAGAGAGAGAGAGAGAGAGAGAGAGAATGGGTTAGTCTAGGCAAGGTAATTAATAGATTGTTAATATCTCTCTGCAGAACAAGATTTCATGTTTCAAACTTTCAGTGGTCAAGGTAAAATGTCTGCCATGGAGCAGTATCACATGAAGCATGTTATAATATTGGTTTAATTCAAATGTCAGTTTTCTTTGTACAAAGTAATAATCCCAATACAAGTATTTCACCTTGACTTTGTGAAAGTTCTCTGCTCTGGAACATTTCACAGCATCATAGATTTAGAGCTAGAAGTGACTATAGAGGCTACAGAATACTAATTCTTCATTTTGTAGATGAGCGAACTAACACAAAGAAAAATTATCTTATCCATGGTCACATAGCTAGTTAGTGTCTTAGCCAGTCTTCAAACTTAGGTTTTCTTGATTTTAAGCCTAGTTCTCTTTGCAACAAGTCACCTACATGACTGGGAGTTCTAGGACTCAGTGCCGAGTCAGTCAGTGTCAAGAAGGCATTGGTCTTGATATTTCAGTGTGGCCGCCTCTTATCAGATAAATCAGGGAGCAGAACTTAGTCCATCATAAGCAGTGAAAAATAGCCAGAAGCCTTCAGCTAGGAGTCTCTGCATTATTTCCACCATCATTTACATCATCATGAGTTCCACCAACTTAATCCCAGCCTCAAACTTACTCTTCTTCTAGATGCCTATTTTTGTTAAGGGCAAAGTCATTCTTTGAGTCAACTAAGTTTGTAACCTCGGTATCCTATTTAACTTTTCATTCTCTCACATCCCTTATATGCAATCGTTTTTCCAACCTTGTCTGTATTTCCACAGCATCACATATATCTGACTCTTTACCTCTGTCCACACAGGCACCACCCAAGTTTTGGCCTTGGTAACATCTCTGCCATCTCATTTCAATAGGCTTCTTGATTGTCCTTGATACATCTCTTCACTCTCTAATCCAGGGATGTCCAACCTTAGGTTATCTTAGGGTCGCATTAAAATAAAATAATTATTCAAGGGCCACACCCAGAATAGAAAATACAGTACACTAATAGAATAACACATCATCAATATGACAGGCAAAGGCACAAAGCACAAAAACAAACAGAAAACAACAAAGCGACAACACAACAGTATAAAGGTAGGTGCATACTGACTAATCTGCGTTATACAGACGGTACGCATCCCACAGATCAATTGGAAATTCCATGTGATATGTTCTGTCTGGAATACTGCTTAAAAACACCAAAGAAAATTAACATCAATGAGATTATTTATTAGTGATGGAATTAAAAAATCTAATATACATTTCATGCAAATTATTTTATTTTTTCGCTCATGAAAACTAAAACCCACAGGCAGACCGCATAAAATCGCACTCCGGGTGGCATGTGGCTTACAGGTCATATTTTGGACAGCCCTGCTCTAATCCATTCCCCAAACAGTGGCCAAAGGGATATTTCTAAAGCATTTCTGATCATACCAATCCCCTAACTCCATTGGCTCTGTATTATCTGTTGGATCAAATATAAATCCTCCTGTTTGAAATTTAAAGCTTTCACAACCTGGCCTCAACCTACTTCCCTAGGTTTATAACTAGTCCTCCATACGCTTTTTGGTTCGGATAAAGTGTTCTTCATGCTGTCCTCAAGTAGACGATTTCATCTCTAGTCTCTTGCTTTTATAAAGGTCTGGTATATACTCCCATCTCATTTCTGTCCCTTTGAGTCTGGTTTCTTTCAAAGCTCAGCTCAGGTAACATCTCCTACATGAGATCTCTCCTGTTCTCCTCTACTAGAGACTAGTACTTAACCTTCCTCCCTATCCCTTACTCTATATCTACTCTGTACAAACTTATGTGTGTATATGTTACCTTTCCACGTAGACTGTTAGCTACTTGAGGGCAGGGATTTTTTTTTTTTTATTCCCAATGATTAGTCCTTCCAATGTATTCCCTTCATATTTCCAATTAATGTATGCATATATTAGGTGCATAATAAATGTTTGCTGACTGATTTTTTTTATTGATAATTTGATATCTATGAGGCCGAAGGGTAGAATAGCCAATTAAACTGAATGTGGTATTTCTAAAGATTATTACCAATGATATCTTTATTCTTTCTCTGATTCGACACTGTAGCTTGGAGATTTTAGGGGACCTCCCATCTCAAAGATTATGTCACTGGAGCACAGCTCTCACCCAGCTGGTCAAAGGAAAAGCTGCAAAGGCATTGAGTACAGGCTTGGGGATGGGCAGCATATCTCTTGTCTGAGAGCCAACTTAGCTTTGTTCAAATAGGTTCATTACCATATGGACCAAAAACTGGTGGATTTTGTTGGTCACAGCAACTCTAGAAGACCAGAGCCATACCTAGTGATTCGGGCATCCAGGTCAAGCACTGTAAAATGCATTCCAGGGCAAATAGCACAAAGGTGTTTACAAATTAATTTTTAGGAAATATTCGGTTGGCCAGTAGAGGTATGGTAATTGAAGAAGGGCACAAGAACCCATTGGAATACTGACCCTAGGATAACAAAAGGTTAATGTTGAAGAAGCTGCCCCAGGCTATGGAGCAAGTCAGGATAAGCCATAAGTTGTTCATTATTTATGTGAAGGAAGAGAATACGCAGGTACCTGGCATTTATACAGCATTGAGTTGATGTCACTTTCACAATTCCTGTACGAAGGTGAAGCTGTACATATAATCCCCATATTATGGATGAAGTAACTGAAGCTCTCAGAGGTTGGTAACTTAACCACAGTCATATAACTTATAAGTACTTATATCTAGGATCCATATTTAAGTCTCTCAGATCCATGCTGATGCTGGGATATGTAATAGAACATTGACCTAGGAGCCAGGAGATCTGAGTTCTAGTCCCTCTTATGGGCTAGTACTTGGTGGAACCTTGTAACACAGTGCAACAAAACCACAGGTTATATTTATAGAGCACTTTAGGGGTTTAAAAGCACATTCTTCATGATAACCTTATGTATGATAGAAATGAGGATGACAGGGTTTACCTAACTTACACAAGGCCATACAACTAGCAAATTTTAGAAGGAAAATTTGGAACAAAACAATCCACTCATGCACATGTAAATTTTAAAATCCTTCTGTGCTACTTTGTATCTATGAGATGTTGGATGATTGACTTAAATTATCTGGCCTGTGTTTTTCTCAAATGTAAAAATAACAGCCTTAGATTAGATGTCTATCTTCCTTTAAAAATGTCAGAGCCCTTTGATATGATAATTTATTTCTCTTAGCTTTAGTTCCATCACCTGAAGACAGAGATGATCAGTAAAATCTTGATCAGTTCAATGAAGCCATCTTGCAACGTTCAGATTTTTTTTTCTGTTTTTTTTTCCCCCTTTACCTAAAGGAAGGCAAGCAGGGAGTGTTTATGAAAATCTTCCTATGTTCCAGGCACTGTGAGGAATTCTAGAGATACAAATACAAGCAAAAAGGTAGTCCCTCCCTTCAAGATATTCTAATCAAGGTAGAGGACAGATAAAAAGAGACGGGAAAAGTGTGGGATAGGGGCGGCAAAGTCTATAAAGTCAGAAGCAAATGTATGGGTCCATTGTCTCCGAAATGGCCCTGAAAAGGCCATGAAATTCCTCAGTGGAAGGTTACCTAAATGGCTCATGGATTTATCAAGATGAGAAGGTCACTGACACTGAGGAAAGTTCCAGAGTGAGAAGTCAACTGAATCATGGTGTCATCAGTCAGAAGCATTGATGGCCAGGCCACTTATCAATAACTTTTGAAGGGTCAATGCCTTCCAAATTCTTTTCCATAGTGTGTTTAAAAATAAAATTATCCCAAAAACTATAGTATAAAAATAAAATGTAAAAACAAAACTTTTACAAGTAAAATCAAAATGAACTATAACTGTTGTCCACTTAAAGAGATCGTTAGGCATTCCTGAAGCATCTGAGGCTATACATGGGAATCTGAGCTCCTTCTCCATATTTCTTGTGTGAAGTGACACAAATTTCATCCATAATAATCCTTTCTGTGTCAGAAATGTCAATGAGCATATCGCTGGGCTGAAGTCCTATTCACCACTTGTTTATTGAGCATACACAGCATATCCCATACGGTGCTAATCACTGTGTTAGATTCAAGGTAAATATACAATATGTCCCCTGTCCTCAGAGACTTATAAACTTATTGGAAAAATAAAACGCATGCAAATAATAACTGAATAACAACGCAAAATACCATTCATTAAATCCAACAAGAATTTATTAAAGACTTTCTAGGTCTGCATAGAAGGCATCATTCTAAGAGCTGAGAAACACAGAAACAAAAATGAAGAAAATCCCTTCCTTAAGGGATAGTATTTTTAATTGCGGATGGGAACAATAGGTACATATATAAGTAAATGCACAATCTATTTCTGAAGTCCTCTGCAGGCTACCCCCAACTCACTTTCACAGGGAGTGACTAACACCAGGATCAGAAATACTCTGTATTTCTAAATTATAGTTTATGAATCCTGACCACTGTTTTTTGTTCTCACCAAGATCACTTAATCTGCTAGCCTGTCATTAACCTTGGGGTCTGAAACAGTGAAGGCTGTTTTCTTGTTGTCCTTGTACAAGGGCTGGAGTAGAGAATACTTAAAACACAGAGCTCTTTTTCAGCGAAATAGAAAGGTTTTTCCACATAAAATGGTATTACTTATGTCATGAAAAGGAAAATACAGTCACCTTCTCTCTGTCATCACAGTATGAATGTATACATATTTACAATGGGCGTAGGTGAATATATTTAAATGCTTTAGCAAGTTGTTATACATATTAACTTGGTGATGCTATGAGTTGTGCTTTTGAGTAAATCATTTTCCTTCTCAGCGTTTCAGTTATTTAATGAGACAGTGGAATTAGATGAACTCTAAGGTCCCTTCAACTTTGACAATTTGTGATTTTAGGTCTCTATTTTTGTAAATTTTAATTTTCACACATTGGGTTTTCTTAAAAGCAGAGGCACCTCTACAAGGAAATAGACACCGCTGAACTATGGCTCATTAGCGTCTGAATCTCAGCCCTTCACTCCCTGGTGGGCAGTGTATGTGAGAATGGTACTGAATGAATATCTGAAGAGAGTAAATAACTCTAAACTGTGTGTTTTGTCACATTTTTAGTTGCTAAGTTACAGTTACCATGGTAATTGTAACTAAAGTTACAAAATTTGTCTCCAACTAATAACAAACTTGCTTCTTGTTTTCTTCAGGGCAGGAAAGTGTTTCCCTCTTGCTAAGTCAAGTTGATGTGTGATTAGGAAACCAATTCTGCCTATAATAATTCTAGTTTCTATTTACACAAAACTTTATCATTAGGAAATGCTTTACATATATTATTTCATTTAAATCTCACAACATTATGATAAAGTAAGCAGTGAAACTTTTATTATGTAATGTAATGGAAAGTGGACAATAAGTAATAGAAAGAGCCTTGGATTTGAAGTCAGGTGACTAGGGTTCAAAGTTCACCTCAGCTCCTTGCTAGTTGCATGACTTTGGGCACCCCAACTCTTTGGGCCTCAATTTCCTTTACAGTAAAATAAAGGCAAATAGATGTTCTCAATTATAGTAGCAATTAAGTTGGGTGTCTTTGATTGAGTCTTACTAGGTGCTAAACCCTAGACTCAAACCCCTATGTACTAGGTGCTAAGCCTATGTGAGTATGAAGCTCTCAGCGTCCTAAGGGGAGTTGCTAAGACCAGAGCCAACAGTAGGAGCCTGAGTTCTGGTCACTCAGATGATGTTTGATGACAGCTAAAGAGTGTATAAAAAGAGAGAACAGAGCTATTTGTTTGAGGCTCTCACTGCTGGAGGCTCAGGACTGGGCAGCAGCTCTAAGGGCCTCCTGGCTGAACTCAGATTTTGATGGTTTCTTGGTGACTATGAGTTGTATTTGGTTTGTTTGTTGATGTTAGTAATTTGTTTTTGCTCTGAAGTCCAGTGTGCTGGCTTTTTCCCCTGAACTAAGTGAATGATATTTGTATGTTGGATTGAAATAAGATTGTTAACCCCTTAACATTACTGTCCTAAAGCAGATCAAAAGAACCTATGCTTGCAGCATTCTTGTTGTTGGGCTTGTGATGGGTCTTACACCCCTACAGTAGCTGCTAGCAGATTGTTGCAATATCAACCTTTGGTTTTTGAACTTTTTTTGGCTTAATATTTTGATAATGACATTTTAAGATATAATATTCAGTTATTTGCATCTATATGACCGATTTATCAAATAGACCTGTGTTAATAGTAATTTCGACCTTGCAAGTATATTTATAAAATGCTTAGTACTTATGCCTTCAGGTTGAGAGTGGAACTCTCTGACACTGGGTTGGAGGATGAACTCCCAGCTGTGTTCCAGGAAAGGTCCCTCTCCCTTATGTCACTCCCAGAGTTGTCCTGGGACATTGCAAACAAAAGGACACCAGGCAACTGTGCCAGTAAGGCAAAATGGGCTTAGTTTAACGGGTGTGCTTAAGGAGTTTGGCTTTTGTTTGTGGTGAAAGTACTTTCACCTGTTAAACGCTAAGCCCCAGGCCCAAAGCCCTATCAGGTGTGAAACCCCTGTGGGCG
>CM053622.1:722241393-722257798 GCA_028646595.1 Phalanger gymnotis | reverse complement strand
TGAATATGATTTACGCCATCTTATTTTTTTGTGGCCTCCTGGCTACTCTTGTGAGGCGGGCCTACTGGGCCTGGAGGCTTGTGTTCACAATACTGGAATGGGGAGGTTGGTTCGCTAATTTGTTGCTCTGGGCCCTGAATAAATTTTTTGATGCCTTCTGCTTGGAGAATTCTGTATACCCAACGATTTCGAATCATTCTGATATTTATATGATCCTTTTTGAGATCATAAATTCGGCCTTCCTACTACAGCAACATAAAGTTCAAATTAACCAAAGGTGTCTATAAGAAATAGTATCAAACTTAACAAATGTATTTTTAGTAGAATTTTTAAAAATAAACATTAAGTGGAAATAAAGTGCTTAGCCAATATCTGACACATAGTACATACTTATTAAATATTTGTTTTCTTCCTTTTTTCCTTCCTTCCTTCCTTCCTTCCTTCCTTCCTTCCTTCCTTCCTTCCTTCCTTCCTTCCTTCCTTCCTTCCTTCCTTCCTCTATTCTTATAATTTCCCTCATTCTTATAATTGACTTATACCAGCCTCCTGGTCATTCTTACAATTTTCCCAATGACTTTAGCACCTGTCTCTTGGTCTCCTTTCCATCCCAACACCTACCATCATCTTTAGAGACTTAAAAATTCATGTTGATGGTGTCTTTAACAACTTGATTTTTCAATGTCCTAACTTTTGAATTTAATAAATTTCTCCACTCCCACTTCCCCTACACACTGATATGACCATGACTTCCACTATTCCATTTTTCAAAATGGCAAAAGCTTCAAGAAGCAGTACATGAAAACTGTATTTGTTGCTTGCTTGCTAACTCATACTTAACGTGTTTTCACCTGTAATTTCCCTGGGTGCCTGGTGCCTCTTCAACCTGGAGCATTTTTGTGCTATACAAACCCCTTTCTCCAATTGTTAAGTTCCTTCAGTGCTTCCATTTTCACAAGGGACCCAGGCCAGCTAACCTTCATTCCGCCTCCTAGTTGTCCTTCAGACTTTCTGGAATTCAACACAATTCTTTAGTTGCATTATCAGTCTGGGGTTTTCTCACCCTGGAATACCCCCACCACCTCCTTTACCCATTGGTGAGTTCTTCCTGGTATATCCATTTTGAGAAAGATTTAAAACTAGTCAACCTTCATCCCTCTCCTGACTGTGCTTCTGACTTTCTGAACTTAGGCACATTCTTCCCCCGCCTCCCCACCTCTGCAATGGACACCTTTATTATCAACACTGCTTTTTCAGTTACCAACTTTTTCAGCTACCTTTTATGTATTATTTCCCCCATTAGAATGTAAAATTCTGAGGCAGGAACTGTTTTTCTTTTTACTTGTATTTGTATCTCCATTGCTTTGTACAATGCCTTACACATAGTGTTTAATAAATGGTTCTTACCTTGCCTTGCTCTTCGATATTATCAAAATTCTATTCACTTGCAACTCCCTGTCCTTCTAGTTCATCTCCTTCATAAGTGTCATTTGCCTTTAAATCTAGATTCTACCTCATGGTGAACAACTATAATATTTCATTAGCTTCTGCCTTAGAATTCTTCACACTCCTCTCTTGTAATATTCCTGATATAATGAACATCACTTTATGAAAGTGTTCTTTACCTCTTATAAAAACCTCTTGGCTCTTAATAATGTAAATCATAATCATAATAAAAGAAGGCACTATCAGCTGCTCTCTAAAGTGAACAATTAACATTTCTAGAGCCCTTGAAGGTTAACAAAGAATTTTCTTCAAAACAAAGCAGTGAAGTGCATCAGTAAAAATACTGTTATGCCAATTTTTAAAAAAATTACTCTCTTTAGTTTAATTTTGCCTTCATTTCTACTTCCATTTACTAAATTATACTAGCTCTTATAATTAGCAAGCTTTAGCAGAATTATCTAGAGAATCTCCACAAGTGATCTGAAAACCAGAGATGGTCACAGGAACATCTCTGTAAATTTGCCTGATCTATCCACAGATGCTTGAGAAATACACAGGAAATGCTTGTCAGACACCTGAAAATCATGGAAATTGACATCCTTAAAGCTACATTTATATTGGATTTCATTCTATGTCTTACCATCATTTTGTTTGTTTTATGTGTGCCTTATAGACCTGTTACTTGTTCCATAAGCTGCATATTATTTCTGCTTGAATTGATAATCTTGGGCAAGCAGGTGGCACAGTGTATAGAGCACTGGGCCTGGACCTAGGAAGACTCATCTTCCTAAGTTCAATTCTAGCCTCAAACACTTACTAGCTATGTGACTCCAGGCAAGTCACTTAACCTTGTTGGCCTCAATTTCTTCATCTGCAAAATGAGCTGGAGAAGGAAATGGCAAATCAGTCCAGTATCTTTGCCAAGAAAACCCAAAAAGGGGTCACAAAGAGTTGTACATGGCCAAAATGACTGAATAGCAACAGCAGCAGTAGCAACAACAACAAAACAAAAGCCCTTTCTCTCAAACTGTAATTATAGTCACATGTGGATTTCCTATGTATGTGCATACTCTGGGTGATTGGCATTTGCTGAATCTCATAATACAATGATTCTAATTTCCCTCCAACTTCGGTGTCTAGATTTGACCCTATACTATGTATGAATAAGATATATATGGAAAAAATGGGGGTGGGATAGTCCTAGAGGGAAGGCACTAGCATTAAAATCATTCTTGTATAATCCCAAAGAAACAAAAAAATAAATAAATAAATAAATGGGAGAGGACTTATTCGTACAAAAATAGTGGCAAAGAATTGGAAATTGAGGGGATGCCCCACATGGTATATGAATGTAATGGAATAATACGGTGCTTTAAGAAATGATGAGCAAGCTAATTTCAGAAGAAAAAACTGTGAAGATTTACACAAACTGATGCAAAGTAAAATAAGCAGAACCACAAGAACATTGTATACCATAAGACCAATATTTTACAATGATCAACTGTGAATGACTTAGCTATTCTCAGCAATACACTGATACAAGACAGTTCAGAAGTTCTCATGATAAAAAGATGCTATCTACCTCCAGAGAAGGAAAAAATGGAGTTGGAATGTAGATCAAAGCACACTTTTTTTTTTTTTTACTTTCTTTTTTTTAGGTTCATAGACCCTTTGGGTCTGTCTTCTTTCACAACATAACTAATATGGTAATATGTTTTTCATGGTTGAACATATATAACCTATATCAAATTGGTTACCATCTCAAGGAGGTGAAGGAAGGGAAAGAATTTAAAATTCAAAGAAATTTTAAACTGTATATTAAAAATTGTCAGGGGCGGAGCCAAGATGGCTGCATGAAAACAGTGTCTTACCAGAGCTCTCTCACAAGTTCTGTCAGATACTTCTGAAAAAGTGAATCTGAGCAGATTTGAGAGAGTTTGAAGCCACTATCAGTCTGAGTACAGCAAATGTCCAAGCCAGGAAAGTCCAAAAGGTCAATAGATCTGTAGGCTGGGAGAGAGCCTGGCATGTGGAGCTGTACCATACAGCACCAAAGCGGAAGCAGCTGTGGAAACCAGCCAGCAATCCAAGCTGGGAGAAAGTTGGATGCCCAAAATTGGTAGAGATCACCAGGCCTCCCAGCACAGGACTGGAGTCTGTCCAAGTGATGGAGGAAGCAGCACAGTGCCTGCAGCCATGAGATATCTACTCCTGAGGCTTGAAGCCCAAAGGTTTGAAACTCACCTTCTTGAACTTCTGGGAGCCCAGGTAAACGGCTCTCATGCCTCCCTCCCTCACTGACCCAGAGAATTCCTCGGGAAAAATGCTGGAATAGAGGAGACAGCAGTGGGGTTTCAGTATACGAAGAGTAGGGATTCCTGAGTCCCAGAAGGGCAGAGCCAGCAAGGCTCAACACCAGGAACCCAGAGGCACCCTTGCACAGCCAGGGGAAGTGGAAGACACCAGCACAGACAACATCTTAAACCACTGGTGCTGGAGAGCACCCCCAGGGGAAGAGGAGACTTCCTGCAGCCAGATGACCCCTCCCCCACACCGCAGGAATCCAAGGCCATAATACACAAAGCCAGTAACTAGGCTCACAATTCCCAGAACAAGAAACCTGGGACAGAGATCCATGATCCTCAAAAGCAGAAATCCACTGTAAAGCCAGGAAAAAGCTAACCAAAATGAAGAAGAACACAAAAAAACCAAGAACCATTGATTCTTCTTGTGGAGACAGGGAAGATCAAAATACCCATTTGGAAGAGGACGTTATTGACACTACCTACGTCTGATGCAGCAAAAGGGAATGTGAACTGGTCTCAAGCCCAAAAAGCATTCCTGGAAGAGCTAAAGGAGGATTTTAAAAACCAAACTAGGGATGTAAAAGAAAAAAATGGAAAAAAAACCCAAAGATTTTATCTTTATTTTAAAGATAAAATCTTTAAAAAGTAAAATTGGTGAAATAGCTAAGGAGATTCAGAATCAAAATAGAGAAAATGACACCCTGAAAGGTAAAATCAACCAATTGGAAAAGGAGACTCAAAAGCAAAATGAAGACAGCAACTCATTAAAAATTAGAGTTGAGCAAGTGGAAGCTAATGATTCTATGAGGCATCAAGAAGTGGTCAAACAAAATGTAAAGAATGAAAAAATAGAAGAAAATGTGAGATATCTGATTGGAAAAACAAATTACCTGGAAGATATATCTAGGAGAAGCAATTTAAGTATTATTGGTCTACCAGAAAGCCACAATGAAAAAAACGAGCAGGGACAGTATCTTTGAAGAAATTATCAAAGATAACTTCCCAGAGGTCCTAGAACCAGAGGGCAAAATAGTCATTGGAACAATCCACTGATCCCCCCCTGAAAGAGATTCCAAATTGAAAACTCCAAGAAACATTATAGCCAAATTTCAGAATTAGAAAGTCAAGGAGAAAATACTGCAAGCAACCAAAAAGAAACAATTCAAATATCATGGAACTGCAGTCAGGATCTTGCAGGATCTTTCATCTTCTACAATAAATGACAGGAGATATTGGAATAGGATATTCTGAAGGGCAAAGGAACTTGGACTACAATCAAGCATCAACTACTCAGCAAAATCGAACATAATTTTTCAGGCAAGGAGATGGACATTCAACGAAATAAGGGAATTCCAGACCTTCCTGATGAAAAGGCCAGAACTTAATGGAAAATTTGACCTTCGAATTCAAAACTCAAAAGAGACATAAAAAGGTAAACAGGGGGAAAACCCCCCACAAACCTTGTTAATTAATAAAGGCAAATTGTTTACGTCCTTATATAGGATTATATTGTTTTATACATATATTTCATATATATATGTGTGTGTGTGTGTATGCGTGTGTTTGTGTGTTCATATACATATATATATGTATATTATATATGTATATATATATTTATATATATAAACATATGTCAATCTTGGGAACAGTACAGTTATGGCAATTGAAAGAGATACACACAGACTGTGGGTGTCAGTATAAAATAAATGATATGATAAAAACACAATTAAGAGATTAAAAAGAGGTTCTGGGAGAATAGGTTAGGAGGTAGCAGAAAAGGGTAAATTACATCAAATGAAGAGGCACAAAAACACATTAGAGTAGAGGGAAAGATGGGAGGGAGAAGAGCAGTGTATGAGCTTTACTCTCATCAGATTTGATTCAAGCAGAGAATAACATACTCTGAAAACTATAGAAATCAAACTTGTCCTACAGGCAGTAGGAAGGGAAAGGGGAAAGAAAAGGTGGGGTGATCACAAAGGAGGGAAGAAGTAGCAAGTGGAAAAGAATAAGGTAAGGGAGGGAAATCAAGAATGAGGGTAAATTGAGGAAGGTGGTGGTCAAAAGCAAAACTCTTTTGAGGAGCAGAAGGAAGGAGGGAGAAATAAAACCATTAATGGGGGGGGGGAGAAACAGGATGGAGAAAAAGACACAGCTTGTAATCATAACTATCAATGTGAATGGGATGAACTCTTCCATAAAATGGAAGCAGGTAGCAGAATGGATTAAAAACCATAATCCTACAATATGTTGTTTACAAGAAACATGTTTGAAAAAGGGGGATACACACAGAGTAAAAGTAAAAGGATGGACTAGAATATATTGTGCTTCAGCTAAAGTAAAAAAAGCAGGGGTAGCAATGCTAATATCAGACAAAGCAAAAGCAAAGATAGATCTAATTAAAAGAGATAAGGAAGAATACTATATCCTGCTAAAAGGCACCATAAACAATGAAGTAATATTATTATTTAACATGTATGCACCAAATGGTATAGCATGCATACTCTTAGAGGAGAAGTTAGGGGAGTTACAGGAAGAAATAGACAGCAAAATCATAGTAGAGGGGGATCTCAACCTCCCCCTTTCTGAACTTGATAAATCTAACCTCAAAATAAACAAGAAAGAAGACAAGGAGATGCATATAATTCTAGAAAGTGCAGATATAATAGACCTCTGGAGAAAACTGAATGGGGATAAAAAAGAATATTTTTTTTTCTTAGTGGTACATGGCAGATACTCTAAAACTGACCATGTACTAGGGTATAAAAACCTCACAATCCAGTGAAGAAAGGCAGAAATAGTCAATGCACCCTTCTCAAATCATGACACAATAAAAAAAATTTGTAATAAAGTGCCACCAAAAGATAAGCTCAAAATTAATTGGAAAATAAATAATCTAATCCTAAACAATGAGTGGGCCAAAGAACAAGTCATAGAAACAATTAATAACTTCATTCAAGAGAATGACAATAATGAGAAAACATACCAAAACTGATGGGATGCAGCAAAAGCAGTTCTTAGGGGAATATTTATTTCTCTAAATCCTTACATGAGTAAAATAGATAAAAAGGAGATCAATGAAATGGACATGCTATTGAAAAAAAAATAGAAAAAGAAAAAAATTGAAAATCCCCAATTAAATACCAAATTAGAAATACTGAAAATCAAAGGAGAGATTAATAAAATTGAAATCAAGAAAACTATTTAACCAATAAATAAAATTAAGAGCTGGTTTTATGAAAAAAAAAACAATAAAATTGATAAACTCTTGGTCGATTTGATTAAAAAAGGAAAGAAGAAAACCAAATCACCATTATCAAAAATAAAAGGATGAACTCACCTCCAATGAAGAAGAAATTAAAACAATAATTAGGAATTATTTTGCCCAATTGTATGCCCATAAATTTGATAGCCTCAGGGAAATGGATGAATATTGACAAAAATACAAATTGCCCAGGTTAACAGAAGAGGAAATTAATTACCTAAATAAACCCATCTCAAAAAAAGAAATTGAGCAAGCCATCAATGAACTCCCCAGGAAAAAATCTCCAGGGCCAGATGGTTTTACATGTGAATTCTATCAAATATTTAAAGAACAATTAATTCCCATACTTAATAGACTATTTGGGAAAATAGGTGAAGAAGGAGTTCTACCAAATTCTTTTTATGACACAAATGTGGTGCTAATACCTAAACCAGGAAGAGTCAAAACAGAGAAGAAAATTATAGGCCAAGTCCTTAATGAATATTGATACAAAAATTTTAAATTAAATACCAACAAAAAGATTGCAGTAACTTATTTGGAGAATAATGCACTGTGACCAGGTAGGATTTATTCCAGGAATGCAAGTCTAATTCAATATTAGGAAAACTATAAGCATAATTGATCATATCAACAACAAGACTAGCAGAAACCATATGACTATCTCCATAGATGCAGAAAAAGCTTTTGACAAAATATAACACCCATTCCTATTAGAAACATGAGAAAGCATAGGAATAAATGGCATCTCCCTTAAAATTATAAATAGTGTCTTCCTAAAACCATCAACAAGCATTATTTGTAATGGGGGTAAGCTAGATGCATTCTCAATAAGATCAGGGGTGAAACAAGGACGTCCATTATCACCCCTATTATTCAATTTGGTACTAGAAATGTTAGCTTTAGCATTGAGAAGAAAAAAAATCGAAGGAATTAGAATAGGCAAAGAAGAAATTAAATTATCACTTTTTGCAGATGATATGACGATTTACTTAGAGAATCCTAGAGATTCAAGTAAAATGCTACTTAAAATAATGAACAACTTTAGCAAAGTTGCAGGATATAAAATAAACCCACATAAATCCTCAGCATTTCTATATATTACTAACAAAACCCAACAGCAAGAGATACAAAGAGAAATTCTATTTAAAGTTACTATAGACAGTATAAAATATTTGGGAGTCTACCTGCCAAGACAAACCCAGGGCCTATATGAACAAAATTCCAAAACACTTCTCACACAAATAAAGTCAGATCTAATTAATTTAATTAGATCTTGATGATGTTGATGAGCAACATCAGTTGCTCATAGTTAGGCTGAGTTAATACAAGAAAAATGACAATTTTACCTAGATTAATTTACTTATTCAGTGCTATATGAATCAAACTACCAAGAAATTATTTTACAGAACTGGATAAAATAATATCAAAATTCATCTGGATGAACAAAAATCCATAATACCAAGGGAATTAATGAAAAGAAATGTTAAGATAGGTGGCTTAGCCATACCAGACATCAAACTGTACTATAAAGCAGCAGTCCTCAAAACTACCTGGTACTGGCTAAAAAACAGAGTCCTGCATCAGTGAAATAGGACAGGTACAGAAGATGGAGCAGTCAACAATTATACCAATCTAGTCTTTGATAAACCCACAGAATCTAGCTTCTGGTTTAAGAATTCACTATTTCACAAAAACTACTGGGAAAATTGGAACATAGTATGGCAGAAACTGGGCATAGATCCATATCTTAAAACATATATCAAAATAAAGTTAAAATGGGTACATGATTTAGGAATAAAGCCTGATACTATAAGCAATTTGGGAGCGCAAGGAATAGTTTACCTGTCAGATTTATGGGAAAGGGAAGAATTCATAACCCAACAAGAGATAGAGAGCATTGTAAAATGCAAAATGGATAATTTTGATTAAGCTAAACTGAAAAGTTTTTGTATAAACAAAGCCAATGCAACAAAGATTAGGAGGGAAGCAGAAAATTGGGAGAAAATCTTTACAACCAATGTCTCTAATAAGGGCCCCATATCTAAAATATACAGGTAACTGAGCCAAATTTATAGGAATACAAGTCATTCCCCAATTGAGAAATAGTCAAAGGATATGAACTGGCAGTTTTCAGAGGAAGAAAGTAAAGGTATCTGTAGACATATGAAAAAAATGCTCTAAATCACTATTGATTAGAGAAATGCAAATCAAAACAACTCTTAGGTACCAGAACTCTCCTGTCAGATTGGCTTACATGATAAAACAGGAAAATGATAAATGCTGGAAAGGATGTGAGAAAATTGAAACATTAATACATTGTTGGTGGAGTTGTGAACTGAGCCAGCCATTCTGGAGGGCAATTTGGGACTATGCCCAAAGGGCTATAAAAATGTGCATACCCTTTAGCCCAGTAATAACCCTTCTAATGCTGCATCCCAAAGAGATCACACAAGTGGGAAAGGGAGCTATATGTAAAAAAAAAAAAATATATAGCTGCTCTTTTTGTGGAGTCAAAGAATTGGGAATCGAGGGGATGCCCATCAATTGGGGAATGACTGAACAAGTTGTGGTAGATGAATGTAATGGAATACTATTTTGCTAATAGGAAATGGGGAAAATACAGACTTCATAATAACCTGGAAAAGCCTACGTGATCTGATGCTGAGTGAGAGGAGCAGAACCAGGAGAACATTATACACAGCCACAGATATATTGATTCTGTGATGACTAACTTTGATAGACTTGGCTCTCCTCAGCAATACAAGGCTCAAAGACAGCTCCAAAGGACTCATGATGGAAAAAGCTAGACACATTCAGAGAACTGTGGAGTCTGAATACAGATTGAGGCAAACTATTCACTCTCATTTTTTTTTCCTCTTTTTTTTGGTTTTGTTTCTTTTTCTCATGATTCATTCCATTAGTCATAACTCTTCTTTGCAACTTGATTATTGTGTAAATAAGTTTAATGCGAAGGTTTATGTAGAGTCTATATCAAACTGCATGCTGTCTTGCGTGGAAGTCGGAAAGGGAGGGAAGGCAAGAAAATTTGAAACTCAAGAACATGTAAAACTAAGTGTTGTAAACTAAAAATAAAAAAAAATCTAATTAGAAATTGTCTTTACATGCAATTGAGTAAATATATTTTTTTTAATTTGAAAATAATTCTTGTAGTAGATGGGACTTAAAGGAAACCAAGGAAAACAGAATTTGAAGAAGAGTGGGTCAAAAAATTCCACTCATGAGATATAGGCACTGAGAATGGCCAGAATTGGGAAATGGAGTATCTAGTTTGAGGAATAGCAAAAAGACAAATGGCACTGGATCATAGAGGATAGAGTATATGTGCACATTTGTATGTGTATGAAAGAGGGAATGAAGTAAGGTTTAAGAAGACTGAAAAGTTAGCGGGGGACCAGGCTATGTAGGACTATGAATACCAAGCAGAGGATTTTATATGTGGTTCTGCTGGTGAGAAGGAGCTGACAAGCTGATATAAGGATCAAATGGCTGTTTAGTAATCCCATGAAATGTTTCATATAAATTATTAAGCTTCATATGTATTATACATGTATGTATATGAATATATTATATATGTATGTATATGAATATACATATTCAGTATTAATAGCCACTATACTGTTTTGTGTTTTAAATCATTGTCAATTTATAACTATGAATCTTGCTTTTCTCTTTAATTCACTTTGGAAATTTTGTAGTTTCTCTAATAAAGAGAAAATACATACCTGTCCTTTTCTTTATCTTTGGTGTATATTTAATCCATTTCTACTCCTTTTTCAGGTTTTAGGATAAAATATGAAAGATTATGAAAAAAAATCTTTACATCTGTCTTTAGAGGTCAGTCTCCCCTGGGGTATAGGGCGTGTTCAGGGTGGACTGGTTCCTCTGGTGTGATGGCTGCTGAGCCTATTCAGATGTTGTTCAAATGCAAAATGTATGCTTGCCAAAAAGACTATTTTATGGAGAACTCACACAGGACAAACATTCAGATGGTGGTCAGAAGAAGTGATACAAAGACAGCCTCAAATTCTCTCTCAAGTACTTTGGAATTGTATAACATGGGAGACACTGACACAGGACCATTCAGCACAGAGTGCCCATGTCAGAGAAGGTGTCTGCTCTATGAGCAAAGCAGAATTGAAACAGCTGAAAGGAAATGCAGGATGCACAAGTTTGGAGTATCCACCCCAACTGTTCACAGGGACCACTTGTGCCCAAGCTTGTATTGGCCTGATCAGCCACAGTTGGACACATTGAATCTTGACTCAAGCATAGTGATGTCATTTTGGTGCTCTTCAAGAGCGAAGGGCAACAACCAACCAACCAACCAGAGGTCAGTCTCTCCTAGGAATGAACTCCACCTAAACTCTCTATGAGGTACACAGGAGATTCAAAGCTCCAGGAAGGAAACATAAGCAAGAGTCAGCCAAAAGCACATGGTCCACACTCAAGCTTGCCTTTTCAGTTCATTTGCCCTCTGCTGTCTGTAAGAAGCTGTAGTAGCTCTTATTCTCTCCACCACCCCTCTCATAGGAAGATCCAGAATCTCCTTCAATCCCTCGCATACCCAATATGTGGGAAGAGGGCAAAAGCAGAAGTTGTCTCTCCCTTTAAGTTTCCTGAGTGAATGGCTCTCCCTGGCTCTATGGCTGATTATGATGATGATAAGAAAGACAAGTTCATATTTGTATAGTGTTTTAAGGTTTGCAAAGTGCTTCACGTATGTGGCCTCCACAACAGCTTTATGAGATATGTGTTATTATTATTCCCATTTTAGAAACAAGGCAATGGAAGTCAGTTTTCTTGGCCAAGGACTCTCTTCCCCTCCTGCCATGAGGACCAAGGGCATAGATGGGGAACCTGTGGCCTTGAGGCCACATGTGGCTTTCTAGGTCCTTGGGTACAGTCTTTTCATTGAGTCCAAGTTTTATAGAACAAATCCTTTTATTAAGAGGTTTTGTTCTGTGAAGTTTTGATTCAGTCAAAGGCCCACACTTGAGGATCTAGAGGGTCATGTGTAGCCTCAAGGCTGTAGGTTCCCCACCCCTGACCAAAGGGCTACTGTATAATCACAAAATCTGTACTAAGCACATGGATTTCCATAAAGGCACAGGGCTATACTCTACCCTAATATAGTCATAATTACACACCATTCAGCTTTACTTGTTTGTTCCTTTTGTATTATTGTAATCTTATTTAAAATCTCTAAGCAGACTACGCAGGAATATGGGAATATAATTCACCTTATACAAATGTCACCAATGGGAGTGTTCTTGTATCCAATCAATCTGTTTATCAACAAATATTTATTAAGCATCTATTTTATGCCAGGTATTATGTTAGGCACCAGGGACACAAAGGCAAACATGAAACAGCCTTTAGACTCAAGGAGATTTTGAGATTTCATGGGGAAAAAACAAATAATCCACTGTGAACTATCCTCTTTTCACAAACCCCTCTCACAATTATGTCTACTCTGATAAATTTGGTTTTCCAAAAGGAACATTTAAGACAAACATTACGGCATTAATTTCTATAGTAGATTTTGATCCTGCAGTAACTTTCTATTTACTTAGGTCAATATTCCCAGATCACAAGCCAACCATAACTCCTTGTTCCATATAATATTCACGTTCTTCTAAAAATCCTTCTCAGAGTATCTCCCCACACACTGGAGAGCTTTCTGAGGCTCTTTTAATATTTAAAGTATACCAATACACTAATCAGATTGTCCTTCTGTTATCTTGTTTCATCACTTATTTACCTTTTCTAGTCATTGGCATCCTTAATGAAGTTTAGTGATATTTCCATGCAAATAGTAGTATGTTGAAGCTGACACACATCATATGCCTTTCCATTACTTCTTTAATACTCATTTTAGTTTTTTTTTTAATATTTGAGTTGTTCATGATAGTATCACAGGGTGAATCATATCATTAAAGTGTTGGGTTTCACAATGGTGAAAAATGTCCAATCATTGAAAAAGCTGTTCAATTTTCCATATGGAATAAAGAAAATTCCCATTTACCAAGCAAATCTGTGCCAAGCTCATTGCCCAACTATAGTTCAAGACATGCCAACTCAATTGGCTATTCACTCCACTGCATATTTTAATCTGAACGATATTTGTTTCACATCATTTTTCTTTTCTTTTATGTACTACTAAGTCTATTTCCTTTTGAATGTTTATGGATTGAACTCAAGGGACCTTGTATTATTCTGAGGCAAGGTGCAACTAGTCAACTGCACCAATAGAAATGCAAGCATCTAGAAACTCCATCATTAATATGGAACTTTGTTTCCATTTTGTGCAGGACATCCTCTGTAATGCTAATGAATATCTTTGGTATATACATATGTGCACCAATACATACACATATATGTACATGTAGATTTACATATGTAATCATACATACATATAGATATAAAGTAAGCCATACATATATACACACATTCTGTGGCTCACTAGATATTGATAATCAAATAAAAATTGAGTCGTGTTTGGTATCTTCCTTGCCACTAGGACTCAAAAATATAAGCTAAGGAATTAATCCAAATGGAGCATTTAAAGTAATGAAAAAGAAGACTTATGGCTCAGTAATTGCTAATATCTTCTTAATTATCTCTTTTCTGGTGATAGTTCTAATCATGGTTGTTTTGTGATTGTATTTTTCAGTGTTTTATATATTGTTAATTAGTATATATAGTAAACCTGTGCAGTTTCTGGGTGCTATCTTCTCTTAGTAAAGAAGTCTCTTTTGTGCAGGTTGAGTCAATTTCTGGACTTTTTAAAAGACTGTATTGGTGAATGCTTTCATTGAGACTGAAAATGGGGATGACCTAGGTCAAAGTCTATATTTTTATCTATTTTAAAGTTTTGGGAGTCAATATCTTATTTCAATAGGTTGAATTGAAATTGTGATTGCACACATACCTTCTTAACTTTATTCTGTTTTTGGACCTTTTGCTCTAATCATTTATTTCACACAAAAAGCTGAATTTGTAAAAACTCAGATGCCCGGCCTTTAAGATAATCAATTTACTTTTTTATGATATTTGCTGCTTGCCCTGTTCAATGACTTCTAAATTTTCCCTTCAATTTTTAACTTTTTTAAAAAAGTAAAGCATACATTTTCTTTCCTCATGATCAAAAACAAAAGCCTTACAAGAAATATTCATAGTCAATTAAATCAATTTTACAATATTCATGTAAAAATATGTCTCCAACATCTTAAATTTATAACTTCTCTGTCAGAAACTGATCAGCAAATCTCATGATTTCTCTTCTGGAAACTTGGTTGCTCATTGCACCGATCATCATTAGAATATTGTTTTCTAGGTTCTGCTAGTCTTGTCATTATCATTGTTCAGTCATTTCCAACTCTTCATGACTCCATTTGGGGTTTCCTTGGCAAAAATACTGAAGTGGTTTGCCATTTTCCTCCTCCAGCTCTTTTTTACAAATGAGGAAATTGAAGCAAAAAGGGTTAAGAGATTTGACCAGGGTCACACAACCAGCAAGTGTCTGAGGAAGCCAGATTTGAACTCAAGTCTCCCTAACTCCAGGCTCAGAGCTCTATTCACTACACCACCATCTAGTCTGCTAATCTTAACTGCATTAGTTCATGGAAACCTTCCTAGGTTCCTATGAAATGATCTCTTTTGTCATTTTTTATGGTCCAAAGATAGTCCATTGTATCCATATAATATAACTTGTTGAGCCATTTACCAATTAATGGGCATCTCTCCTCTCCAATGTCTAGTTCGTTGCTACCATAAAAACAGCTGCTATAAATAATTTTGTACACATAGGTCATTTTTCCCTTTCTGTAATTTCTTCAGGGTATAATCCCACTAATGATACTGCTGAGTCAAAAAACATTTTCAGTTCAGTAAATTTTCAATCATGGTTCCAAATTTGTTTCCATACTGGCTGGACCAATTCGTAGCCCTAGATTCTTGTGTGGATCAGATGAGATAACATATGCATAATACTTTGAAAACCTTAAAATACTATATAAATTCAAACTATTAAAATGTTAAGTCAAGGGATTTATCAGGTAATTGACCATGTCAATAACAAAAACAACAAAAACCATGTGATTATCTCAATAGATACTAAAAAGGCTTTTGACAAAATACAACAATCATTCTTTTTAATAATGCTAGATAGAAAGCATAGGAATAAATGGAGCTTTCCCTAAAACAATAAATAGTATCTATCAAAAATCATCAGCATGCATTATCAGTAATGGAGATAAGCCTTTCCAGTAGGATCAGAGGTGAAACAAGGATGTCCACTGCCACCACTGTATTTCAACATTGTTCTAGAAATGCTAGCTATATCAATAAGACTAGAAAAAGAAATTGGAAGAATTAGAATAGACAATGAGGAAACAAAACTATCACTCTTTGCTGATGACATGACGGTTTACTTAGAGCATCCTAGAGAACCAATAAAAAGAAAAATAAACTAGTTGAAGCAATTAATGATTTCACCAAACTTGCAAAATTTAAAATAAACTCATGTAAATCATAAATATTTCTATAAATTGCAAACTAAGTTCAATAGGAAAGATAGAAAGAGAAATTCCATTAAGGATTACTGCGTATAATATAAAATACCTGTGAGTCTATCTGCCAAGACAAACAAATGAACTACATGAACTCAATTACAAAACACTTTTCACACAAAGACAAATCTAAACAATAGGGAAACCATTAATTGCTCATGTATAGGCCAAGCTAATATATAATAAAAATTACAATCCTATGTACTCAAATTTATTTATTCTGCCATATTAAAAAAATTTCATACAACTAGAAAAATTATAATGCATTTCATCCGGAAGAACAAAAAATTAAAAATACCAAGGGAATCAATGAAAGGAAATTGGAAGGAAGGCAGCCTACCAGTACCAGATTTCAAAGTAGTAATCATTAAGACAATCTAGTACTGACTAAGAAATAGAATGTTGGTGCAGCTATATGATGCAGTGAATGCAGCACTGGCCCTGGAGTCAGGAGGACCTGAGTTCAAATCTGGTCCCAGTCACTTGACACATGTACTAGCTATGTGACCTTGGGCAAGTCACTTAACCCCAATTGCCCTGCCCACCCCCTCAAAAGAAATAGAATGTTAGATCAGTAGAATAGATTAGGTTCAAAAATACAAGGGCAAATCACCATAATAGTCCAGTGTTTGTTAAACCTAAAGATACAAGCTGTTGGGACAATGTGTTGTTAAGCAAAATTGTCTCATTAGCATGGCTTTTGTTTCTTTTGAGTGGAAGTACTTTCAGCTGTTAAGTGCTAAGCCCCAGGCCCAGGGCCCTGTCAGGTGTGAAACCTGTGTGGGTGTGGATTGGTGACT
>CM053622.1:722218380-722231855 GCA_028646595.1 Phalanger gymnotis | reverse complement strand
CCCATCCACCCTCCCTAAGAAGTCAAGCAATTCAACATGGGCCACATGCATATCATTATGTATAACCCTTCCACAATACTCATGTTGTGAAAGACTAACTATATTTTGCTTCTTCCTAACCTATCCCCCTTCATTGAACTTTCTCCCTTGACCCTGTCTCTTTTCAAAAGTGTTTGTTTTTGATTATCTTCATCCCCATCCACCCTCCCTTCCATCATCCCCCCCTTTTCTATCTTCTTCCTCCTTCCTTCCCGCATGGAAAGATACACAACTGAGTATGTATGGCATTCCCTCTTCAGGTCACATCCGATGAGGGCAAGATCTACCCATTCCCCCCCACCTGCCCTCTCCTCTCTTATTCCTCTCTCATCCCTTATTCATCTTCACCTCATCCTATGCCCCCTCTCTCTCTCTCTCTGTATATATATATATACACCCACATACACACATATATATGCATATATATATATAGACACTCATAAACCTATATACATACACACACATAAACATATACACATATATACATACGTATACACACATGCATATTCCCTTTAGCTACCCGACTATTGAGGTCCCATGAATCACACACATCATCTTTCCCTGTATGCAAACAAAACAGTTCAACTTTAGTAAATCCCTTGCAGTTTCTCTTTCTTTTTCTTGATTACCTTTTCATGCCTCTCCTGATTCTTGTGTTTGAAAGTCAAATCCTCTATTCAGCTCTGGTCTTTTCACCGAGAAAGCCTGAAAGTCCTCCACTTTATTGAAAATCCACATCTTGCCCTGGTGCATGACACCCAGTCTTGCCGGGTAGGTGATTCCCGGCCTCAATCCAAGCTCCATTGCCCTCCGGAATATCGAATTCCAAGACCTTCAGTCTCTTAGTGTAGAAGCTGCTAGATCTTGGGTCATTCTGATTGTGCTTCCGCAACACCCAAATTGTTTCCCTCTGGCTGCCTGTAGTATTCTCTCCTTCACCTGGAAACTCCGGAACCCGGCGACGACATTCCCAGGAGATTTCTCCTTGGGATCCATTCGAGGAGGTGATCTGTGGATACCTTCAATTTCTATTTTGCCCTGTGACTCTAGAACATCAGGACAGCTCTCTTTGATAATTTCTTGAAAGACGATATCTAGGCTCCCCTTTCAATCATGGCTTTCAGGTAGTCCAATAATTTTTAAATTCTCTCTCCTGGATCTATTCTCCAGGTCAGTAGTCTTTCCAATGAGACATTTCACATTGTCTTCCATTTTTTCATTCCCCTGGTTCTGTTTGATAATATCTTGATTTCTCATCAAATCACTAGCTTCCACTTGCTCCAATCTAATTTTTAAGCTAGTATTTTCTTCAGTGGTCTTTTGGACCTCCCCTTCCACCTGGCCAACCCTGCCCCTCAAGGCATTCTTCTCCTCATTGGCTTTCTGGAGCTCTCCTGCCATTTGAGTTAGTCTATTTTTTAAGGTGTTGTTTTCTTCAGTATACCCCTCAGTATTTTTCTGGGGTCTCTTTTAGCAAGTCACCGACCTGCCCTCCATGGTTTTCTCTCATCCTTCCCATCTCTCCTCCCAATTCCTCCTCCACTTCTCCAACCTGCCCCTCTAAGTCCCTTTTAAGTTCTTCCATGGCCTGAGACCAGTCCATGTCCCTCCTGGAGGTTTCTGCTGTAGGCTCCACGACTCTGCCAACTTCATCTGACTGTATGCTTTGGTCTTCTTTGTCACCAAAGAAGGATTCCAGAGTCCGAGACTGAATCTGGGTGTGCCTTCGATGCCTGGCCATAATCCCCTCCAACTTAATTAACCTTTGAATTTTTCAATGAGGCGTTGCTGCTTAAAGACTAAAGAGTTCTGTGTTCCAGGCCTGGGCGGATGCGCTGCCTCACCATGCTCCTCCTTCCCCAAAAGCCCCCCACCCGGATTAGGCTTAAATCTTCAGCAGGCTCTCCACTCCTGCTCTGATCAGCCACTTAATTCCTCCCACCAGGCGGGCCTGGGGCCAGAAGCAACTGCAGCCCAGTTCTAAAGCTGCCCCACCTCCGCTGCCCCAGGGGCAAGTGGCTGGAACCGCAAACTCAGTCCAGCTTCTCCCACTAACCCTCTCTGATGTCCCTGCTCTTTGTGGGTTGAGAGGTCTGGTACATGCCACAGCTCAGTATTTCAGGATGCCAGGGCACTTTCCACTCGTCTCCTGGTCTGGTAGGTCCGTGTCTGGTCTGGTCGCTCCATGCTTGCTGGGCTCAGCTCCGCTCCCCTTGGCTGGGGGCTGGGAGGTCCGTGTGGGACAGAGTTTACCCAGAGACCATCCAGGGTATCCTGGGCTGGGGCCCTGCTTCCCTCTGCCACTTTGTGGGTTCTGCAGCTCTAGAATTGGTTCAGAGCCATTGTTTTATAGGTTTTTGGAGGGATTTGGTGGGGAGCTCATGCCAGTCACTGCTTCCCAGCCGCCATCTTGGCTCCGCCCCCCAGTGTGGGGATTTTTAACAGCCATAAGGGTTCTTGTTAATCTCTCATCCCCAGATCAGATTATGAGAAGAGAATGGTGGAAAATTGTAGGGAAAACTTAAGTCACTCTTCCCCACCTGACAAAAGGAGGGGAGGCTCAGAAATTCACAGACCAGTAGTAGCTCGCACAGTCCTGTGACCCTGGGCACCTTGTAGGCCATCCTTTATGGCAAAGCTTGGAAATGTCACTCAGGTCCTATACATTTTGCCACCCTGTCCCAGCAGCTGCAAAAGACCCCAGGCTCAGCTAATTCTGTCATTGTGGGGGAAGGGAGAGGTAGATGGATTGGCCTGTGGCCATTCCTTAAGCCCTGCTTTCAAGAATTATCACCATTAGGATGCCAAGTTCTGTTCTTTGTACACTTCATACTTCTCTGTTCCCGTTGCAAAACTGTATTTTATTTCTGTTAGACCCATTTCCTGATTTGTAAAAGGAAAATAATAATGGTTGTTGTTATGGGATCAAAATGACAAAATGATTTCAAAGTGCTTAACATCATGACTGGTATATGTTAGAAATTACATTTTTTTAAATGTGTTGATTTTTGAGGTGGTTTTTGAATACCAAAAACAGTAAGTTGAATAATTTCTATATGTGATAATTTGAAATGCAATTGAAGTCATCTGAAATTTATTGTTTCTATATTTCTAAAATTATGTGGTATTTCTAAAATTCTCTTAGATTGTGAAATCTGAGAAGACCATTGTGTGGTAGAAATGATATTATAGCAGATTTAATATGATTTTGATATATGTGAATTGGGTTTTTAAAGGGATGTGATGAAAATTTGACAATTTGAAACTGTTACATTTGGTTATAGTAATAATAATACTGATGTTACTATGAAAGCATATTTTTCACTTAAAACCTTGTCCACTACGATTGTTTAAAGTTATAGCTTCAATATATTAATGATGAGATGAATGATTCTCTCTGCAAAGTGATTTAGAAATTCATTTACCTAAACTTATAATTCATAGTTTCAAATTTCACATAATAATAATAATACATTTCAGTGATCTAAATGTTGTTAGAATAGTATTGTCTGAGGAAAATCATGAATACGTCAAGAAGCTGGACAATTGCTGTAACTTAAGAAATTATAAACTTCCATGTTTCGTCTTTGTTTAAATGAAAATTTAAATAAAGTTGTTTTTGCTATAAATCAAGTATTTATACAAAGGTCTTGTTTGGGATCACCTCTTGTAATTTCTGTCAATTCAGGATACACAGTAAACTGTTAAAAATGTGAATTTATTGATAATAATTTTTTTCTTTTACAGTACTAAGGGTATTGGGCCTTAGAAATTAAAATGTTACCACTAGTGATTATGAATCCAGATTTGATTTGCTCATCCAACTAAGTTATGGTCACCTGATTGGTAATTAATTGGTTCTGTTTCAAGTTTTAAATACATGATAATTGCTTGTGGTGTGCTTATATTTCTAAATTTTCTTATGTTGTACATTTTGATTAACATTGAATTGCCTGTGTTGTTAGAAAAACAATTCCTCTCATAATCTAGATGTTGTTAGAATAAGAGTTGCACTTAATTAAGAAATTGAGGTTGTTAGCTGAAAGAAGGATTTTTGGAACCATCTAGTCATGAATTTTTATCCATCTTGTCTAAAGTCTTCTGTGTAGAGGAATTCCTATGGAGTAAGATTTTAAAGTCCTGGCAAACTTCGTTATAAAAACTAAGCACCCTCTTCATTATAACACCTTTTTGACTAAGGAACTTTGTGATATCTAGGAATTCTACATAATACTTTAGGAGTAAGGATATTTTACACCAACTTAGTGTTAATGAATTCCAATGTTTAAAGGTTTATATTTGCCTTAAGGAGGAAGAAAGAGATTTCCATCATTTTAAAACTTTCTGACTAATTTTCTTCAGAAAAAGTTTACCGATTATTCCTTTTAATATCAGGATAAAGATTTTTTTAAATTTTTTTTTGTCTTTTATTCATTTATTTAATTATTTGTTTGTTTATTTATTTATTTAATATTTTTAGTTTTCAGCATTGATTTCCACAAGATTTTGAATTACAAATTTTTTCCCCATATCTCCCCTCCCCCTACTCCAAGATAGCATATATTCTGATTGCCCCATTCCCCAATCAGCTCCACCTTCTTTCACCCCACTCTCCCCCATCACCTATTCCCTTACTTTCTTGTAGGGCAAGATAGATTTCTGTGCCCCACTGCCTGTATATCTTATTTTCCAGTTGCATGGAAAAACAACTTTTTTTTTGAACATCTGCTTATAAAACTTTGAGTTCAAATTCTCTCCCCTCTTCCCTCCCCACCCACCCTCCCTAAGAAGGCATGCAATTCAACATAGGTCACATAAGTATCATTATGTAAAACCCTTCCACAATACTCATGTCGTGAAATACTAACTATATTTTGCCCCCTCCTATCCAGTCCTCCTTTATTCAATTTTCCCCCTTGACCCTACCCCTTTTCAAAAGTGTTTGCTTTTGATTACCTCCTCCCCCTATCTGCCCTCCCTTCTAATAGTTCCCCCTTTTTTATCTTCCTCCTTCTTTCCAGTGGGGTAAGATACCCAATTCAGTATGTATGTTGTTCCCTCCTCGAGTCAAATCTGATGAGAGCAAGATTCACTCATTCCCCCTTACCTGCCCCCTCTTCCCTTCCAACAGCACTGCTTATTCTTGCCACTTTTATGTGAGATAATTTATCCCATTCTATCTCTCCCTTTCTCCCTCTTTCAATATATTCCTCTCTCATTCCTTAATTTGATTTTTTTAAGATACCATCCCTTCATATTCAACTCACCCTGTGCCTTCTATCTATATATACATATAGACATATATGAATGTATGTATGTATGTATATGTATGGTCCCTTCAGCTACCCTAATACTGAGGTCACATGAATTACACACATCATCTTTCCATGTAGGAATGTAAACAAAACAGTTCAACTTTATTAAGTCCCTTATGATTTCTCTTTCTTGTTTACCTTTTCATGCTTCTTTTCAGTCTTTTGTTTGAAAGTCAAATTTTGTATTCAACTCTGGCCTTTTCACTGAAAAAGTTTGAAAGTTCTCTATTTTATTGAAAATCCATATTTTGCCTTGGAGCATGATACCCAGTTTTGCTGGGTAGGTGATTCTTGGTTTTAATCCTAGCTCCACTGACCTCTAGAATATCCTATTCCAAGCCCTTCGATCTCTTAGTGTAGAAGCTGCTAGAAGTTTTATTATTCTGATTGTGTTTCCACAATACTCAAATTGTTTCTTTCTGGCTGCTTGCAGTATTTTCTCCTTGATCTGGGAGCTCTGGAATTTGGCCACAATATTTCTAAGAGTTTTCTTTTTGGGATCTTTTTTCAGGAGGCAATCAGTGGATTCTTTCCATTTCTATTTTACCCTCTGGCTCTAGATTATCAGGGCAGTTTTCCTTGATAATTTCTTGAAAGACGATTTCTAGCCTCTTTTTTCGATCATGGCTTTCAAGTAGTCCAATAATTTTAAAATTATCTCTCCTGGATCTATTTTCCAGATCAGTGTTTTCTTCAGTGAGATATTTCATATTGTCTTCCATTTTTTCATTCCTTTGGCTCTGTTTTATAATATCTTGATTTCTCATGAAGTCACTAGCTTCCACTTGCTCCATTCTAATTTTTAAGGTAGTATTTACTTGAATGGTCTTTTGGACGTCCTTTTCCATTTGGCTAATTCTGCCTTTCAAGGTATTCTTCTCCTCATTGGCTTTTTGGAGCTCTTTTGCCATTTGAGTTACTCTATATTTTAAGTTGTTATTTTCTTCAGTATTTTTTGAGTCTCTTTTAGCAAGGCATTGACTTGTTTTTCATGGTTTTCTAGCATCACTCTCACTTCTCTTCCCTGTTTTTCTTCTACTTCTCTTACTTGCTTTTCCAAATCCTTTTTGAACTCTTCCATGGCCTGAGACCAATTCATATTTTTCTTGGAGGCTTTTGATGTAGGCTCTTTGACTTTGTTGACTTCTTCTGTGTGTACATTTTGGTCTTCTTTGTCAACAACAACAAAAAAAAAAGATTCCAAAGTCTGAGTCAGAATCTGAGACTTTTTTCACTGTCTGTTCATGTTCCCAGCCAACTACTTCACCCTTGAGCTTTCCGTTGGAGTATGACGGCTTTTCGAGTAGAGAGTACTTTGTCCCAAGCTTGAGGGGCTGTGCTGCTTTTTTCAGAGCTTTTTCTACACAGCAAGCTCTGCCACACCAGTGCTCCTTCTCCACCAAGAACCGCCAACCAGGATTGCAGCCCAGATCCAGGCAGAGTAAAGTAAGTTTTGCACTCCCGCTCTAATCTGCCATTTAATTCCTCCCACCAGGTGCTCCTGGGGCTGGAAGCAATTGCAGGTGTAGCTCTGGAAGCAGCCTAAGAGCTGCATCACCTCCACTGCCACTGGGGCAGTAGCGAAACATGAACTCCTTTCACTCTGTCCCCCGCAGCTTTTCCCACTAACCTTCTGTGTTGTCTTTGGTGTTTGTGGGTTGAGAAGTCTGGTAACTGCCACAGTTCAATGATTCAGGGCACTGTACCTGTTCTGCCTGGCTCTTGGTCTGGTTGGTTCCGGGCCCACGCTGGGCTCTGCTCCACTTCACTCCCAGCTCCATGACCCTTCCCAGCAACCATCCAGCCTGTCCTGGGCTGTAGCCCTGCTTCCCTTTGCTATTTTGTGGGTTCTGCAGCTCTAGAATTTGTTCAGAGCCATTTTTATATGTGTTTGGAGGGACCTGGGCGGGGGGAGGGTGGAGTGCCTAATCAAGCCCCTGCTTTTCAGCTGTCTTCTTGGCCCAGTATAAAGTTTTAAACTGTTTTTTTTTTTTTTAAAGAAGGGGAAATACTTTTAGAAGAGATGTTTTAAAAAAATCTGTTGTGCAATTTTTAGAAGGCCTACTCTAAATTTGTAATCATTCCATGGCCTAAGCAAGAGTTGAAATCGGTGTTTGAACTTATCATATGTATAAGATTCAATTGCTGAAGTGTCCCTTTCTTCCAGAATGAGTGTAATTGGGGAAGAATAAATAAGGTTGAGAAATAAATATGTGTACCTATTCAGTAGTGACATCAAAGTCAGGAACCTCTTTTGTGTAAGGCAAATAAGGAGGTTTGGGTGACAAATGGAGGTTATCTTGTTCCTACATAGTTGTTATATTGAGAAAGTGTGAGGAAGTATTTTTTTAAGACAGAAAAGTTATACAACTTGATTTCAATTAGTGCTCAATTAAATTTGGTACGGTCCTATCTGAAGGATAACAGCTCATATTTATTGCTATTTAAGATTTTATGGGACTACAATTTAATATTGTTTTAGGCTCTGATTATAGGGATAAGCATCATAAAGCCAATAGTAGAATGGCATGCACTACAGGCCGAGAACTTCTAAAGGTGGATGTCTGTGCCTCGGAAGAGTTTTGAAGACAACCTTAGACATGGCCTAGGTAGGATCTTCCTGATTCTATTTCCCAATTGTGCTATTTCCTTTCTGAAAAGGAAAATTCCCCACCTGATTACTCCTAAGCCCTGCTTTCAGCATCTAGTGATTATATGATTGGCTGTCAGATATGACTTATGCCTGGAATCAAACAGAGCTATGGAAATTCTTTCCTTCTGTTAAAATATATGACATTGTCCTTCTTTTTCTTTTATAGTCAATTTATATTTTCAAGAAGTTTTGTAAGTACATTGCTAAATCTATTAAGTAATAGATGGATATTGGAATATCTCTGAGTTACTATAATGGGATGCAAGAATGAATAGCTTACAATTTTGACCTATATTCCCCAAATAAATATAATATAGGGATAATATCCTCCAAAAGGAGGAAATGATTACACAAAGTAATAAGACAAAGTTGTAATATGATAGATGTCTAATTAAACAGTAAAGCAAAATTTTGAGAAAATAGGATCAGATTGATTCCTCTAAGAATTATATACAGATGCATATGATTGCCTTCCAAAATTTATTATGCTTTTGTAAATAGATCTTAAATTTGGATTTTGCACAAAATTGTATAAGGTAGCAGTAAAAGTAAAATTATTTCTCCTTTATTAAGGTATTTATCTGATAATTTTAAAAGGTAGGTGAGCTCATTTTATGGTTAGACCTTCACATTTTAAAAGATTCTTATACCAGGTACAAGATTTAGGTAAGGATAGAAACAGCAGATGATATATAAACTGAAATTCTCTAAAGTTTCAAAAATAGAAAACCAAATTTAAGTGATTATACTAATTTATATTGTCAGAATTATCTGGGAACTTCTAGAGCTGAACCATAGAAGCAGAACTCCCCTTTTAGAACAGTCCTAAGAATAAGACTTTTTTGTCAAAGAAAGGATATCTAGGGACCAGATAACTACATCAGGCATCCAGGATTCAAAAAAACAGTGCTGTTGAAGTGGATATGTGGAATAAGTAACTGAGATACAAGAAATTTGTTGTTAGTTAACATTGTTGATAATGATTGCATTGCTTTGTATGGTTCATATTTAAGTTTTCTTGGTTATCTAATGTGTAAATGTAAACATGTGACATGTAAGTCTCTCCCTCTCAAAAGTAATTTAATCTGTATCTGACTTAATATAATTTTGCAATTTTGTGAATTGTGAGAAAAAACTTTATTTTATTGTTTTAACCTAGCCCTGTGTGTCTGGGAAACTGAACCTTTTATTGTGCTGTTTGAACCTAGCCATGCGAGGCTGGGAAACTGAACTTAGCCATGTTGCCTATGTTGTGCATTTTCCTCTCAATTATCAAATCATGTGTTTTCTGGGAGCCCCTGTTAGGTCTGTCACATCTAAAGATTGCCCCTGCTCCCAAGTGGACATCTGAGCCTGTAGTAGAACTTGCCCTCTGTTTTCCAAGGGGCCTGAAAAAGATGACATCAGATGTAGATAGCTTTTCCAAGAGTCTGGTCCAGGCCTGCTTGAAGCAAAACTCCCTCCCAACCTGAAGCCTCTCCCCTGGGCTTGGCAGCTTATTCAGATCCCTTGTACTTTCTGCTACTGGGTCGCTTACTGTACTTGCTGTCCTCTTACTAGGGGCCCAACTATGGCTGACTTTGGTCCACAAATGTTCCACCACCTTAGTGAACAAAATAATCCTGTCCATAGTTGTTTTCCCTCTGTCTTACAGGCCCACTCCAGACACAGAGATTAGCTCATCAACCTGGTCAGCAAAGGAAGAATTTTTTTAGAACTTTGTTTCCCATTCCCTGAAGAAGAGTCATAGCTTTCTTGGTCTATAGGTGTTGTTTTCACTGACCTTTGACCAAAAGGAGAAAATGAAAATCCTTCCAGATTATTTGAATCCCAATATCATCCAAAGCATCCAAACTGCTTTTGCTCTATTCTAAAAATGCCCCTTCCTGTGTCAGCAACTTCAAAGACCAGATAAGATGGACAAGGGGTATCTTTCCTGTCAGTGACAGAATGTCTGCAACCAGAACAGTGGGATTTCTCTTATCTTGATATTCTAGAGACATTTGCATCTTGGGATCATAAACTCTAAGTGACCTTACCTTGTCAATTGTCTTGTTCAACTAAGAACTTCCTTTCTTTGTCATGGAGATCATAAACTGGAGTTGGGATTGTTACTTAAACCTGGTCTTTCTTCTTCCAGTCAATCAGAAGTTTCCTTCTGATTCCGCGATTATGTATCTGCTAGCTTCAAGGGAACAAACTATATGAATTTATATATCACTAGCCTGTTCGCCTCCTTTAACCAAACTTTCACTTTGACACTATCTAAGAAAGTAACTCTCCAAGACTATCTAATAAATTGTAGAAGGGTTACAATGGGCATTGTAAAAAGCACTGCCCCATCCCTAAATTAATTAGAGTTACATATATCCCCAAAGTATTGAAGTTCTATATGAGAAATCCAAATCTCTATATGATATTTAGAGGGTAGACAATTTTAAAAAACAAACTCGAATCTTTCTGTTATAATATGTCTCACTATTTCTTCAACTGTATAACTGCATAACTACACCACACATCAGTCATAGTCCCCATTCACTCATTTAAGGAAATTAAAAAAAAAAAATAAAAATAGTTCAGATTCTTTTTTTCTCCTTTCAGTCAGCTTCATGGCTATGGATATGTTGTCTCTTAGACCCCTGCTCTCTTCAGCTTCCCCCAAGGGGGTTTTTCAAATGTTCTCTCCTCTTGTTTTAGTTAAGGATAACCTCAGAGAATGAATATTCTAGTCTCATAAAGATCTCATAGAAATAAGTTCTTAAACATTTGGGTTTATCACACTTTTGGGTGGTAAAAAAATGCTATCTGTAATGTTTTGTATTCTTTTGAATATTCTTAGCTAGCCCTAAAAGTAGATTTCTAAGAGTCTTTAAAATTGACTTCTAGGCAGCAAAGTAATTTTCAGTATATACCTGGTCAAGCCTACTTTTCTTTTCAATATCAATATATAATATATTGAATAATAAGGTGATAGAGTTAAGTAAATTTATATTATTATATCAATGAGGTTGGTTTTTGGTGTGAGTATGTACTAGGCACCTCTTTCTCCAGCTGTTCCCTCAATTTTGTTATTAGGAACTTTGTCCTCTGCCTTTCCTCCTTTCCCATTGTATTTTATCTCATGTTTAAATTCTGGGGATATGATTTGATTTGTGGAAAAGGTATGCTCAATTTTGAAAAGAATGAGATGTGTTATGTAACCAAGGTCCAACTATTCATCTAGGAGATACCCTCTAAATATCATTGAGGAATTGAGTAGTCTTATGGTATAGTGGGGGGGGGGGGATACTTTCGTTCAGATCTTCGCAGGTTTAAAAAAGAATTTTGATGAGGTATTAATCCCAGTAACTCCCCCTTCCCTACTCTACTACCACTGCAAACACAAACATCTGCAGGGAGGGCATGCAGATTAGATGACACAACCAACCTACTTTTTTTATACACATTAAGCAACAGCTTAATGCAATTTAATTATTTGATAATTAAAAAATAATAATTTTCATAGTAGCTTGGGTTTAAAAAAAAGAAAGAAAATATTCACAAGGTTAACTTGCAACTTTGAAGTCCAGGTTGAGCTAAGACTTTGATCTGTAAATCAGGGCAATGAAGTTAAAAGTGTTTGCAGGTAATTACCTGGGTTTGCAGGTAATTACATTCATCCAAATTTAGTTGGGCACTTCAGCTGATGGATTAGCATATCAAAAGATTTGGAACAGGAAATGGCTCAGATCTCTTTACAAGGAAACAAGATGCAGGCAGTTAATTACTTGAAGGTTCTCTGTACTTGCATATAAACTGCATAGTATTCCTGTGATGTGGACCTCTTGGAAAGGATGATTCTTGAAGACTGCATTCTTGAGCAGGGGAGGTATACTGAACCATTCTAAAGCTGCATATGTAAAACAATATTCAAACTACCATCTGATACTTCTTCATAACTGTCTCTCTATCCTATTCCAGCACAGCGACTATACATAAAAGTTACTTTAAAATACTTGTTAATAATAATGACAGGTCACAGGATAAAGACATTTTCTTTGGTGTTAGAGGACTTGGATTCAAATCCTGCCTGTTACCTGCCTTCTGTAACCTTGGGCAAGTCACTTCTCTTTCTGGTGTTTGTTTCCTCATGAATAAAATGAAAAGGTTTGACCAGATCATCTCTGCCTTTCAACATACATGAAACCTATGATCCTATGACCCCCAAATCCCATGATACACACATAATTTTCTATCTGTAAAGATATGCACATGCATGTATGTTTTATACATATATACACATATAACTTGTCTGGAAGAGTGGAAACTTATATCCCTTTATGGGAGTTGGAGGGGTCATTTCCTGTTGCTTAATTTGCTGTTCTGCTTGATTAAGAGTCTTTTCTCTGAATGAATGTCTACTTTCCGGTTGGCTTATCAAAATAAAAAAAAAAACAGGGTTATAAGTGTGTGCTTGTGTATGTATGAATGTGTGTATATGTATATATATATAGTCTACATATGTGTGTATATGTATAGAAAGAAACAGACAGACACATACACAGATAGAGACACAGAGACAGAGAGAAGAGAGTATATAATGCAAACATGGTCATACATTAACATTTATATATGTACATACATATGTATAGACAGGACAAGATCAGAGTTGGAGGACCTGGTTTATCAAATGTAAATGAATTCACTTAGAACTTCTATGTAGCCAATGAGAGCTTTATTGACACAAAAGCACACAGATCTGAGATTTAGCAAGGAGACAAATAAAAGGCCCTGATATGGGAAAAGAACCAGACTTATATAGACAGAAAGCTATACAGCCTGTAAGATGATGTAATTTTTAGGGTTTCTTTTTTTGTTTTTCAAATAAATCATCTATTTAATACAAACATATTCATTTAGACCTGAGCAAAAGCAGTTCCCAAGAAAGTTAAAAACCAGTTCATGAAGATCAAAGCAAGAAAAAGCATGTTCAAAGCAATGAGCAAGGAAGTGCTTTGAGGCCTTAAGAGTTTGTCAGAGCTTGAAAGCCAACTTGATATCCAACAGAACCCACAATTCTGTCCCAAATTGATGGCCTTAAGGTCAAAGGTCATGGAAACTATTCCAGATCTTTTTCATTACTTCTTTACTCTAAATAGTCCTCGCTTGTTTTGTTGGACTGTAGGTATTAACTCAATTCTCTCCAGTTCCACCAGCATCCTGGACTACCCTGCTTCAGTGCTTGGGGTTGCAGTAATAGCTCCAAACTCCCATCCTGAAAATTCATTCCTTGTCGAGCAGGAAGGCCTGAATCATTGGAACAAGGAGTCTGTTGTCCTGTTTGCCTGTGCAGTTATAACCAAGTACAGAGCCCAAACTTCTGCAATGCTCTTCATTTTTTTTAAATTTATTTTTAATATGTTTAGTTTTCAGCATTGATTTTCACATGCATTTGAATTACAGATTTTCTCCCCATTTCCACCCCCCCC
>CM053622.1:722191467-722217880 GCA_028646595.1 Phalanger gymnotis | reverse complement strand
GGCCTGGGGCCAGAAGCAACTGCAGCTGAATTTCTAAAGCTGCCCCACCTCCGTTGCCCCAGGGGTGGTAGCCAAACCGCAAACTCCATCTCGTCCCGCAGCTTTTCCCACTAACCTTCTCTGTTGTCTTTGCTGTTTATGGGTTGTAAGGTCTGGTACACGCCACAGCTCAGTAATTCAGCATGCTAGGGCACTCTCCGCTCCACTCCTGGTCTCGTCGGTCCGCGGTCTGCCGCGCCGCGCGCACTGGGCTCTGCTTGGCTCTGCTTGGCTCAGCTCCGCTCCCCTCGGCTGGGAGCTGGGAGTTCCGTGCGGGACAGACCTTACCCCGAGACCATCCAGGCTGTTCTAGGCTGGAGCCCTGCTTCCTTCTGCCACTTTGTGGTTTCTGCAGTTCTAGAATTGGTCCAGAGCTATTTTTTATAGGTTTTTGGAGGGAGTTGGTGGGGAGCTCACGCCATTTACTGCTTTCATGTTACCATCTTGTCTCTGCCCCCTCATTTTTAGGGTTTCTTATGGGGTTTTTAGGGACAGGATAAGTACAAACAAGGTGAGGAAGGTGGTTACTTTAAAGATGAGGAAAAATTGTCATGACACAGGATAAACAAGATAATGACAGGATAGGGAACATAGGATGAGGAGGACAAAAGCACAAGTTGTATGGTTTTTCAAGATAAAGGGAAAAGGGCATTAAGGCACCCTCAAGTTACAAGATAGGCTATAGAATGGGCCTCAAACCCCTTCAGAGAGCCTGGGAAAGTGACTCTTACTAACCGTTAGGGCGCCATTTGTATCCATATCAGATATATACAAAGATTCCATCAGAAAGTACCTTTTATATCCCCAGTTTGACCCAGCATCAGGTAATGCATTTAATTAAATAATCCCACCCACCCCAAATTCAAAGTCAAATGTGATTCTCTAATGCCATTTGCCCTGCAAAATCTCTGACAATTGTGGCCTTTACCTGATAATCTCTAGTGATAGAGACTGATAGGTTGCTTGGGTGCTTGTGCTTAGACCCTAATTCTAACAGCCTCTGTTTGGGTGCCTGTGCCTGAACCCCAATTCCAACACCATATCCAGTTCTAAAATCACATTTCTCCCTAGCCTCAAAATACTGTCTCTCTAGCTCAGGGGCAGCATGCCCCAGAAACACACTTATCTCTACTCCTTTCATAGTAGGCAACTGTGCCAATCTACTCCCTGTGTACTGATAATTGGCTGTGCACTGGGTCGTGACCCTATTTACTTCTTACTGACCTTACTGTTATGTATCTTATATATAGTCAAATGCGTACTCTCTTACATTTATTTTGTCTAACAAGAAATTTGATGAGAGCCACCTAGACATTCCCAGTCAGCCCTGACCATTAGTTAACTTAGTGATGTTTTACAGTCAAAACCACTCCTCCTGGTAGCCCCTCCTCAGGCTATTTTCCAGTGAACTCTGTAATATGCCTGGGCAGTAGATACAAAAAGTGCGTGTTCCTTTAAGAACTGACCACCCTTTAACCACTCCTTAATCCCACCCCTAAACACCTAATTGATGTGTTTCACCACTAAATCTCTTATCAAAGCTCTCCCTGTACCCCTCTAAGTTTGCAGGTTTCCTAAGAACTCTTGCCTGCTGTAAAGCTTAATAAATCTGCCACCTTGACTTAAAGAATATTTGAGCTCATGAATTCATTCTGGACCGCCCCGACCCTCTCCAGTACTCAGGTCCTTAAGGGGTAGTCCCCCTCAATGACCCCATCTGGAAACTCCAGTCCTGGGAACTTTAGTTTGGGGATTCCTGAATCGCTGGGTTTTTCTCCCTCAACAGGACCACCTCCAAAACATCCCATTCCATTGCTGGCTAGCCCAAATTGTATGAAGTTGTTTGTTTGTTTATTTTTAAATTTTTCTACAACACCGAGCTGAAGTTAATTTTCCCCTGTTATTCCTAGTTCTGTATTCTGTGACTACCATTGCCTCATACAAGATTTGAAGGCATATATTATTCTCTTGTCTACCTCTACTCGTCATTAAACCCTTGAAGACAAAAATTCCACCATCTTGTATTTACCTTAGGGGATTAATTGACTTATTTGCCCCACCACAAAGGCTAATTTTTCCTTTATTTATCTAGCTGACCGACTTGCTGTTGGGTAGGCCCATTAAATGTTGACTTTTCATTACTTATTTTAAGAAGTAAGCAACTTCTATATTCCATCATTGCACTGTAATGTTGTATAAAGAAAAAAAGCCCTAGATTTTGATCAGAGAACGTGGTTTCAAATTCTAACTCTTTATTGATGTTGATTTGGACAAATCACTTCACCTCCTTGGGCCTCAGTTTCCCCATATGAAAAAGGGGAGATTGGCTTAGATCTGTAAGCATCCTTCTAGCTCTAATTTCATGAATATGACTGCTATCTATGGGTAGTTTTTGATAGACTTCACTGTATATCCTCTATATGTAATGTATATGTCCTATATGAATTTATCATCATTAGTGTTGACTGGCTTACTTTATTCTGATTAAAAGGATAAACCCTGGGAAGAGAGAGATGATATTTATGGGAATGGCTGCATACATTCAGCACTAAATAATACAACACGGCATGACCCGTTACAATCAGGAATGAATATTGTTAATACTTTTGTCTTTGTCTTTCTCCACTTGACTCAGCTTTGTGATTCATGGCAGAAAATGAATAACTAAGACAAATTTAGTGAAGCTGGAGGAAATTTAGTTATACTAGTGACTTGGGATAGAATCTCAGGAACTGGAAATGGCCTCAGAAGTCATCTTACCCACCTAATGGGATTTGAGGCCCCAAAGCTTTTTTTTTTTTTAATTCAACTAGAGAAATATTTTCAAGTCTCTAGCCCACAACGTTCAGGAAGGAAGGTATTAATGAGATTACTTAAGTAAGTGGTGGCTTCAAATATGTATAAAATGGTAGGATGATGGATGAGCAATATAACTACTACTGAATGGGCTTGTAGAAACAACTTGCACCTTTGGCATCTGCTCCCAGTGTTGCTGCTGACACTCTAAGTTCTGAGCCTGTAGCCAGCAATCTACAAATGTAAGGGGGTGGAGAGAAGCAAAGATAACTAAGGCAGTCAAGCCCTCAGGTTGGTGATCTATGCTGTCTTTGCTTCAGTCAAGTAGGTTATTACTGAATTAAATCTATTGCGTTCCATAGTTGGGATTCTTGCAGAATGTGATATCTGAACTAATAAAATTCTCACCTGTAATATTGAGGGACAACCCCTTTTCTGTGAATCATGCTTCCCCTAGGGACTAGCCTTTTAGGAGCTATGTGATATCTACATGTTATTTAATCCCTCTAAGCTTCAGTTTCTCCATCAATTAAAATATTTCTATTTGTAGGTAATAAAAGGGGCTTGAAAAACTGTTCTGATTCAATTATATTGCCAGGGAAATTTACTACTGATGAAACTTGGGTTCAGACTAGGTCAGATTGGTTCTTTTCTCACAGATGAGCTCTCAGGTACTTTCCATCATTTCTTGTAAGTGCAATGGTCTGGAAAGAATTAAGGATTCTCAGGCTGGCTCTAGGATTTTAATACCTGATCAGCTATTTTATCAACTCTTAAAAACGTAGTAAGTAGAAGAGCCAGTGTTTGAATCCAGGTCCAGTAAATGTAAAACCAGTAAGTTTTTTTTTTCAGACTTTTTTCAAGTTTTCCCTCTTTGAAGGGTAAATGAATTTAGTGCTGTGGGTTCAGGCAGTCTTCCATGGATATGGGATTAGAATTACATTGTACTATTTGTAGCATCAAAGCCCATGTGAATAAAACATTTTTTTTTTCCCATTTGCAGATGGGCTTCCTAACATTTAATTGACTTGACATTTAAAAACTAACACCTTTTATGTGTAAAGATGTGGCAAGTATTTAACTACCTGGTCCTCAATTTATGTGTAAAGTAAAATTGGATAATTCCTAAGATTTTTTTTTCCTATTTAGGCAGTTCCTGATTTTATAATTATACACTATGATTAGCATTACTTTATTAGCAGTCATTGTTTTAATAAAGTGTTATATTTTTAATTAAAATATAAGCATGGAATAGTATAATGAAAATAGGACTAAATTTGTCAGTGCTATCCCCTTTCCCAGGAGATTTTAACTCAATTTCTTTGGTTTTGAAGTAATTGCCCACTGAGATGGATCTTTTCTTCAAATGCTTATTCATTTCTTCTCCTTAGTCAGCTTTTGTCTGTCTTAATCAATCACTCTGCTGATTTTTCTATGTTGTCTTTGCTGCAAATGTGCTTACTCCTATCCTTTTCCCTTTGGAAGCCCTAGGGCTCTTGTGCTCCTCCCTCAGCCCTTGCTGCCTTTTTTCTCTTATCAGACATCGCTGGGATAGATGGAATACATTTCCTTCAAGGGGTAAGGATGTCCAGCTGGGGCAAACCTGTAGGAGTGTCCTCTGAAACTGGACCTAGGCCCCCATTTGAATCCCTAAATTGTGCCATGGGGATTGGTCAAGAACAGGCCTAAGGACAATTTCTAGAGGGATGCTTTGTGAATCTTGTAGTTTGCTTTCCTTTCATTTCTCTCCTTCCTTCTGCTAGCTCCCAGTTTTCTCTTAGGATGAATTAATTACTTTCATCTTTGGTGCTCTTTCTGATCTGTTTCTTCTCTACTTTTTTGAACCCCAGGATCCATACCTGCTTACTTGCTCTCTTCTGTAGCCTATAGACTGTCTAGATTTCCCTGCTTTAATTCCTTCTGTCAATAGGCTTGCCCCTGGGACAATCTTAGAGCTAACTTCAAAGACCTACAACTATTGTTGCAGCTGTGTTTCTGCCTTATTTCCTTGTGCCCAAAGGCTATGGTGGAGGGTAGATAGCTGTGTGACTCATCATGACACCCAAAGCATCAAATGTTGAGGCCTCTACTACCCCAGGCAATAGCAGAAGAGTCAGCTCTCAAAGTCAACTGCTTACAATAGTCGCAGTCTTTAATTCATATGGGTTGCCTAGAGTTCTAGCACAGGTTTTAGGGACCTTGCAATGGCTAGGAATTTTGGGAGTGGCCAGAATGCTGTGCTGGAGAAGGGCTTTTCAATTATCGATTTTTCTATAAGAATGATCTTGGTGTGGATTCTTTCATTCATATTGTTGTAATTGATGAGATCGCTGAATTTCAAGATGTCTTATTTTGTGTGTTGGAAGAAACTCTCTCTGAAAAGAAAAAGAATCCCCTTTCCCAGGATTCCTTTTGACTACTGTTTAAGTCTCAAATTTTATTGACTCTGAAATCAAATTAAGATGCCTAGTTAGCCAGAATTAGTTAGGAATAGGAAGCTACCTGATAGCAAGATTCTCCCTCTCAGTTGCAGCATCACAAGTAAACTGTTCCTTTTCCTCCAATCCCAGTGATTCATTGTATTCTAGGGTCTCTGTATCCCTCAACTCAGTTTGCCTTTAAAAAGTACACCTTTTTCTCCTGTCTTACCATTGTATAATTTTTGAAGCTTGACCTGAGCATAATTAAGGTAAGTTTTGACTTACAACTGAAGAAGCAACCTTTCCATCTACTCTTGAGGAAGTGTATAGGAGCTTGAGTGAAGCAAAGTAGAATGTAGCCTGCCCTTGGGTATGCCTGCCTCAAATCTCTCCCGGCTCCAGCCCATCTTTCCTTCAGCAAGCAAAGTGATTTTCCTATAGAACAGATCGGATGATGTCATAGCCCTACCCTCCACACCCTAAATCAACAAATTCCATTGGATCCCTATAGGATTAATTATAAAACCCTGGATTTGGCATTCAAAGGCCTTCATAATCTAGCCCCTTCCTGCCCTTCCAATACTTTCACACTTTGCTGCCAACCAGAATAAAGTCCCAGCTCAAATCCCACCTTTTACAAGAAGCCTTTCCTAACCTTTCTTAATTTCAGTCCCTCCCTTTGGTTAATTATTTGTTATTCATCTTGTATACAGTTTGCTTTGTATAGATTTATTCACAAATTGTCTCTCCCAGGGCAAGGACTGTCTTATGCCTCTTTTTGTATCCCCAGCACTTATCAAAGTATCTGGTGCATAGTTGGTGCTTAGTAAATGTTTATTATTTTATTATTATTGATTGACTGAAAGAGACTTGCTTTACACTGCTAAAAACAATGACATAATAGCAAGGTCATGGAACCAGATGTCTGGAACCTGGGGTTAAAGCTTTGCCTCTAACTTATTATATGGCTTTCAAAAGCAAGTTATTCAACTTCTCTGAGCCAATTTCTTATAAAACCAGAGGGTTGTATTGCTTATGTCTCTTCCAGCACTGACATTAATTGATTTCTTTTGAGGGGGGAAGGCAGGGCATTTGAGGTTAAGTGACTTGCCCAAGGTCACATAGCTAGTAAATGTGTCAAGAATCTGAGGTCAGATATGAACTCAGGTCCTCCTGACTCCAGGGCTGATGCTCTACTCACTGTGCCACCTAGCTGCTTTCTCTTGCTTGGTATTATTAAGGAGTAGAGTTCCACCCTTCTTTATCATTTCATGTTTTTGCTGACCATTAGGAATGTAGCCACGCTGATAAGGACTGTATGTTCATGCTATCTCAATATAGTGCAGGAATGCATCAAATTAAGGATCTAAACCCAGTCTCTATCCCTCACGGCTGCACGTATGAACACCTATATGAATAATGGAAAAATCATCCTTATCTTAGACCAGGTGAACACAGACCAAAGTGAAATGGGCTAATGATTGATAGTTGAAGGATGCAACTTAAGGAAATAAAATCAAATACTTACTGAGCAATTTTGGTATATCTGATACTATGCTACTAGATGATTGACTATTGGGTGGGAAATCAGAGGACTTGGTTCAGAATTCTACTTAAATGTCACTACCTTTGTGACCTTGGAACACAGGGGAAAAAATGATTCTATCACTTTAAGTTGCTACTTGAAGACTCAAATGATGCTTGATGAAGGTTAAGAGGAAATCCTTCCTCACTCTTTTTATCTGTGCCTTGATCAACTCTGAGACCCAGGAGAATTAGGCATTTTTCTGGTTGGATCACACACAGCAACATTTAGAATTTAAATGTAGAGAAATATCATTTATACTAAAAGATTGAGCAAAAATATGTTTCAAATTCAGAGTTCATAACATTTTTATAGAATGTGATGGACTAGGCATTAAGTTCATAAGTATTTTGTTAATGGGATGTTTTCTGATGAAATTCCCTTCTATGGGTATCACCACATTCCCTAAATCCAAGTGAAAGCAGCAGGGACTTCTAGCCCAAAGACTGTGAAAGCTTTAAATCTGATCTTTCTGTCATGGCATTAAATTACAATGTCAGAAATAAGAATCTAGGGCCCATTGGTGGTATAAATAACTGGAGAAAGATTACAGTCTAAAACGGGCTGCATACATATTTAAAAAGTGCTGTGTATACGGATTGGAAAAATAGATAGCACTAAATCTAATAGGCCCATCTTGCTCTCTGGCCCTCAAGCAGTAATTTCAAGTCTCTGTGTTTTGGAGGGTGGGACTGTAAATAGCATGCACATATGTAAAGTGATACCTCCTAATAGCTCATATGTTACAAACAAAGAGATGCCCCTTACTGAGATAAGAACAGAAAATAAATATTTTATCATGCTCCTGCTGTTTCTTACTGCAACAATGAAGTATTTGTTCCATTTAATTATATAAACAAGATGTTGCTTGCCAGCATCAGGTTTTGAAGATGGCCTCATACTCCACACTCTTCCCTCTGTAATAGGATCCACCACAGGCTTCAACAGTGACTTTCCTGAGATTTCAGAGGGATTTTTCAAACATTCCCATATAGCTGCATTTTTTTTTCCTTTATTCCATGGCTTTCTTTTACACACATTACACCTTTCAGAGAGAGGAAAAACGAAAAATTGATGACTTTACAATTATAATTTTCTATTTTCATAAGGAAATTTGAAAATGAAAGGAAGAGTTGAGCAATCATGCTGTTTCCTTCATTATCACCATCATCATTGTCATCATGTGGGAGCAGGATGAGGTTCCTATCGTCTCTCTTGTCCTTTCTGCTACTGGAGCTGTGCCAAGGATGCTTTCAATGAGCCCATAGCATATAAGCCCATATCCTATTCAACTATGAAAAGCAGTTATATTATCCACCTGTGCAACAGTCTGTAGTACATTAAATATATGAGAATAATAAGACTGCGACTTGTCTCAGAATGATTTCTATCTGAACCTCCATCGAAAAGGATGAAAATGAGAAAATAACTCACATTTTGATAGTGCTTTAGAGGTTACAAAGTGTTTTACATAAATTATATCATTTGATCCAAGAAAGAATAATAGCCTGGAAGTCAAGAGACCCACTGAAATGAGTCTAGTCCTAGGCAACCACTTGTGTTATCATGGAGAAGTGACTTTTCACTGGCCATCAGTTCATATTTCTCTCTAAAATGAAGTAAAAGACTAAGACTAGATGAGCTTTAAGGTCCCTTTGAGGTCTAAAATTTGAAGTCATCAGTCAAATACCAATTTCATTACAGCTTCCCAGTGTATAGTGGGATTCTCTGCAAAAATATGTTTTGGAGGAAAAATATGGACTAATCAAAAAGGTGAGATTTATATCAAATGTGTTTTATTTTCTACAATAAAAGTCGCATTTCTCTGAACAGAATACCAGTGTTGGTATGAGTTTGTAACTTATAAGTTTCAAAATGTCATCATTTACACATTTATTTTAGAGTTTAGTTTCTTTTTCCATGGATATTTTTTTCTGGTTTTTTTTTTTTGGTGGAAAGAGAGCAAATGTTATTAAAATAGTGATCTCTTAGGAAGTGGAACCAATTGGTACACAAACAATTAAAGAGGATGAAGATAAAGACGAGGTAATAAGGAATGATTTTATTTTACAAAAAGCACCCAAGTAAGAAACTCTATCGATACAGGTAGACACTTCCTCTGCAACTTGTATATTTTTAGAGAGCCATCAAGAGCAGGAAGAGGATGAAAGATCTACTCAAGGTTACCCTGCCAAGATAGGTTAGAGATAGGATTTGAATGCAGATCTTGGTTTCTAGGCTTGCTCTTTATCCACTATATCATACTACCAATGCTAAGACTAATGATGATGAGAATAATAAGTTTATAAACATATACCTTATAGAAGCATGTATTACTATTTTCTATTAAAGTACTTAAAGAATTCTCATTATTAAGATGAGGAAAGTTGAACTCAGTACAATTAAATGACTTACACAAAATCACATAGCCAGTATGGTTAATTGATAGGACTAAAATCCAGATGTTCTGACTTGAAAATCGACACTTTTGCTCTAGTTTAGAAGAGAATTTTATCAGGTACCTTTCACAACTATGACTGTGGGATCAAATCTTCACCAAACAAGAGATAGAAGCAATCATTAAAAAAAAAAAGATAATTTTAATTATATGAAAAGGCAATAAGCATTTATTAAGTACTCACTATGTGTCAGGCAATGTGCTAAACTTTACAAATATCTCATTTGAGCTTCACAACAACCCTGGAGAGAAATTTTATAATTATTCCCATTTTATATTTGAGAGAATTGAGGCACAGAGAGGTCGGGTGACTAAGCTAGGGTTAGAAACTAGTAAGCATCTGAGGCTGGATTTGAAATTAGTTTTTCTTGACTCTAAGTCCAGTGCTTGATCCACTCTGCCAACTGGCTGCCATTTTTGGGGGGCGGGGAAGGGTATTTGCAAGAATAAAATTAATTCAATGGAGGTGAGAGAAGTGATTGACTTGGAAAAAAAATATCTTTGTATCAAATGTCTCTTCTGTATCCCTGTTGTCTACTCTATATAATGAATTAACAAAGAATTGTAAGATCAAAACCACTCCCTTATTTATGTGTTCAAAGGTAAGAACAAATAGATTTAAAAAGAACTGCAAACTGTTAACCACATAAAAGATCATTCTCAACCATTAAATATAAAACAAATATCAATCAAAATAACTTTCAGGTTTTGTCTTGGGCCCAGAAATTGGTAAAAAATTATAAAAGACTGGAGTAGCCTAGGTGGGAGGGACTGTAAAAAGATAAGTACACTTAGGTCTACTCCTTCTAGCGCCATGAATTAGTAAAGCTATTTAGAATTACACTAAGTAAATGATCAAAGTATCACTACCTTTGACCCAGAGATCCCATTACCAGGCATTAGACCCTAATAAGGTCATTAATAAAAAGAAAGGTCCCATAAACACCAAAACATTTAAAGCATCATGTAACATGTTCGCGAAGAATTAAAAATGAGTAAGATGCCCAGCCATCCAAGAATGGTTAAATAATTTGTGCTACTTTAAAGGATCACCATAATTACAATGACAAATATGAAGAATAAGAGAAACATAGGAATATTTAGATGAATTGATGAAAAATGAAGTAAGTAAAAACCAAGAAAACAATATACACAAGGACTACAACAATGTAACTAGAAAGGACAAAACAAGTGAAGCTGAATACTGTGAGATTATGACCAAGTTGGTCCCGCACAAGAAACAAGAAAAGATGCAGTTCCCATTTCTTTGCAGGGGAGGAGGACTATGGGTGTAGCTCCCTCACAATAATATCAGCATTTTTCCAATGTGTTGGGTAGTTTACTGAACTTTTTAAAACTTTTTATTTGTTTTGTTCTTTGTTATAGGTGACAGCTGGGAGAGTGAGAGGCCAGAAGATATGTTGTGAAATATACATGATAGGAAAACCAAATTTTTTTTAACAAAATGAATCAAATCCACATCTGACTTCAAACCTGCCTTCTCTCCCTAACACTGAGAAGGACCCAAATCTAAGGAAAGTAAAATTATCAAAGGACTTCTGGCAAGAAGATTGAGTGAGATGTATATAAACCTAACATTCTGTAAGAGCCTCAAGAAAAGCAGTTCCTCACTCCCTTCCTTCCTTCCCTTCCACCCTCCATCCTTTCTTACCTCTCTCCTCCCTCTTTTCCTCCCTCCCTCCTTTGCTGCCTTCCTTCCTCCTTCCTTTCTCCCTCCCTTTGTTCTTCTCTTCTTCCCTTTCTTCCCTTCCTCCTTCCATCCCTTCCTTCCCTTTGTTATTCTTTCCCTCCCTCTCTGGCTGCCTTCCTTCTTTCCTTCTTCCTTCCTCACTCCCTTTGTCTTTCCCTCCCTCCCTTCTTTTCCTTCCTCCCTCTATTTGCTCTTTCCCTTCCTTCCTTCCTTTCCTCCCTCCATCCCTTCCTTTCCTTTATTATTCTTTCCCTTCCTGTCTTCCTCCCTCCCTCCCTGGCTGCCTTCCTTCTTTCCTCCTTCCTTCCTCACTCTCTTGGTCTTTCCCTCCCTCCTTTCTTTTCCTTCCTCACTCTATTTGCTCCTTCCCTTCCTTCTTTCCTTCCTCCTCTCTCCTAAGCTACCTCTTAGGTTCTTTAGCGTCCTTCTAGATTCAGGTCAAATTTCATCTTCTGCAGCAAGTTATTCCTAGTCCTTGCTGCAGTTAATGTTTTCATTCTGAGTTTATCTTCCATTTGCTCTGTATATAATCCTGTATCCATGTAGGTATTTATGTGTTTTCTCTCCCATTAGAGTATTTAAATTCTTGAGGATAGATTCTGTTTTTGCCTTAGGAAACAACTGATGGAGCAGTGGATAGAGTGCCAGGCTTGGAATCAGGAAGACCTGAGTTCAAATCCAACCTCAGATGCTTTCTATCTCTATAACCCTGAGGAAGTGACAATCTCTATTTTCCTTAACTATAAAATGGGAATAATAGTAACATCTACCTTACAGGGTTTCTGAGAAGACCAAATGAAATAATACTTGCAAAAAGTACTTAGCTCAGTGCCTGGCACTTTATAGGAGCTAAATAAATGATTCTTCCCTTATTGCCCTTTCTTCATATCCCCAGCTTGACACAGTAAGCACATAGTAAGCACTTAATTAACAAGTACTGAGTGACTGACTAGCTATGTAATCCCTGGAAAGTCATTTTTTTTTCCTCATCCTTCACCTCACCTAGTTAAAATGACCAAAATAATATTCACATTCCCTTCCTCACAGAGTTGTGGTGAAAGAAGCATGAAAGTTTTAAGTGACATGGTCATGAGAAATACCATAAAAACAATATCATTCTAGTATTTTTACCAGTTAGTTGGTCACTAGACATTTATTAAGTGCTTACAGTGTGCCGTGTGCCATGGATTGTTCTGAACTCTGGAGGGTATAGAAAAAAAAAAATAGTCCCTGTCCTCAAGGAGTTCAGAGTCTAATAGGGGAGAAGACATACAAACAGGTATATACAAGCAGATATATATGTGTATATATGTATGCACACACATATACATACATACACACACAAGAAGTTGGAGATAATCTCAGACAGGAGGCATTTGCTGTAAGGGAGACATTGAAAGTTTTCTTATAGAAATTGTGATTTTATTTTTTTATTTTAATTTTTTATAATTGTTTTTATTTTATTTATAAGTGTTTATAATTTATTAATTTATATTAGTTATATAATTTAAATGGTTTACAATTTATTTTTATAATTTTTTTTTACATATACATTCATATTAAACATTTTCACCTTAGTTATGTTGTAGAAAAGAATTAGAACCAACGGGAGGAACCACAAGACAGAAGAAACAAAACAGCAACAACCACGAAAAAGAGCAAATAGTTTGCTTTGATCCACATTCAGACTCCATAGTTTTTCCTCTGAATGTGGATGGCATTTTCCATCATGAGTTTTTGAGTTGTCTTGCATTGCTGAGAAGAGCTAAGTCTATCCAAGTTAGTCATCACACAATGTGACTGTTACTGCGTACAATGTTCTCCTGGTTCTGTTCACTCTACTCATCATCAGTTCATATAAGTCTTTCCAGGTTTCTCTGAAGTGGGCCTGCTAGTCAAGAAATTGGGATTTTAATTTGGAACTATGCCCAAAGGGCTATAAAAATATACATACCCTTTGACCCAGCAATACCACTTCTAAGGCTGTATCCCAAAGAGATCATACAGATGGGAAAAGGACCCAAATGTACAAAAATATTTATAACAGCTCTTTTTATGGTAGCAAAGAATTGGAAATTGAGGGGATGCCCACCAACTGGGGAATGGCTGAACGAGTTGCGGTATATGAATGTAATTGAATACTATTGTGCTACAAGAAATGATGAGCACACGGATTTCAGAAAAACCTGGAAAGAGTTATGTGAACTAACGCTGAGGGAGGGAAGCAGGACCAGAAAAACATTGTACGTAGTTACAGACACATTGTGCAATCACTAAGCCTGATAGACTAGGTTGTCCTCAGCAATATAAGGTTCTAAGAAAACTCCAAAAGACTCATGATGGAAAATGCTATCCATATCCAGAGAAAGAATTAAGGAGTCTGAATACAGATTAAAGCAAGCTATTTGCTCTCTCTTTTTTGTTTTTTTTTTTTTTTTTTATTTCTTGTGCTTCCATTGGTTACAGTTCTTCTTTGCAACATGACTAATGTGAAAATATATTTAATATGAATGCATATGTAGAGCCTTGGGAGGGGGGAGGGGGAGAAAATTTGGACCTCAAAAGCTTGTGGAACTAAATATTGTAAACTAAAAATAAATTAATTAATTTAAAAAAAATATTGAGATTTTAACTGAGACTTGAAAAGAGTTCAGCCTTGGAGGAGCCAGTGAAAATGCCCTCTCTGGAGGAAAATGACCTCTTGTGCAAGAAATAGCAAGGAAGTCAATGCCTCTAGATGGAATAGTACATGGAGGGTAGTGAGGTATACAAAGACTGGAAAAGTGGGCTGAATTTTAAAATCCAAACCAAGAATTTTCTATCTGAAACTGGAAATAACAGGAATGTCTTGAATTGTATTGAGTGGGAGGTGGGCAAGAGCAGCAAGATAGTTAAACATGCACTTTAGGACAATCGCTTTGAAAGCCGACTTAAAGACAGACAAGTTGGGAGAGACTAGAGTCAGGGAGACCAATCAGAAGACTGTGGGAATAATGGACTGCCAACTTTGATGCTGTTACAAAATTCTAGAATATTCCTCCAAAGCTGTAAAGTTTGTCTTTGAGTCTATGCTTCTTTCACAAGTCAAATTTCTTGATCAAGATGCTGGGTGTTCTCACTCTAATCTGTGCTCTAGCATTCCTTAATAGCTATGCTATATCAATGTTACCCAAAGAGGAATCTACCGTGGTGATAGATGCAGTGTTTCTCAACTGTCTGTGGCATAATTCATTAATTTTGTTTCAGTATTTAATTAAACACTTGTGTGTATCTATGTAAAGGATTTGGAACAGCCAATTAAAATTTTCAACACAGCCTTTAAAAATTAATTAACCACTAATGTCACGGACTAACTCATAGCACCAGTGTTTACCTACTGTAGAAAGAATTGTCTCTTCTGATTTGTCTAAATTGTAATTCCCTACCTAGAAATGCATTTCAGAAAAAAAGAAGAAAACCTATAATGTGTTTATATCATGGCCTGTGGAAAGAGCCTGAATTTGTGGTCAGAGGAGCTGACTTCAAATGCAGCTCTACTGTTAACTAATTGTGGATCCTTACCCAGGTCACTGCCATTAACTGGACTTTGGTGTCCTCATCAGCAACATTAGAGCCTTGGGTACAATGCTGCCCTTCCGGTTCTAAATCTTACAAAATCCATATACTCAGGACAACCAGGACCAGTGACTTCATCAGTGTTAGTAGTCCTTTCAGTAAGTAGATTGCAGTCCTTCTGCAACTCAATAGATGATATTTTAGAGTTTCTATGGCCAAGAAGTGGTATCAACCTGCAGTCTACCCGGTGATTATCCTCCATGAACTGAGCTGGTCTTTCTTCTAACAGCAGACATACAGATCATCAGTAGGCCCATCTTTGGAGATTTTCCTTTCCAAATTTGTAGAAAATGACAGAATTTTAGCTTTTTTTTTTTTGCACAGCTTTCTAGAGTGAACCCAGGGTTACATCAGTGCTGTAAGATGTAGAGGGCTGGACTTGGAGTCAGGCAGAACTGACTCCGAATCTCATCTTAGACGTTTATTAGCTATGTGACCCTGTGCAAGCCACTTGTCCCTTGAGACTCCATTTCTTCATCTGTAGAATGGGGAAAATAATAATAGTAAGGGACAGTATGGCAAAGTGGAGTCATCGGATCTGAGTTCAAACCCAAGTTCTGTCTCCTTCTTAATATGCATGTATAACCCCAGGACAAGTCACAAACTCTCTGAGTCTCAGTTTCTTCATCTGTAAAATGAATAGGTTGCATCTCTGAAGTCCCTTCCAAATCTTGATTCATGACTGTATGAAGCAGTGAAAGAAACATATGTGTATCTATTCTCACATTTAGAAAAAAAAACTTTTAAGCATTACTGCATTACATTGTGGGAGAATAAGCAACACCATAAGTCAGGCTTAGTTCTCAAGTGCCAAATTTAGAGAGCTCTGATAGCACTTGCAGTCTTCCACAGCATAGAAACAACAGACTTAGCACCTAATTAGCAAAAATAATGAGTTAAAATGGAAAATTCCCAGATGGTAGGTAGCCTGCTTCCTTTACTCTTTGGCCACAACTGAGTTGAACTCTTTCTTGCTCTGCTCAAGCTCTGCTCTTCATTTTAATATTAATTGCCCCAGATGTAAAAATTCTAAGTTACAGCTTTGAGAGCCAGTCCAGCACAATGGAACTAGGCTCAGTTTGAATCATTTATATTCAATTCAACCAGCATTTCTCCTTCAACCACTGACTGCACCATGCTAAGAAAGATACTGCTTAGCTAAGAGGCAGGCCTAGTCCTCATTAGTTTGTAATTTACACAGTTGATAGCCATATAGGGCTACATGACATACATAAATAATAATACCCACAAATAATTATAATGATATTAACTGTATGATGAAAAAATGTCAATGTTTTCCTTCTAGTAATAGAAACATTACAGGGTCAAGTAATCTAGTTCTAGATTGGTCACTAGAAAGTGTTCTATCCTTCGCATGTCATTGTGGTATAACATAAAGAGTGCTATATGTGGAGAAAGGAGATCTGGGTTCAAATCCTATCCCCAGTCTCTAGTGTGGAATCACAGGCAAAGCATAAAACCTCAGTTGTGAAAGAAAGGGTTAGATCTGATGACCTTTAATGGAGCTACCAACTCTAAATCCAGTGGTCTACAACTATGACCATCAAGTTACTTTTCTTTTATCTCAGAGCCTCAGTTTCCCCATATTTAACAGAAATGACTTCTATGAAAACTGAAGTGGCTTTTCCATTATGGAAAAAAGTGGCAAAAGAAAATGGCTTCTTATTATAAAATTATTGGCACTAACTGGCATTAGTAATGAGAAAACACTCTGGATGATGGCTAGGATGTGAGTTTTGGGGTTGTGTCCAGAATTTGATTGCGAGCTCCTTGGGCAGAGGCCATTTTTGCCTCCATTTTTGTCACTGTTAATTTGCACTGTGCCTAACAGTAATAGCACATAGTAGATATTTAATATGTTTATCGATTAATTGATTGATTGATTGATTGATGGTACAGTGACTACTATCGCTTGGCTAAAAATGGCATGGCAACCTGATCCAATCCCTCTCCTTCACCTGCCATTGTGATTTTTTCCTATGTGCTTAAGTATGGGTTTGCCTCTCTTCTTAGTAAGGCAATAAGACTTCTCAGTGCTTTATTCAATCCTCACCTCAGATTCCCAAGCAAAACTGCTATTTACAGGGCTGCTGATTATAGAAATATATATATATATATATATATGAATCCATAATTGTATAGAAATAAATATAAGTTTAAAGTCCACAGTTTACCCAAGCAAGGGATGGCGAATAGCAAAAAAGCATCCAATATACAAACATGGATTAAGTATTGAACAGATGGTTTATTCCCAAAGAAGGAAAAGGGGGGGGTATGAATTAATAAACAATCATAGATTGTTTAGAAGACAATCTGGTAACACACCATAACTAGTAAAATCCATGGGGGGGGTGGCTAATATTAAAGCCTCAATGTGATAGATTTTTTTTTTCTTCCCAAGGCTTTAATTAGCCATTTTGCATTTCACCCTCGCTGAGGACAATGTGATAAAATACCAAGAATGACTGTCCTTCCATTGGCCTTACTTTCTCTCTAGAGGTGATTCTTTCTTTCCAACAGTCTGCTACAACTGCGGCTGGACCCACAGATACTCCAGCTGTTATGCCTGCTTCTTGCCAGCACTCATAGTCTTCTAAGATCTTTGGATATTAATAAAATTGATATTAGAAGAGAAAATGCATGAGAGACAAGGGAAGCAATGGATCCTTATATAAGTCCATCTCCCCATGAGGTACTGTGATCCCTGTCATTAGTCTGCCTTGATAGAAGAGGATCTCCTCTATCCTTGGATGAATTCTTATGTTGCTGCCTGGATTTTGGAAGCTGAGAGTACCACCAGCCAGAAATTGTCTCTTCTTTTACCCATTGTGACATCCCATATCATCAACTTTTTTTTCCAGCTCAGGGAGATTCAATCCAGTAATGATTTATGCGTATCTGGAAGCATGCAGATGATATCTACATATGTTTACATTTCAATGTGGTCTCTCAGGGGCAGACAGAGAGTGTTCCAAAGCAGAGCAATTGCAAACAATTTCTTTCATGTGAATTCAAGGCAAAGAAACATCTTCAAAGAGCTACATCTCACGCTAGAGAATTTGGAGAAATAGATTCTTCCTCTCTTATGTTTCCTCTTGCTAGTCAGTTTTGTTTGTGATTAGACCATGTCATAAGCTGGTAATGCATCTTTTGGTTATTCCTAATGACATATTTGAACAATGGCCATTAGTATAATAGGAATGAAATAGTGGCTTGTCCACAGAAGAGGCAGAGAAAAAAAAAACCTTCAATAAGATAAAAAAATGCTTCTGGTTGGCAGCGTACAGTAAAAGATGGCAGCTGCAGAAGCCCGTCTCTGTGTGGAGAATAGTGGAATGATAAAAGAATTAGTGGGGAACTGTACATTTTTGTGAGAAAGAAATTACTGCAGGAGGCAGAGCCAAGATGGCATAGTAAAGGCAGTGTCTCACCTGAGCTCTCCCCCAAACCCCTCCGAATACTTTTAAAAATGACTCTAAGCAAATTCTAGAGTATCAGAACCAACAAAAAGATGGAGTGAAACAAATTTCCAGCCTAAGACATCTTGGAAGGTCAGCAGGAAAGGTCTGTTCCACCAGAGTGAGAGTGGCAGTGGAAAGGAGGGTGAGAAAGGATGGCAGTCGAGCACAGGTCACGCCAGCACAGACTGGGCCCCGGCAGAACTAGAGCAAGAATTGGAGAAACTGAATCACTGGCAACAGTGGCAGTTTCTAGACCTCTCAGTTGACTGACACCAAAGGCAACTCAGAAGGTCAGCAAGAAGGATATGTTGCACTTGGGTGAGAGCGGAGCACAGTCCAGTGTAGGCCATCCCAGCACAGCACCAGCCACAGAAAACCAGGAGCAGGCCTTGGGAGTGACTAAATCAGCAGTGGCAGTAACAGTGGCTGCTTCTAGAGCTCTTAGCCTAGAGACAATAAAGGGGTTCAACGAATGGGTCAGAAGGAGATTACAGGGGTCTTTTGTTAGCACTGAGACAGAACTCTTTTGCTTTGCCTATGCTCTGATCTGGGTCACAGTCCTGGGTGACAGTCTCAGGGTGAGGAGGATCACTAGCACAGCAGAGCTTGTGGCCACAGTGGAAGGGTTACCCTCCTCACAGTGCCAGGGCAGAAAAGAGTGCTTGTGGTCACTCACAGACCAGAGTACAAGCCAGGAAAACAGTAAACACCTCTACTTAGAACATACTACCTCAGAAGAACTGAAAACTTACAGGTTCCTGGAAGTACCTCTGAAAACAGCTGCACAAAGCTCCTGATACTTGGGACAGATTACTCTCCACTCTGAAAACAGATAATAGGCTGGGAAAATGAGCAAATTTTGGGGGTGGGGTGGGAACCAAACCTCTGACTATTGAAAGTTACTATGGTGACAAGAAGGATCAAATCACAAACTCAGAAGAAGACAACAAAGTCAAAGCTCCTACATCCAAAGCCTCCAAGAAAAATATGAATTGGTCTCAGGCCATGGAAGATCTCAAAAAGGATTTTTAAAATCAAGTAAAGAGAAGTAGACGAAAAATTGGGAAGAGAAATGAGAGGGATGCAAGCAAATCATGAAAAACGAGTCAACAGCTTATTAAAGGAGACAAAAAATAATACTGAAGAAAATAACACTTAAAAAAAAACAGACTAGATCAGATGGTAAAAGAGGTCCAAAAAGCCAATGAGGAGAAAAATGTCTTACAAACCAGAAATGGCCTAATGGAAAAGGCGGTGTAAAAGTTCATTGAAGAAAATAGTTACTTAAAAATTTAAATGGAGCAAATGGAAGCTAATAACTCTATGAGAAATCGAGAAACAATAAAACAGAGCCAAAAGAATTACTAAATAGTAGACAATGTGAACTATCTCATTGGAAAAACCACTGACCCAAAGAATAGTTCCATGAGAGATAATTTAAAAATAATTGGACTACCTGGCAGCTGTGATCACAAAAAGTGCCTGGACATCATCTTTCAAGAAATTATCAAGGAAAACTGCCCTGATATTCTAGAGCCAAAGGATAAAATAAAAATGAAAGAATCCACTTATTACCTCCTGAAAGAAATCCCAAAATGAAAACTTCCAAGAACATAATAGTCAAATTCCAAAGTTCCCAGGTCAAGGAGAAAATATTGCAAGCAGACTGCAAGAAATTATTGTAGAGAAGTTAGAGAATCTGAGAGACATAGTGATAGAGATTTCATAATGCTTGTCTTTAATTTCCTTCCCCTGGATGGTCATCATTATGTATTTGTATGCTTGGAAAAAAAAGCTAATGGGCTTCAACAGTGTTGTTCATGCTTGTCTTGATCTAGGTTTTTGGCTTGTGTCCTCTAGACACAGAATATGGAGTAAGCAATGATGAGGACTATAAAATCAGATTCTCTTAAATTTGCCTGAATTGTTGGACACATCTACTGCTTTTTCTGTTTCCCATTCTGATGCTTATTACCTGATTGATCTCAGTTAAATTGCTTAATCATTTTGGATCTCAATTTCTTCATATTCAAAGGGAGGGATTTGGAGAAGATAATAACAGCAAAAGAAAGCAGTACTGGCCAGGTCACCCCAGCAGCTTTTGAACAAAGACCTAGAAAACATAGACTGAGTCCTGACCAGGAACTCCAAAAAAAAAAACAAACAAAAACCCTAAACAAAACAAAAACAAAATAAACAAAAAAACCTCCCAGTGAGTTAATTTTTTTCCAGTCCAGTTTGACTTAAAAAAGACAAACAAAAAACAAAAACAAGCAAATAAACAAACAAAAAAACAAAGATGTGGACATGGGATGGGATCTAGTTAGAAGTGGTGACAGTTTAAAAACTGATTGGGGGCTGTGCATGAGGGGAAGAAGAGCTCTTAGATCAAAGTAAGAGGGGCCTAATTCAGGGCAGAGAGCAGGAATAGGTGCCAGCCAGCTCATACCACAGATTTTGGTTACAGATCAAGTGTGGACTGAATAGGGGACTTAGAATGTACCTAGGGTTACAAAGTTTTGAGCCTAAGGCTGTGTCTTGAACACACTAAAAGACTATGGATAATTGAATAATTCCCCATCCTGAATTGCCTAGAGATCCTTGAAGAAGTCAGCACTAAATGCCCAGAGAAAGCCACAGCAAAACCCAAGAAACCACAGAATAATACAAAACCAAAGGAAACCAAACTAAATCCAGATATTCCCTTGAGAAGGGGCCAAACCTGACTCTAGTGCAAAAGTCAAAGTCAGGAAAAGGATGGAAGAATTTGAACATAGCTTCTCTCTCTCCTTCCCAAATCCAACTTTAAATAGCTATTATGATGATAGGACTTTCCAAGATTCATTAGATTTAGTACAAGAGGTAACAACCTTTACTGAAGCAATATTCTTTCGAAACAAGAATGAACCAAATTGAAATTAACGATTCTGAAAGAGCAAGAAATATTTTTTTTTTTAAAAAAAGACTGAAAAATAGAAGAAATTTTAAATTATCTCACATTCAAATTAACTAACCTGGAAAAGAGATCTATGAGAGATAATTTTGGAGTCACTGGACTGCTTGAAAGCCATAACACCTTTCTCCCCTCCCCCCAAAAAAGATCCTGGAGATTATATTTTAAGAAATCAAGAAAGAAAACTACTCATATCAACTAGATTCAGAGCACAAAGTGAAAATAGGAAAAAAGAATAACAATAATAATGACAACACTGGTAACCTCCTCAAAGTAACTAGAGAATGAAAATTCTTAGGGACACCATAGCCAAAATCCAGAATTTCCAGGTTAAAGAACAATATTGCAAGCAGTCATAAATAATTCAAGTAATGAGAAGCCAGATTCAGCATCACACAGGATTTCCACCACCACAAGAGAATAGAGACCTTGGAATGCGATATTTCAGAAGGCAATTACAATCAAGAATAATTTACCCATCAAAAATGAGTGTAATCCCAGAGGGGAAAAAGTAGTTCTCTAATGGAATAGATGACTTTCAATCATTATGAATGAAAAGACTAAAACTGAGTAGAAACTTTGAAACACAAACACAGGAGCAAAGAGAAATTACAAAAAAAAAAGAATAAATATGAGCAAGCAAATACAGAAGACTAAACAAGGATGAAGTCTTGGTATGTTAAAATGAGAGATGTTTCATGTTTCCTTCCAGAATGAAGATAAATGATTATTCTCTCTTTTATAAGTAACCAATTATTGAATTAGGACTAAGGTTTTTTTTTCCCCCTTTTTCTATTTCTTCATTCAGAAATCAGTCCCTGTAGACTATTTAGACAGCCTTTGAAATTCAGGGCTGATAATGAGAGGGAAAACTCAGATCTGTTCAAAATGTAAAGAAATTTTAGTTTGGGTAAATTGATGGATTCTGGCCCATTGTGCTTTACTTAGACAGGTCTGGGGGAAAATACTGGATTTTCCCCCTTGGCTAGAATGATTACCCTAGTGAGGGTGAAATGGGTACATAAGTCTTCTTGTCCAAGATTGAGTGATTGGACTTATGCCCCCAGCCCCTCTCAGGAACATTCTCTTTCAAGGGCACATAAATATTGAGTGGATATCACAAGGGGTCTTTGGCATTCAAGAGTGTCACTGTCCTGTTTTATTACTGATTGCTAGAATGACTAATAAAATGATTAGTTACCCAAAAATTAAGTCCATAGAAATTTTTATATATCAGAGAACCCTAATATCATCAGAAGTCATAGAGGGATTCGAATAAGACTAAGGTCTTAGGAGTAGTTTGTTATATTTTGATGATTTCAAAAGGAAATATAAAAAGAAGGAAGGAAGGAGTACCTTAGAGAAAAAGAGGAGAAGGATGTGGAAAATTGTTTCACTAAACTGGCATATGCAAGTAGAAGATCGTATAGACAAGGAAGGAGAGGTGTGGGGAGTGAGCAACACTCGAACTTCATTTTCATCTAAAGTGATCAAAAGTGGGAATAATATTAACATACAGTTGGGTGCAGAAATATATTTCACTCAACAGGGAAACAAGAAGGAAAATAATGAAGGGAGAAGAGAGAATAAGAGAGGGTAGAGACTAGAAGGTATTAGTTGTATGAAAATAAAACAAAAACAAATTCTAAATACAGCAGATGGATCATGCAGGGGGGAATAAAAGGAAAGCAAGAATATTTTGTTAAAAATAAATAAATAAAGCAAGAAAAGGTAAGTACCTGCTATTGGGCTCCGGGTGAGGGAAAGAAAAGAGTCCCGGGAGCAAAAGCACATTATGTCAACCCAAGACTACTGCTACTGAAGATAATCCTTTTCATTCACCACTCCCTTCTTTGTAAAGAGGGAATGAGAAACAGAGAGGAAAAAGTAAGGGACAACAGTATATATGAAAATACACAACTAACCCTAATAACTTGTATGTGAATGGGATATATTTGTTTAAAATGGAAGAGGATAATTTAAGACAAATACACAAATTCCTATTCCTGATTTGAGCCCAAGTGCAAATGCTGGCTCCAGATTCTTTGCTTACTAGCTCTATGACTTCAGGCAAGTCACTTTGTGGCTCTGGTTGTCAATTTCCTCTCGTGAAGAATAACACGATTGCACTCAATGATTTCTGAGATTTCTCCAGCATCATGTGCATGACTAGCACCTCTCATATATTTTGGTAAATATAATGCTGCTTTATCTTTCCTTTTCTTTTTCCTGACTAACAATCACTAGTGCCATTAACAAAGCTCTGACATTTTCTTGTCCTTGAAGAACCATGGATAAACAAAGAGAAACCATTCTCTGAGCACTCAGGCTGGAATGACTTTGTGAAGTGTTCATTTACCCCTCCCTTCTTCAGGTCTTTTTCCCCCTTTGGTGTTTAAATCCTTTCCCAAGTTACCTACTGTTTAATCAACAGTATAATGTGGCAACTCAGCCACAACACTGGTTTCTAGCTTCTCAGACTGTCTGGAGCCTCTTCCCATCAAGCATAACTTTGTACTTAACACCTTAATGGTCTTAACAAAAAGCTGCGCAGAAAAAGAGAGATGTTCTGAAATGAGGATAATTAAAGACAGACACACAAATGCATTTGGTGCCAGATTTGGTTACCTCAAATGAGCAAAATTAAAGTAAGCATTTTATCTTCTACAATTACACAGAGTTTCTCTCTTGAGGAGAATTAGGACAAATGGCTAGAAGGCATTAAAGGGAAAAATCTTTTTTTTTTTTTTTACAGCCCTAGCAAATAGCTCACAATTCAGCTAACAGTAAGGATAATTCATGCTTACTCCATTCTTTCATTATTGTGGGATAAGTTGAAAGGTCATCCTTTCTACTTTTCCCCAAGTCTAACTTTATTTCAGGACTCAAGCTACGGTCCCAGATTTTCCCTTATATCTTCCATGAAACCATCTATACTTTAGTTAATCAGTGTGTCAACAGTATTACTTAAATTATGTTTGATAAGTATTTCTAAATACTTATCTGTCAGTCTTTGTGCTAAGTCCTGGGTTTACAAATGAAGTAAAAATAATAGTCCTGGCTTCAAAGAGTATAATTCTAATATTCTAATGGAGGGATACCATGACTATTCCCTTCCCAAGTTCATATTTATTTTTGGATAGGCAGTATTTTGTAGCAAAAGAGCAATTCTTAAATATTTTGTGTGTGTGTATGTGAGTGTGTATATATAAGCATAATGTCATTGCCCATCAGGAGAAGCCTATGGACTCCCAGAATAATGTTTTAAATTTATAAAATAAAATACACAGGATTATGAAAGAAACCAGTTACACTGAAACAGTTACAAATATATTACAATGAATATAAACAAATATTTTACAAATAAATGAACAAATAAACAACCAAATTCAGGGGCCCTCCCTCTCTCCCCCACCTTTAAAAAATCCTAGCTCCATGAAAAGACTTGGTTAAGAGAAATGTATTCAGTTATTAGTTCTGACAATTACTAACCTTCAAAAATTATTGTTGTGTCATGTCTTGTCTGACTTATAACCCCATTCACAACCCCAGTTAGGCTTTTCATGGGAAAGATACTGGAGTGGCTTGCTATTTCTTTCTGCAGCTCATTTTACAAATGAGGAAACTGAGGCAAAAAGGATTAAGTGACTTGACCAGGGTCAGATAGCTACTAAGCATCCCAGGCTGGATTTGAATTCTGGAAGATTAGTCTTCCTGACTCCAGGCCTGGCATTCTATCCATTGTGCCACCTACCTGCCCCATAGGAAATTAGCTCTTATATTATCTATGTTCCCCAGGTCTCCACTAACAGCCTTATAGCTCCAGATCTATGATATTATGGGATGTTTAGGGCTGCGGATGGGACCTTCCAACTTCACAGATGAGGTAACAGGCTCAAAGAATTAAATGCTTTTGCTAAGTTCTTAAGCTGTTGCTTTGCTACAATTTGAGAAGTATAGCTCCAGCAGAGTTGAAAACAGAATGAGTTGTCAAATGGAGCCAGCAGCCTGAGAAAGCGAAACAACTTCTGGCTTTCACAGGGAGGACTGATTCTTTGGTTTGAAATCTTATAAATTCCTAGGTCAGAAATGTTCATATTTTTGATGTGGGATGTTTTTTGTAGTTGCATTAGGAATTTCTTCTTTCATATTCTACTCTCTTACTGAGGAACATTAAGATAAAACCAGATATCAAAATCTTCATCCATTTATCTCAAGTATCTATTCACTTTTTATTCATTTGGAAGTTATAAGAAATATTATAAAATAATCATAGTTTTAATAATCCATATTTACTATAGGACTTCACAGTTTAGAAAGCATTTAGAGATAACATTTCAGCAATCATGAAGGTAGTATAGTTTACAGATGAGGAACCCGAGCCTTAGGGAAACTAAAAGACTTGCCCATAGTCCCACAGTCAGTAAGGGTGGAGAGCCTAGGTAGGACCGGAGATCTTCTTATACCAAATACAGGGCATTTTCCACTACTATATTAAAGAATCAGCACTTATGCCTGTGATTCTTAAATTGCATTGTTTTCACATCAAAGAGTCAATTGTGTAATTCATTATTCAGTGTCTCAGTTCATTTGTTTATTCATTCATTCCATCACATGTTTTGAAGAAATGTGTGAAGCCAGTTAGGACACCCAGGGTATTATTGCTAGATGGTTTGTTGAGGTTTAAGAAAAACACATGCATTGTAGTGTTTCTAGGGGAATTGATCTCTCTCTCTCTCTCTCTCTCTCTCTCTCTCCCTCTCTCTCTCTCTCTCACAATACATATACCTAGCATGTACACATATATACACACATATACATACATATATACACATACAAATATACTTATGAACTTTTACTCCTGCCTTGGTACTAGCACTCAGCATTCTTTTTTTTTATTTTTTTTTAATTTATTTTTGACATGTTTGGTTTTCAGCATTGATTTTCACAGGCGTCTGAATTACAGATTTTCTCCCCATTTCCTCCCTCCCACTCCAAGATGGCCTACATTCTGGTTGCCCTGTTCCGCAGTCTGCGTCCCCTCCATCGCCCCATTCCCCTCCCATCCCCCTTTCCCTTCCTTTCTTGCAGGGCAAGAATCTATTTTTTTAAAAACCTTGAGATCCAAATTCTCTCCCCTCTTCCCTTCCCATCCACCCTCCCTAAGAAGTCAAGCAATTCAACATGGGCTCCATGCATATCATTATGTATAACCCTTCCACAATACTCATGTTGTGAAAGACTAACTATATTTTGCTTCTTCCTAACCTATCCCCCTTTATTGAATTTTCCCCCTTGACCCTGTCTCTTCAAAAGTGTTTGTTTTGGATTATCTTCATCCCCCTCTGCCCTCC
>CM053622.1:722131820-722190967 GCA_028646595.1 Phalanger gymnotis | reverse complement strand
CCGGAACCGCAAACTCAGTCACGCAGCTTTTCCCACTAACCTTCTCTGATATCTTTGCTATTTGTGGGTTGAGAGGTCTGGTACATGCCACAGCTCACTATTTCGGGATGCCCGGGCACTTTCCACTCGTCTCCTGGTCTGGTAGGTCCGCGTCTGGTCTGTTCACGCTGTGCGCGCTGGGCTCAGCTCCGCTCCCCTGGGCTGGGGGCTGGGAGGTCCATGTGGGACAGACCTTACCCAGAAACCATCCAGGCTGTCCTGGGCTGGGGTCCTGCTTCCCTCTGCCACTTTGTGGGTTCTGCAGCTCTAGAATTGGTTCAGAGCCATTGTTTTATAGGTTTTTGGAGGAACTTGGTGGGGAGCTCACGCCAGTCACTGCTTCCCAGCCGCCATCTTGGCTCCGCCCCCTAGCACTCAGCATTCTAAACTTGGGATAGGTAGATAGATAGATAGATAGATAGATAGATAGATAGATACCATTTCAGAGACAGACCAGTCAAAAAGGAGGACAATAGCGCACTGGGATCTCCAAGGTAAGAATGTTACTGTTGGGGAGCTAAAAAAATCTTCAAAGGGAGAAGCAGACTCATGATTTGTAATTTGTAAGTAGACCTGGGCATCTCATGAAATTGTGGTTTGGGTCAGAAAATGAGCTTCATCCAGTAGTTTCATCCAAAAAATGAAAAGACTAGCCTACATCATCTCTAAGGTCTCTTCTAGCTCTAAAATTTATCATCTGTGTTTCCTGTTACATACCTGGTAAGAACTAGACTGAAGTTCAGTTTTGAAGTGGACAAAATTATTCTTGGGCACTTTTAATTCGCTTTTGGGATTCTTCCCTTCATCTCCTATTATTCAACATGCAAGGGACCTAGAACTCATTTTATAGGTAAGTTGCTCTAAGAGAAGGAGCCCATGTCCTCTCCCTGTTTCCATTAGGGTTGGCTGGCTTAAATGTCAATCAGTATCAATTGCCACATTAACCTATTCAATCCATTGGTGGCTGGCCTGATGCTGACTGAGAGCCCTGTTAACAACTGATATTTCAAGGAGCACTGAAGGACACCAGAATTGTTCATTTTTTTTCCTGTTGCTCCACTGATTCAACAAAAGCAAATGACCTGCAGACTGCAAATATGCCCTGCTCTTCCAGAAATTCTGTAGCAACAGCACACAAATCAGAATGCTCAGACCGTTGCTCATTTTCCCACAGTAGCATATCATTGGATGCAAGGGTTTTGTGCTAGGGTCTGTAAGTTCCCAAATAAAGAAATACCTCCCCTCCCTCCATTGTGCTTATGGTTTACATATGTCTCATTTCCTCCCTCAGGGATTAGCTCTAAACTCCTGCTAAAAAACCCTTCCTAATGGTAATCATATTCATATTTTCTTAATCCTTCCAAGTTTTGCCAAATGCTTTTCTCATAATAAAGCAGTGAAGTCCATAGTTCAATTTTTTTATTGTTCCCATTTTACAGATAAAGAAACTGTCATTTAGAAAGGTTAAGCAACTTGCCCTGTACATAAAGCTGGGGGCAAGGATAACTTGGGTATTTAGAGTTTAATTCCAATAAGCTTTCCACTATTGTTAGAGTGAACCAAACCTAAAGTATGAAATAATTTTAGAAAGAAATTTATTAGGTTATTTGGTAGAGAAGAGAGCCTGAAAGGAGGTGTGGCTACTATATAGGATTTAGGCAAAGGTACCCACACATAAACCACATACAGTAAAGCAATTTTGCCTACAGGGTAGCCTGAAATCAAGGTAGGTTGAGATAGATATGAGTAACTGTAACTCAAAACAGAAAGTTGGGGTGGACTTCTAAGGAATCCCTGGGTGTGGAAACCCAAAATAAGAATGTTTTGAGTGGATTTGGAGTCTGGGGGAATCAGGTGGGGGTATGGAATTTTTTAGCTGTTTCTGGAATTCCTAAAGAGTCACTGGGGTCAAGTGATATTCTGGTTGTGGACATCCTTTAATCACATAAGGTTGCATTCAAACGATATAAGGATTTTTATTCCCCAAACAATATAATATATAATTTTTCCTTTACCACTATACCACACTCAATCAATAAACCAATCAATAAACATTTATTAAGCATCTACTATGTGACAGGCACTGTGCTAAGTGTAAGGATACAAAAAAGAAGCAAAATTTAGTGTCTTAAAGGAGCTTACAATCTTTGGTTCAATGTTCTTACCTTCAAAGTTTACCTTTCAATTTTAAGCAAAAGTATTCACTTATATAGTGTCTCTCACGAATTTCCAATACTCATCTACGAATCCACACAAATGCAATCTCATTAGATTCTGAAAGCATAGGGTTATACTCTAATATTGAATAAATGGTAATGACTTCAGTTTTCCTAACAGAGAAGTTCTGTGAATACATTTTATTGGCAGGGCCCCTCTTCATTTATCCAAATAGATTCCAACATATATGTATAACTGGGCCTGGGGAAACCTCCATGTAAGTTCATATTCCCTACCTACTAATCCTTAGGTTACTCAAAGGGATCTCACCAAACCTCAGTTTCTGGGCATTGTTCAATGGCCTTATATTTTGTGCAAGGGATTCATGATCTTTCTCAATGATGTGTACTCAAAAGGGCATTTCTCTTGTCGTGAGATCTGTCTAGGAATCCTGGATCCAACAATTACCAACAAGTCTTTTAACTTCACTGAACTGTTTCCTCCTTTATAAAATGAAGACAAGTATACTTATGCTACCTAACTTTCAGGTTCATTGACAGGAATGTGCTTTGTACTATTAAAGCATTAGAAAAAAGTGAATGATCACTATCACTTCCCCCTTAAACTGACCAAACAGAAACCAAAACAGTGAATGTATGCCTTCCAAATCCATTCCCTCTTGGGATCAAAATAGACAGACAATTCACCTCACTACTGTAAGGACTAGGGGGAAAAAAGAGAATGGATCACATAACGCCTTGACATTTGGGTGAGAACACTCTGTGGCATGTGGCATATGTCTCTCCCTAAGTGAAAGGCATAGCAAAAGCTGGTTGTTCAGCTGCAGTACAGCTCAGAGCCCAGACTGAGTTTTTCCTCTCACAAGCTGGCAGACAAACTCACATGTCCTTTGTTTCAGGGCTCCCGCACATTTGCTGGTGTTCTCTCAGAAACACACACACACGCACACACACACACACGCATGCACACACACACACACACACACACACACACACACACACACACAGGATGATAGTCACACCTGATAAAGTGTTGGTGGCTGCCACATTTGGGACATTTGGATCCCACTGGTTTTGTAGTTTAGGAATTCTAGGCTGCATCTGAGGAAAGGGAGTGAAAGGAAGGGCTCTATCCATTGACCTGCCTACTTGTTAGCATGTAAACTAGAGGCCGTTTGTAGAAAATCATTATGACTTTTAAGGCTGGAGCTCCTGGTGGGCTTTCAGTAAGAGCATGTAGGCTATTTGAGGTAAAAGGTGTACTGAAGTAGCTCCATTTAGAAACAATGGGCTGTTCTTGGAAAAAATTGCTGAAAAACACAAAGAATTCTCATATACAGCAAGAGTCATCCATCCCTCCTGTATATGTATTGGGGGGTGTTGGATGTGTCTCAGAGGGAGGTAGAATAATTTAACCTTTTCTCCTCCTAGAAGGAGAAGTCAAAAATTGGGATGCAGAAGCTTGTCCTCAGAGACAGGGGCTGTCCTCAGAGACGGGGGCTACCAAGCTACAAGTATTTCTATCTGATCTCTTAAATATTATTAGTTTAGGGGATGTACTTTTCAAGTTCAAGCAAAACTTCTGATCATTTTTCCTTAATGGGGAAAGAAGAAGTCAAGCTTTGTATCCAGGTCCTAACTCCCTTACTATCCATAACCAGCTCCATAATGAATACATATAGTAAACAGCAAAGAAACTTATTTATCCAAGTCAATAGGAAAACAGAAATCAAAGGAAGTATATGTGGGACAGTATGCCAGACAATACAAGGGAAGGAATTCACCCATTGGGCATAAGACAATTAAAATCAACAAAGAACAAAAGAATAGCAGATCTCATCAAAGAAGAAATTCCATAGACTTTAGTATAAAAACATAAGGATAGGGGCATGTTGGAGACTGCTAGGTCCTCTTACGTTCTTCCCACAGTTTTCCTTCAGTAATATGAAGTAGGGTTAGTATCATTTATCTTTTCACTGGAAGATAGAAACCAGAAGCCCTTGAAGAGATTGCAGAGACCAAAGATTTTTGAAGTTAAGAGATGAAAGGTACTAAAGAAACTGAAGAGACAAGAGTTCTCCTATTTCTTGCTCTACAACTCCACCCCATCCCTCACACAAGTGCTGGAAAGTCATCTCCAGTAATGAAGAGAGAGTCCTTTACCAGTGAGTTTTAAGACTTGGGCTATTTAGAAGTATGTAAATTGTCCAAAGGCACATTGGCTGTTGATAAACCTGGCAGTCAAAGTCATGTGTTTGAATCAAAGTGCAGTGGACTTTTCATTATTTTATGAAAAGCAACCCATAGATTCAAAGCAGAGGGATGAAAAATCAGTTATTTGTAGCATGCAAAAAAAAAAAAAGTTAGGCTTTTCCCATAGACTTTTCATTTTATAAATAGCATTTAGTTTAATATTGGGTAGGCATAATCTAGGAGTAAACAGAATACAGATTTGCCACTACTAACCCAAATCTTAATGCATATGAATTGATTAAGCATCTCCTATGTGCCAGGCATATCCATAAGACAAATTAGAAAATAACTAAATATACAAGTGAAATTAAAAGTTAAGATAGTGGATGAAAGCAAGGTATCATCATTTCTTGTTGGAGCTTCTTCAAAGACTTTATAGAGGAGAAAGCAACTCTTCCTAAGCTGGACATTGGCAGAAGAGAAGGATTTCGAGAAGCAGAGTAATAGGAACATGTTTTTCAGAGATAGAGGGCTTGTATAAATGTAGAGAAATCAGAGATGACAGGAAGAAATTGGGGAATGGCAAGGAATGGAGTGTGCCTATAATCTGTACTGTGTGAAAGGGAATATTGTACAATAAACACAATGAAACAAGATTGGAAGGAGAGATGAAAGATTATACCAGGCTAAGTAGGTTAAAAGCCATACACTAGCCTTGGTAAATAGCATACAAAAGTAGTTTTTAAAGTTTGAGCTTTGCTTCTTCTTTGTTCCATTTAAACTGTTCATTTCAACAAATATTACAGGGTGTGTCTTTCATGTAGAACGCCAAATATTGGAGGAGATACAAAGTTTGGATGAAAAGCAGTTACTGTTTTCATAGAGTTTCCAGTCTAGTAAGGTTAGAAGGCAAACAAACCTACAGATTAACAGTATGTAACCCACCTTTTGGAACTCAAAAAGGCTTGGATACGGTGTAAGGTAAAATGAGAATAGGGCTGCCTGATGGCAATCTCATTTTCACAGTTCTCTAAATATAAGGGGATTGCAGTCTTAACCCAGGGATAAACTACCCAGAGTAATTTTTGACTCTGATCTTAGGAGGGATGTGTAGGTAAAAAGCCAAACCAATTCAACCAAGTTAGATTCAAAGGAGTGAAAAACTTTCACATTTGCTTAAAGCGGAGAATGGTAGAGTTGAAGACAAGAACATTCCAGCTAAAATCTACACATCAAATTCTTTTAAATTCCATTTTTCTCATAGAGGAGGTAACCCTATCTAGGCCTACCAGGTGGAACAAACTTTCATTAGGGTATTCTTTCCTCTTTCTTGACTTTTTCTGCACCTTCAACTATGGCCTGCTCAGACCCATCAGGGCTTCTTAATGGGAAAAGCAGTATGGCTTCATTACACTTTAATAAGTTGGGACTCATCAAGTACCAGTTTTCCAGTGAGCTAGAAGGCTTACCACTCGCCCTGCCATTGCATTCTAAATTCCTCTTGACCCTACCTCTGCTCTGCCTAAATGATCTCTAGACCCTTGGGCACTGTTATATAACATATTGGTACACTCTGTCCCTACCCCACCACCGCACTCCTAGGAATTCTAGGCCTTTCCATCTGCCCTGCAGCTCTTCTCTTTTATATGTGTTATTTCTCCCAGTGTGTGATCTCCTTGAATAGGGACTCCTAATCTCTCTTTCTCTCTCTTACTATTTGAAACTCCAGCACTTAGCACAATATTGGGCATATCATAAGTAATTAAATGTTTTTTATTCCTTCATGTATTATGGGTCACGCTAAGCAAATTATACATCATTATTCCACAAGGGTTGAAATCAAATGACTCCTAATTTCCTCTAAGATAAGATACAATCTTCTTTGTATGACTTTTAAATCTCTGCACTATCTGGCCCTAAACAATTTTTTTTAGCTTCATTAAATATTACTTCCCTTCTTGCTTTTTGAATCCTAGCCAAACTGATCTTGCTATTCCGCCTGGTTTCTACATGCCTTTCGGTGGTTGTCACCCGTTCCTAGAATGCATTCATTCTTTTTCTCCATCTAAGAGAATTCCTCACTTCCTTCAAGCATTGCTTTCTACCTTACACTTTCTTGATATCTCCAAATCTCTCCCTCCCTAAGTATCTTGTGTTTATTCTTTATATATATTTTTGTGTGCATATAATTATGTATGTATAAGTCGTTTACACTTAAAAGCACTTGGAGGGCAGGGGTATTTCTTTTTCTTTTTGCCTTTGTATCCCAAGTGCATAAGACAGTATCTGACATTAGGAGCTTAATAAACACTTATTGATTAATCCGTTGAAGCTAAGTTCTGTTATTTGACCCAATATCTTTTCCACTGGACCAAATATCATTCTGCTTCATAGCCAATTTCAATTCCGTATTTCAAATTAATGGCATTATAATTAATGAGCTTTTACTCAAAAATAATAGTCAACAAGGTATATAATTTAAATAGTCATTATGTCTTTAATCGTTTAAAGAGTTAACACATCCTTTATGGAGTAAAACAATGTGAATTCCAATTCTACCTATGATGCTTACTAGAAAATGAAAAAAAACATGTAGAGTGTTGTCCAAACCTTAAAGTGCTATGTAAATGTCAGATGATCTATTTTTAATATCAATATTATTACTACTTGTGTAACATTTGGGCAAGTCACATAATCTTGCTAAGCCTGACTTCCCAACTCTATAGAATGAGGGTGTTGGTCCCAATGGACCCTGAGGTCCCTTACACTTCCAGATCTGTGATCCTATATAGTATGGCAGATGACAAGTTCAAGGGACATAATTTTGGGGTAAATGATTATTTTATTAATTATTGCTAGATAAAAATTAATGAAAAGATGGCCATTTGACCATCTCTCATAACCAAAAACCCCTCCAGGAGGCCTCTTGATGCTTACGTATCCTTAGAAAAGTGGGTGTTCTCAACAAGCAACAGTCAGCTCTAATTAATTAGCAATTAATGAGAAAAATGAATATTATTCCAATGAAGGACTGGGGGACAGTGACTCTGATCAATCAGTATTGGACAAAGAGATTCCTCTCTACCCAAACCATTCCTGCTGAGGGTAGTCTAGGCCAAAAGGGTATACCCCTATTCAGACCTGTCTGACCAGAAAGCACTAGTCTGGGACTTACTTAGACTGTAATCTCTTTACCTTTTGATCAGATCTAAGCTTTCCTAGTTGGGTAAATATCGCCCAAGATTTCATATCATCATCAGCCCTGCTCTTCAGAGAACTAAGCTTTGACTTAATTTTCAAATGAGGAAATAGGAAGGGAAAAAAAATCCTGCATTTTCCTAATATTAACAATTGATTATTTAATAATCATTTAATATTTAAAATCATTTCTTTCAGTATAATCAATCATTAAATGTTTCTCTAATACAATCAAGAATACAAAGGAGATGCCACTGGCCAATAAATGAAGGTGCGGACTTGCATCAGTTTCTCAAGTTTCTGATTTCTTGCTTTAGGAACTATTCCTCTTAAGCAACTAAGACTGTACACAGAATAGAGCCTAGGACTTCAAGCCAGAAAGACCTGAGTTTGAATCCTGCCCTAGATACTCACTTACATGTGTGGCCCTCAGCAAATCTCTCAACTTCTGTTTGCTTCGGTTTTCTCAACTGTTGTTGTTATTCAGTTGTTTTCTAGTCGTATCTAACTCTTTGTGACACCGTTCGGGGTTTTCTTGGCAAAGAAAAAGGAGTGGTTTTCTATTTCTTTCTCCAGCTCATTTTACAGATGAGGAAATCGGGGGAAACATGGTTTAGTGACTTGCCCAGAGTCACACAGCTAGTAAGTGTCTGCGGCCAGATTTAAACTCAGGAAAATAATTTTTCTTGACTCCAGCCCCAGTGTTCTATTCATTGCATCACCCAGATGCTTTATTCATCTGTAATTTTTAATTATAAAATGAAGATAATAACAGCACCTATGTCCTAGGATTGCTGTGAAGATCACACGAGTTAAAATATATACAATGCTGTTCAAACTTTAAAGCACTATTTAAATACTAGCTGTTACTACTTCCCGTTCTGCCAGAAAGATGCAAGTATGTTAGGGAAAGTATACAGGCACGGGAGTGTTAGGGAAGATGAAGGTATAACTTCAGAGCAGCAGCATTCTTATTTAAGCACAGTTCTGATAATTGCCTCCCAAGAACCCCTGTGTTATTTGGGGAAGCCAGATTTGAACAAAGCTCTGAAAGACCTCTGATTGATTCCTAAACCCGAAGTGACCTTACTCTGATGCCTAGGTCTCCAGTGACTGTGACCTACAAGCTCACAGAGTAGAGGGCAAAAGGAGTGAGGTTTTCTTAAGGACCATTTAACCGATGGTTGTGTCAGGTGTTGTGCTCTTAGGGAAGAGTACTAGGGAAAGTGCTAATGGACCTTTCCAGGCCCTGGGGGCAGGGGTTTCCTTTCAGCCATTTGGAGAAAGAGAAAAATAGCCCGTATACCATCCCCTTTGGGGAAACAACAACAGAACTAGGCTCCAGTAAATAATTTCTACCCTCTGGAATATGTTCTTCATCTGAACAGTAAATTTCCAAACTACCACATTGACACACGATGTTATTTACACTTCTATTATTCAATCCATGCCAATTATTGATAATAACAAACATAACAGTCTTTGATCATATTACATCTCTGATTCTACTTAATCTCCTACTCTGAGTGGCTTTGTGCTAGGCAAACTGACCATATAAATAGGATCAAGGAGGGGTGAGAGGGATTCATAGATCAATAAAGATTATTTACTATCTCAAAGATAATTATAGTATTCTAGCACAGCCTATCTATTGATGCCACTAATCAATTGAATTCAGGAAAGTTTATTAGGTGACTAATGTATGTAAGACCCTCTGTGAGGTTGTGATTAAGATATAAATACACATATACACAAATATGCACACACATATGTATATATACAAAAATGAATGTGTATATATATTATATATATGCATATGTTTATATATAATTGTCTTTGTATTAAAGGTGCTCAGCATCTACATATGTAAACATATTTATAGTAGATTTAGAAATTGCTAGACAACACAGTGGATTGAGCACTTGGAAAACAGGGTACTGATGAGATAGACAAAAGGATCTTACAATTGATGGGACGTTAGCTAGTTATCAGCTGACGATGAAAGTAATGTTACATTCATTTTATAGATGTGCAAACTTAGTCTTAAGAACTATGTTTAATATTACACATCTAGTAAGTGTCTGAGGTGAAATTCAAATCCACATTTCCTAATTTACAGAATTATACTCTTTTCACTTCAATATATTGTCTCTCTTGAAGATGACTCTACAGTCTCTATCATGGTTAACTAGAAATATAATGATTGCATCAGAAGAAATAGGAATGACAAAAAGCATTTCCTCTCCTCCACCCTGCCCTGGGAAGATGATTAGTTCAATTTTGAAAATATAGACTTGTTAGTGGGACATTCTGGGAGTGGCATATTGCAGGTAGTTGTAAGCAGAAGATTGGAGCATAGAAAGAGATGATAATGGTAACATAGGTAAAAGATGAAATAATCAATGAAGAAAAGGAATGAAGTGTGTTCAGACACTGGATAAACATCATGATTAGAGGTCAGGGGGAGAAAAAGGGAAACTCCCTCATTTAATAGAAGAATAAACTGAGGCTCAGTGACATCACGTCTTACTAAATCAAATACTAATAAGCTGAATAGCCAAGAGCTGATCCTATGGTCCTCCAACTGCTCTTTTGACTCTTCCACATTTCCTCTTTGGAAAAAAGAGAGTAATCAGAAGTGTCAAATACTGCAAAAAAGATCATAAGACTGAGCACTGCAAAAAGGATTTTTGATTAGACAGTTACTGAGGACACTGATAAGACTAGTTTCAGGAGAGTGGCAGGGAAATAAACCATATTGAGAGGCCTGAGACATGATTGATTTGTGAGGAAGCAGGTATATTTCATGTAGATTATTTAATCTTTCTAATATTTTTTTCTGTGTAGGAGAGGAATATGAAGGACTTTAGTATGAGGAGATAATATTAAGCAAAAGATTTTATTTTTTATTTAATTTTTTTTGTTAGGAGAGGGGAAACCTGAGTAAGTTTTTAGGCATAGAAAAGACAGCCCTCTGATTTGGTCATGAGCAGGGCCATTCCTTCTCATTTCCTCTAGAATCTTTTTCCATCCCTCTTTTATCTCTCACTGGAGAAAGGTCTTGGAGGAAATAGAAGGGGATGTACTCGTAGCCATGAGAATCAAAAGGTTTTGTCAATCACTCAGACAACAAGCACTTATTAATCGCAGGTTTAGCTTTGGCAAAGAGGAGGCTCAATTTGTTCTCTGATATCAAATGGAAGATTAATAAATAAGCAAAGGAAAAGACAGATGGTCATCTTCTCTGCATGGTAGGAGGTAAAATAATTTTCTAATAGAGACGTTTAGTAATGAGGAATAGAGGGCTTGAAGAAGGTTGGTTTTTTTTTTCAGCTTATAGAAGTTTTCCCTCATTTCTTTATGTTCTGCATATCATAATCTCATATGCCCCTCCCAGTAATATTCCATTGCATTCATATAACATTCCTTGTTTGGCCATTTTCCTACCAATTTACCAGGAACTAACTAACACAATTATCAACTTCAATAAAAGTTGTACAAAATAAACAGTATACAAAATAAACCCATGGAAAAATCAACTCCATTTTAATAACAAAAACCCAAGAGAAAATAATAAAAAGGGAAGTCTCACTTAAAATACCTACCACGTGCATAAAATACTTGAGAAAATTTTCAATGGCCTTGGTGGGGAGCATGATGGGAGCTAGAGATAAATAAAAGGGTTACTGTGAAGTAGAGAGGGCCTTGCTGAAATTAGATGCTATAAATTTATAATGGAGGCTTTTACAATGGTTACTGACTCTCTCCAGCATTGGTCATCTGGAAGTAGGACAGAGAAGGCATATATTGGGAGTTATCAAGGCTCCCAATATATTAATGAGGTGGGAATAGCAGAAGGCCAAGGTGATATCTAAAACATTTATGGAAGAAAGTGAATCATTGAAAAGTATAACCATAGAGTCAAGACTTTGAATGGAAGCAAGTAAGGCCAGAACAGACACACAAGATTGGGGGAACACAGACAAAGTGAAGACCTCTCAGTCACTGTAAGGGCAAAGAACAAGTCCAGAAATGAGACATCAGGTTAAGAGGAAAGATAGAGGATTTTGACCTCAGGGATGAATTTTGGAGCTTAAGACTGTGAAGGTATAGCGGTTTTAAGTGCTTATTGTAAGCTAAGGTGTGGTTTTGGAATTCACCTAAGTTAGAAAAGCAGTGCTATTTAGGGGAAAAAAAGTTGGATTCAGAATTAGGAAGATGAGTTCAAATCTGGCCTCTTACTCTTCTGTTTTGATAATTATTAAACTGGTCACTCAGAGCAAGATCCTACACATAGTTCACCTACATTTTAGCAAAGTATTTGATAATGTATTTCCTGCTATTTTTGAGGTGGAGTGGGTGGGAAGAAATACAAAGATACAAGAGCTAGCTATTAGTACAATTAGATGGATTTGTAATTGGTTGAATAATTGGAATGATTTGGTGTCAGTTTGTACAGGTGTCTCCAGCAGAGTGCCCCAGGAATCTGTGTTTGGTTCTATACTTTTTAATATTAAAATAAAAAAAAACAATGACATATAAAGGCATAGATGGCATATTCACCTAATTTTCAGATGACGCAAAGCCAAGAGGGTTTGCTAGTTAACACACTGGATGACAACAATGATCCAAATAGATTTCAATAGATTAGCCTTTGGCTCAAACCTAAAAAAGAATGAAGTGAACAAATAACAAATCATGTAAAGTTTTACACTTAGCTTCCCCAAAAATAATCTTTAGAAGTTGAGGAAGATATGGCTGGAAGGCTACTCCTTTGAAAATGATCTTTGAAAACAATCCTTTGAAAATGTGTTTTAGTGAAGTGAAAACCCAATGTTTGTCAGTATTCCAGTCAAGAAATTTATGTCATCATGGGTTCCATAGCATTCAGGACCTTGTTGTTGTTATTTGGTCATTTTCAGTCATGTGCAACTCTTTCTGACCCCATCTGGAATTTTCCTGGCAAAAATACTGGAGTGATTTGTCATTTCCTTCTCCAGCCCATTTTACAGATGACTAAATGAGGCAAACAGGGCTAAGTGTCTTGCCTTGGATCAGACATCTAGTAAGTGTCTGATGCCCAATTTGAACTCAGGAAGATGGGTCTTCCTGACTGCAAGTATGTCACTCTATGCACTGTTTTACCTAGCTGCTCAGTGTACAGGATAATACAGATGAAAATACTAATACCTTATTCATATCACATCTGGAGTATTGTGTTCATTTTGTGGCCACCGCATTTCAAATAGGATGACTTGTCCAAATCATGCCATAAGCAAGGTGGTGAAGAGCCTTGCAGTTGAAGAAACTAAAGGCTTTTAGTGTAGAGATCAGAGTGTTAGGAAGAGGCTTATCTTGGTCTATAAGTATTGGAAGGACATTCTGTGGAAAAGGAATTAGAAGTTTTCTGCTTGGCCTTAGAGGTCAGAATTAAGAGCACTGAGCTTAAGTGTTAGAGAGACAAATTTGGACTGCATGAAGCAGTGTGGGAGACTTCCTAGCAATTATGTCTATATGAAAACAGTGAGAGAAAGGAAGCTAGTAGGACATCCCTTATTACTCCCACTCTACCCTGCCCCCAACTCCCCGCAAAATCATTAATCAAAGGGGAAGGTTGATCATCATGCGGGGAGGGGGTTTGTTTTAGAGGACATTGTTTTTCAGATATTGGTTAAATCAGATGCTGGGCTTCCAAGAGATGATTGTTAAATTTTTGTTGTGAGCATCTACACCTTAGAAATTGGCAAAAGCTAAAAAGAAGTGATAGTTTTCTTGTTTGTGTTGACTTAAAAAAAGTGATATAGAAAGTGTTAATAATGTAGATTAAACTTAAAAATGTGTCATGAGTTTTCAGAGAGCTGGGTGTTAATATACCACCAGAGAAATGAATGTTAATATTCCACCAGAGAGCCGGGTGTTAATATAGCACCATTCTACTGAGACATGCCTTCTGAGTTCCCTTCGAACTCTGAGATTTTATGATTTTCTCTTTCTACATCATTTTTTGTACCCACAAGATTCTCCATGCCTCTTGCTTCTTGTTCCTGTTTTTCTTACTTCTTACTTTAACTAAAGGAAATTATTTTCATCTAAAATGTGTTTAGATCTTAGAATATTTCCTCCTCTTGGCCTTTGTACAGGAAATAGATTTTATTGCTAGGATGATTCACCAAAGAAACAACATATTCTCTCTCTATCTCTGTCTCTCTCTCTCTCTGTCTCTCTCTCTCTCTGTCTCTCTGTCTCTCTCTCTCTCTCTCTCTCTCTCATACACACACACACACACACACACACACACACACACACACACACAGACTTGTCTTTGACTCCAAGTTCTGATTTTTGTATTTGTACTTGTCACCATCGAAGGTTTAAAATTTCTCCTTGCCCTATGTATCAGATGTGCTGCCAGACAGAGAGACGGACATAGGATCTATGAGATATATAGTCTTAATTATACAAAGAAGCCTCACCCGGCCCAAGTAGAAGCCACTGCTAGGCTTTAAAAAGTGCTACGGAAGATTTAAGCCATAATAAATAATTTTATATGCAATTTCCACAAACATATTTTCATTTGCCATAAAACAGCAAACACTAAGGGAGAGAGGAGGAGAAATGTGCACATAGAAGGCCAAAAAGCCAAACTGTCTACCTGTGAAGCTAAAACAAAATTATAGTCTATATCAAAATATGTTTATCTAATGGTTGTTTAAAGGAAAGTAAATATTTTCAGATAGTCTGCATTCTGGTGTGAAGTAAAAATACCTGATTTTTTTTTTGTCCTCAGAAAGGTAGCATTTCAGACAGTTTAAGGTGAATAATAGTCTCTTGTCTCAGATATTGATTCCTAGCCATGTAAATCATGCAGGGCCATACAGGCATTACAGTGGTTTCTGAAGGAATTTCCACTAAATGTGTTTCTATTAAAGTGAAATGATGGTGTTTGAAGAGAAAAGTGATGCTGAAACTTTAAAATGAAATGCTAATGTTAAACTCTTTATAGAAAAAGACAGTTAAGTTCATACAGCTCCCTTCCCAGTAGGAGAATTCAAGTGCTACCTGACGGGGCATTATATCTGAACAATTGCATTTACTGATGGAAATTCGAACATATACCCAAGGTCTCCAAGAAGTTTTGATTGGGGTTAATTGCTCAACCCTCAGTGATCTCCTGTGAGGTGAAGAAAGTTTTGTTTTATTTTTTTACCTTAATGTTTTATTAAAACCTTAACAAGGACAGTCAATACAAACAACTGAACTTGCTAAGTAACTACATTTAAATTATCTAATTTCAATACAAATTGTATTGTAACACTTTCAGCCATTCCCTCTAAGTCCTCACTAAATTCTTTGTCCATTTGTAGCAATAGAATAGGTCCCACAAGTGTAGGGAGGCTCCATGTGTGCCTAGGGTCCTGTCTTTGTGTGTGCCAAAAGAAGGCAGAATAAACATCTATAGCCTCTTCTCCCTGCCTCCACCCTTCCCCAAAGAGATTTTCATTCCTGCCAGGAGAGGAAGAAGAAATGGGGGCCAGAGGCCATTCTGCTCTACTGAAAAAGGTCAGGTACTGATAGAGGTACATCTGTCTGTTCCCTTAAATATTATGTGACAATATTAACCTATTCAACCTTAAAATGCACTAAGACTTTTGGGACACCCCTGTATAAATTATTGAGAAGGTACCAATCTACTTTGCTAGAGACAATTTCCTCCTTTAAGAACTCCCTATGTTAACAAAATTGCAGGACCAGTCCCTATTCCCATATCTTGGCTATCGGATACTTATTAGACATATTTGATGCATTTTTCCCCAAGTACTGTTTTTTCATCTTTTAATATTTTAAAAGCTTTTTGATTTCATGTGACCCTGGATTTGTATTAAATAGCAATGCATTGATGAGAGATCATTCCTACAAAAATGGCTTCTGTTCTCAAGATAGTGTAATACATTGGCCCTTCTGGCTCTAAATCTAAGATTCTGCTACCCAGTGATCTGTCATTCACAAAGTACATAAATATGTCAGAAATGTTTAGGCCCTCATCCTCTCTCATTTGTACTCTTTCAATTGTCTAATTAGTCTTCCTCCCACAGGTCTGTCCCCTTTCCAATCCATACTAATAACCATGGCTGCCAAAGTGATTCTCCTAAAGTGAAGGTCTGATAATTTCACTCCCCCATTCAAGAATCTCCAGTGGCTCCACATTGCTTTTTGTAATAAAATACAAATTAATCCATTTGGCAATTAAAATCCTTAATAGTCTGACTCTATCCTACCTTCCCACATGTATTACATGTCATTCCTTTTTCATACACTCTTCAGTCCAACCAAACTTGTAGTATTGCACAGGCATGTACCATTTGCCTTCCCACCCCCACCCCCATGCCCTCCATGTCTTGAAAGTATACTTTCCCCTCTACCTCTTGAATCTCTGCTTCCCCTCGGGCATCAGCTTAAGATCCATCCCTTAAATAAAGCCTTTACTTATCCCCTCGCTACTAGTATACATATACATTGTACACATATATGCATACCACATACTCACATGTACATATACTTATACACAGAGGATGACTGGCAACAGCCTGGGATGCAAAGAATGACCCTGGTGCCTTCAATGTCTTACCAGCCTCTAAGCATTCCATTTTGTTTGTTTCAGGGGCCTTCATGGCCCATTCCTCTGAGATAAGTCTTCACATGCTTGGGGTTTGCATTGTTCTATATCGCCGATGTGTTTAAAGCCCGTCACCTACCCTCAACCAGTTTTAGCTTGTCTTCCAAGATGGTTTGCCAAGGTGTGCCACTGCATATGCTACAGCTTCTTGGAGCTACAGGTGAAAGTTGGGTGACGAGTGAGTGTTAAAGCAGCCCTGAAAAGGGTTCATCAAGCTCTCTCACCAGAGGTGCTAGTACTCCCTGAACCCTCCATAAACCCACCTAGCTGCCACTTGTTTTACAGATGAGTTAATGGAAAATAGAGAGATCAAGGGATTTGAGAGATCAAATCTCTCAAAAAGAAATGCAGAGCTGGGATTTGAAGGAAGGTCTTCTAACTCCAAACCTAGAACCTTTCCATTGTTCCATTTTGCTTCCTCTATCACCTAGATCACAGGAATTTTTTTCACATATTTTCTTAAGTTTGCGTTTTATTTTACAATGTCCAAAAGGATGGAGTATAAAATAACAGAAGTTGCTGCTGTAAGGACATAGTTCTGTTTTCTAGATAGAAGGGCTAGGACCCTAATGGAGAACTGCAATAGCTGGGACTGGTCTCTCGTTCTTCCTACTAGAGCTTGGGAGCCACAGTATGTCTTTGGAAACAAAAAAAAATATATAAAAATCAAGACCAAACTACCTCAACAGCTCCCCTCACAGAGCCTTACACATAAAATACACACAATAAATGTTAGTTGAATGAATGAATGAATAAATGAATGAATGAATTTGCAGCCAAAGAAAGGGTGGCAGGGCTTTCCCTGCCTCTCTTCCAATCTCTGGCTCATTCCATCTCTATCTCTAAAGTGAACTAGATCCAGTTCAAGTTCAGGTTATGAAAACTGCTCTAGAAAATGATGGCCAAAGTAGCATTTTAGTAACTACCTAACCCTATCCCTTCATTTTACAGATGAAGAAACTGAGGTCCAAAGAAATAGAGGTAAAGGTAGTGCTCAGACTACAGTCTAAGTGATCTGACACCCATTCTATGTGTGCTCTTTTCTTCTGAAACATCTTTACCACTGGAAGAACCCAAAGTGCAGAGGCATCCAACCTCTCTGAGGTTCAGCTGGGGAGGTCCTGGCCAGCTGGGGTTTGCAATCAGGAAGCTTCATTCATTAGGAGTTGTGCTGGCTTTCCTGGTGGTACTGGAGGTCTACTTTGCACTGGAAGCCCTTGGCACCGAGCTCACAGCCAAAGGGTTTGAAGCCCCTGTGTTTGTGACTGTGGGTGATCAGGTTGGAGCTCTGGCTGAAAGCCTTCCCACACACCTGACACTTGTGAGGTTTCTCTCCATTCTCCAGTGTGAATGTAGGTGTGCTTCTTCATGTCCAAGTTATGGTGGAAGCACTTGCCACAGTACTGGCAGGGGTAAAGCCTTGTGTCTGAATGGATGAGGAGATGGGTGGAAAGGGTAGAGGAGCCCCTGAAAGCTTTGCCACACATCTTCCCTGCTGGAGGAAGCAGGGTCCCAGGGGTTCAAGTGCATGAGGGACCTTGGGGTCATTTATTGTGAACATTGGAGCAGGACAGGAGCTAGCTGGGATCCCCTGGGAATATATATGAGCATGCTTCTGACTGAGTGGCCAAATGTTTTGCACAAATGAAGGGTAAAGTTCCACTGTGGGTTCTCTAGACATGAGCCTCCATCCTATGGCAAGGTAGGAAATACTTTATTGCACTTGACATAGTGGTACACTTCCATGCCATGGGAGTAATGTAGACGGTAGCCCAAGGGAGGGTCAGAGCTGAGCACCAGTGAGCTGCCGTACAAGCTTACTGAGTTCTCTAGGAAGGCAGATTGTATGGTGGAGGTAATCTGTTCATAGCCATAAGGGGAAGTAAAGGCATCCCAAGAGAAGCTGGGTCTGTAATAGGGAGGGGAGGCAGGAGATAAGCCACAGTCTTGGGCCTGGAGAGTCAATATGGAAGTCTCTGGAACTGACATTGTTCTGGTCAGACATTGGTCCTTGTTATGATCTTTTTTGGAGTCATCCCATTCTGGACATTCAATTGGGCTATTAAAGGTTGGGTTGTCCCCCAGGACCTGAGTAGTGGTAAGTGAGGAGGGATGTGAGCCCAAAGTAGATCATCAGGTTGGGCTTGATGGTCTAGACTTACATTTTGATAATTGTAATTTGATATAATTAATTTTATTTGTAATACTATGCATTTTATTTGGCATATTTTGAAACATTCTGAGAAGGAATCCAGAGGCTTTACCAGATTTTCATTGAGATAGGTGACACAAAAAAGCAAAAATCCCTTAATATAATTGAAATATTACCTTTTACACATGAGAATCCCTTCATTTTTTAAGATGAGGAAACGGGATGAGTGAAGTAATTTTCTCATATTCATATACAAGCAATAAACAATTCTTATTACTTGAAAGTTCTTTTGTGGTGTCAAAGACCAAGAAACTAAGGAAGGACCCAACAATTGGGAAGTGGATCAACAAAATATGGCATATAAATGTGATAGGATACTATGGATATTGGCAAGAGGTTAGAGAAAACTGTTGTTGCTTATTTGTTCTTCATTTTTGACATCACAGAGTGACGTCTTCTTGACTTGTATGTATGAATTGGATTTGAGACAGAGTTGCACAAATTCGCCAGCCTCACTCTCTCTTCCAGAGAGAATCCAATGGCAGAACAAAAGTCAAGATGACTGATGAATGCCACCACTTGCAGTAGATGACCTTGGACTCTTTGATGTCTGACCATGCTCTAAGTTCTCCACAGCACCTGCTCCAACTGTCTTCACGGCCATTGGAACAAATTGTTCCTATATGCCCATTCTGCAGGAGGACTTTTTCACATGCTTTGGGTAGACATGGTTTAGCCCACCTGAAAGAGACAGTTTTATTTCAGGGGGCCTGTTGTACATGCTAGAAATTCTTGGAGCCACAGGTGAGAGTTGAGTGCCAGGTGGACACTAAATATAGGTGAATAGCTCTGAAAAGGGCTTGGCAAGCCCTCACATCAGAGGTTCTAGTTTTCCCTAATTACTCCACAAACTCCTGTGAAACCTGGTATGGCTTTTATGATGTTGAATGTAGTGAGCAGAGCCCAAAGAGGACCATTGATGAAGCATGCTATCTACCTTCTGATGTAGAAGTGATAAACTCGATACGTAGAATAAGACATACATTTATGGACATGGCCAATGTGAGAATTTGTTTTGCTTTACTATGTTTTTTTTTCTTTCTTTCTCAATAGTGGTGAGGATGGGAGGAAGAAAAAATAAATATTAATTGGAAAGAAAAAAATAAATGTAAAGAAATTAATAGTACTACATCCAGGATTTAAATCCAGATATTTTGAAATCATGCCTAGATGTTTCACATCCTATTTCCAGAATAATTCCCTTGCTGATATCAAGCTAATTCTGCAAAATCTTTTCCAGTGGGAAAAAGGAAAAATGAAATCAACACTGAAATTCCTGGAAATGAAAATTTTCCTGAGTAAATGTCATCCAAATATGCTATGTTGTTTGGATATTTACTTTCAGAGAAAGGAATGGAAGACCCTCTTCTACGAGTCATATTTCCGACTCTGAGATTCTGTCTTGGTTTTTATATCATACTGGCTATCTATCTCATAGTCTTAGGCAGGATGCCCTCGGCAAGGGCATCAAATGCTGCCTTCAATTTCCTATTTTAAAGTGATCTCATCTCTTGCAGAAATATTTGGGGTGGGGAAACAACATTCACACTTTACAGTCACAACGTACTTCCTGAACGGTTTTTTTTTTTCTCCTCTCTCATTTGAGCCTCATAGCAATCCTGCTTGGTAGAAAATGACAACAATTCCTATTTATCTAAATGTGTTATTTTAAAGTTGGCAAAGATGCCAGTCTCTGAGAAAGGTGTTTTAAGTGACAATGTGCCCACTTTACAGATGAGGACACAAAGAACTGAAGAGTTCAAGTGGATGATCAGAGGTCAGCAGGCTGTCAAGTGCCAAAGCTGAGACTCTGGGTCAAGATTTTTAGATCCTCTAGATATTCTTTTTTCTCCTACACCACACATTTTCATCACTTCCCAACTAGACTGTAAGTCTCTAAAAGGCATAGAACAGATCTTAACTACTATAGATACTAGCAATCAATAATAATTTTTAAAGTTAATGATTGGATTGATTACCTAAAACAGTTTGTTTATCCCTTTTAACTTTACCAGGAATTCTAGTGCAGCCTAAATTTTAAACGTCTCCAACATTTACCCCAACAAAGTTGGTCTTTTTAAATACGGTGTTACAGACTCCCTGGTTTTTTCCCCTCTTTTTTATGGGACAGATTTACTACAACATTAGTTTTAATGGTTTCCTCAGAGTTGGTGTGTTTTTTGTTTCAGGGTTGCCCATCCCTCGATTGGGTTTTATAGCTCGGCAGTTATCACCCCCTAATTTATCGTCCTAGAAGTTATAGTTTGGAGACTTGTTTCCAATCCATTATTTTTTCTCCCTTAAAATCTGTTACAACCTGTCATTATGATAAACAGAAGATGGAAGGTGGAGATAGCTTCCTTTTCTTTGATATTTTTTTGGCTTGTCTATCTGCATCTTAAAAAGTAAAATAAAATAAATAAAATAAAATAAACCAATTAAGTTGCAGGGACTCTGAATATTTATGGCAGGAGAATAGATTTTGGAGGAGGTATGTAGTCAGGGCATTTTACCTTATTTCCAAGTCAGAAATTCAGCAAGGATCATCAGTTAAAAATATTTAAATTAAATGCACTCTGCTGGGAAGGTGGGGATTTGGTGTTTAGCCCCTAACCCACTACTAATTCACAAAATCATACTACCAGAGTTAGAAGGGATGTCAGATGCCAAGTAATAACATACCAAGAGAGTGCCCCCATGGTATTACGTAAAAGGAGCTGTGCTTGAAGTCCTTCATTAAGGGGGGAGCCCAAAGAAACTCATACCGCTTCCAGAAAACTTTCATATCTAGCAAAATTTTCCTTATACTAAATCCTAAATCTTCCTCTCTTCAGTAATATGTTGTTATTCATTGATGAATAATTTACTGAGAATTTCTTCTGGGCAGAGCCCTATGCTAAAAGCTCAAAAAGAAGAAAGGTCTTGCCCTCACAGACTTCATAATCCAAGCAGTGGATAAAGCATAATAACAGATAATTCGAACCCACCAGGGAGGAACAAAGTATGATGCAAAGAAATCAATGAATGAAAGAATCAACATTAACTAAGCACCTATCATGTCCTAGTCTGAAAATTAGGGAAACAAAGACAAATCAGAATGAAAGATTTGGGGTGAGGCTTAAAGAAACTCAGGGAAGCCATGAGATAGAGATGAGGAAGGAGATCACTCCAAGCATTGTGGACAGGTGGAGTAAATGTTTAGAGTCAGAAGATGGAATATCATATTTGAGAAATACTGAGAAAGCTGGTATTGCTACATCATAGAGCATGTGGAGTAAAGTATAAGAATCATGGAGATGTAAGAAAAGGTTGTCAATGGCTTTAAGCGCCAAACACAGCACATTATATTTGGTGTTGGAGTTAAAAGAAAGTCAACAGAATTTATTGAGTACCAGGGTGTCACAGCTACACATGTGCTTTAGGAATATCATGTAACGAAGAGAAGAATAAACTGAAATGAGATGATATTTGAAGTAGTGAGACCAACATGGAGGTTGCTGCAATGGTGTACATGAGAGATGAAGAGTGGCATCAACAAGGTAGCCACATATATGTTGTAGAGGTAGTAATAATGTGAATTGCAACATATTAGATTTGTGAAGTCAAATGTGAAAGAGGAGTTGAGAATGAAATAGAAGTTATGAGGTTGGATGACAAGGAGAATGGTGGTATCTTTGATAGTAACAGGGAAATTTGGGAGTGTATAGTATTTAGAAGAAAAAAAATAATGAGTTTCGTTTGAGATGGTAATTGAACTTCAACTTTGAACTTGAAGTTAAGAGAGCTGATGATATCACTAAGAAAGATAGCTTAAAGGGAAAAGAGAAGAGGGTCCAAGATAGAGCCTTGGAGAGTACCTCCAAGTAGTGGACATGACCTAGATGAAGATTTAGCAAAGGTTATAGAGCAGGAACAATGAGACAGGTAGGAAGAAAATCAGGAAAGAACAGTTTTGTTAAAACTTAGAGAGGGCAGAATATCCAAGAGAAGAAGGTGATTAATAGTGTAAAAGGTTGCATAGAGGTCAAGAAAGAATTAAAAAAAAACCTTTTTTTGTGGGGTGGGGAGACAAATAGAGTTGAAGGGACCAGGAAATACCTCAAGCAGAGGCATTTGAGTTCATAATCAAGGAAAGTGGGCATTATAAGATGTAGCGTTGAGAAACAAGTGCATTTTAGGAATAATGGCTAGCCTTGGCAAAGTCATTGCAATGGGCGATATGTAAGAAAAAACAACAAGGCTAGTTTTGGTTGTTTTGTAAAGTAAATCAATGGAATAAATATATAAGATTGGGAATAGTGGATTGGAGCAATGTAGTGAAGGATTTTAGATGTTAAATGGAGGAATGTGGTTTTGATCCTAGAAGTAATAGGGAGTTACTAGAGTTTTTTAAAGCATGGGTCAGATGTATAATTCATAGTTGTATGGAGTATGGATTGGAATAGAAGAGAGATGATCTGGGGAGACCAATTAGGAAGCTCTGATAATGATCCTGCCAAGAGCTGATGATAGTTTGATTTGTTTCTTTTTTATATATAATTCTAAGTTTTATCTTTGTAATTAACAAATCTAATTAGTTTTTGTGTTAGAGGGATTATTAGAATTTCAAAGAATTAAGAGAGATTCTATACTGCTATAATAGTAAGCACCCTAGCATACCCAGGATGGCCTGCTAGCACAGGTTCTTTGATCTGCTTTCAAAGGAAAAATAGCTTTCAAAGGGGTCAACAATCTTACTTTAATCAAACATATATGTATATGTATATATATATACATATATATACATATGTGTGTATGTGTGTGCATGTGTATATGTATATATATGTATATATGTGTATATATCAGTGTATATGTGTGTATGTATGTATATATGTATATATGTATATACGTGTATACACACACACACACACACGCATATATCATTCACTTAATGCAGAGGAAAGGTCAGCTCCGTGAACCAAGAGACAAACCGAGCTAATCCAAACAGAGAAAATAGCACAGATCAACAGACAGATCCAACTGTCTGATGAAAGCAATACATACATAGTTATCAGAGAGGGAAGGACCAACACCTGGGTTTCCAGAGCTGAGAACATTCTTCCAATGAACGAATCCCCAAAGCAAAACCTCACCTCAGAGTATATATACCCTTCTCAGAGCCAGAGGGCATCACAACCCTCTACTCAGTTCCTAATTAGAAATCAGCAAAAAGTGTGAGCTTTCCTACAAATAAGCTTTCCCCTAAGCAAGTCCCTCCACCAATGGGCTCCATGAGAGGCCTATTAATGGGCAGGGAAGATCTTCAAATCTCATTAACATTACAACTGCATGGATTCTTTCTTAGTGACTTGGCGCTATGTGAAATCCTCAACTTCATAAGTGAAATTTTCTGCTCTTGGATTGGACCACTCTGAACAGACTCACTGCTATTTTAAATATAGATTAATTGTCCGTTACTGACCAGTTAGTTAATAAAATCAGTTTATCCAATGACAGAGATTTATGCCTCAAAAAGAGATCACAGGATATAAACCATCTTTTCACAGCCTGTTTCATTGATTGATTATGAAATTCCACCCTTTCCAAAGATTTAGATTCCTATAATATGGAATGGCTGCTTTGGTTGTATGTTAAGAGTTATATTTCATATTAATTAAAATGGAATCTATGGAAACAACATAGGAAATCCCGTGCTACATAGGCTAGTTTTTCTCTAAAAAGCCAATGAACCTGTCATTAAGACTTCATTAACACAGGGGTTAAGGCTACAACCATTAACAAAACTCTCCAGTTACCTAGGGCATAAAACCTCAGGCCAAGGACTAAGTTCCACTCATACTTTACAGGCATCCCACTGTCAATAGACCCTTTTCACTGGGCAACATCAAAACAAATGCAGAGGTGAGGGAGCTGCACCTGAATTAGCAAATAATATTTGTCAGTTGGTCAGTCAAAATGCATTTATTAAGTACTTGTTAAGCATTTATTAAGCACTTACCTTCATCATCAACATTTATTAAGTGCTTACTGTGTCAGGCATAATGCTAAGTCCTGCTGATACAAAGAAGGGAAAAAACAGTGTCTGCCCTCAAGGATCTCAAATTCTAATGGAAGAAACACAATTGCAGCAATGATGTACATACAAGACATATGCAGCATAAATGGGAAGTTATCTCAGAGGGAAGGACAGCAATGGAGAGAGACTGAGAAGGGCTGGTTGCATAGAATGGGATTTGACCCAAGTCTTAAAGGAAGGAAGTCAGAAAAATTCAGGACAGATAGGGGAGGAGGGAGCACATTCCAGGAATAGGGAGGGGTTGTCATGATATGGAGGGGCAGGAGAATGCCAGAACATGTAATTCGAGTGCTAATTACATTAGATTTCTAATTTTCTTTCCATCTATAGGACTCTGCATTTGGATTTTTGGGGGTGGGTTGGTACTTTTTAATCTATCTATCTTACTGACTCTAATCATCAAAACAGTTATCGATATGTGCATTTGCGTAGACACAGCCTACCAAGCACACTAGATAGATATTAAATAAAAATGCCTCAGGAAGATCCAAGGGCAGCTGAATGTCTTTTCAATAGATACCACTGGCAGCTTAGGAAAAGTTATTGCCTTATTGTGCTTTGTAATGTAGGTGGCAAAGTGGTTTGCACACAGTGCTTTATTGCCAAATAAACTGACTGTAAAAACCCTTCCTTGTGTAGGTGGGCCAAAAATAGTAACATAGACCTCACTAAGGTGACTTTCACAGGGTCATCCACAATCCACAAAGACAATGGCACCGAAGTCCATTTCCTCTGAATTTCCTTGTCCCATGTTATCTAATGTTGTCCACTTCATGAAAGGTCCTGTTTTCTGCCTTACCAGATTCTGTGATTCAAAGATATTTGATGGTTGCTATTTCAGCAGTAGCAGCAGAAATGCCCTGATTGCTACATAATCTTTCCCCTTGGTAAGCAAAAGGAGGCTCCTTGATGACTTGTGGTCTCTTTAACACAGGTCTGAGTAGAAACAACCAAGCTTTTCTGACTAAAGAAAACACTTTGGGGGGCAAAGAGTTTGTCTTTTTTTTCAGGGGCACGCTCAAAGCTGTAATTGCATGTGTTTTACTCCCCACGAACCTCAGCAAACAGGCAGCAGATTTATTTTTTTATTAACACCCCATTACCTTACACGGTAAATTTCCTTTAAAAAAATGTATGTGCACTGACTGTTAACGGGAACACACATAACTGCAACATAAAGAGACATAATTGCAAAGCAGAAACTGCAGGAGTTGACATATTCTGTAATGTTCTCTTCTTGGATGCAAATTCCTCTTAATGTTATTCTTTCTGAAGAAGGAAGTGGATATTTCCTCAGTGATGCTGCAGTAGAAAAAGCAATCAGAAGACTTTGGCTATAGTTTTGCTCTGCCACTAATTCATTGTTTGACCTTGGGCAAGTTCCCCAAACCTCAGTTTCCTTAGCTGTAAAATGAAGGGGTTTAGACTCAATGATCTCCAAGGTGAAAACATTCTATTTTCAAATGTTTTATATTTTAAGGTCCCTTCTGGCTTTTATATATTTTTATGTTTTAAAATTACATGCTTTAAAGTCCTTTCAAGCTCTCTCTATGTTCTATGTTTTACTTTCTAATCCTCCACATTCTGTGTTTTATGTTCTAATACTCTGTCTTATAAGGTGCCTTCCAGCTCCAACATTCTACTTTATCTTTTTCACACAAATGCTAATAGTATAGAGAAGTAACCAGGTGGCACAGTGGATAGAGTACTGGGCCTAGAGGCAAAAAGACCTGATTTCAAATCCAGCCTCAGACACTCACTATTTGTGTGACCCTGGGCAAGTCACTTAATTCCTGTTTGCCTTAAGAAGGAAATGGCAAATCACTCTAGTATCTTTTCCTGACCCCCCACCTCCCCCAAAAAGCATGGACAATGTTCATGAGGTCACGGACAGTTGGACTAAATGACTAAACAAGAACAAAAATCAATATAATATAGAGAGCATATACTTTTCCAGGAATGTTTTGATTTGAGTATGCAATAGTTCGATAGAGGAGACTACAGTGACAATTAAAGTAAGGGATGCTCATGCTCCATAAGTTTTTCCCTGGCTGGGTTTCATTAAGTAGACAAACCTTATACCATATTTCTGACCCACATCCATTTATCCCAGGCATTTAGTATTTTCCCTGCCTCTGGATCTATTCCTGTCTGGATCCACATTCTTCCAACCATAGCTTCAGGAATGATTGCCTCCTTTGGCTTTATCTCTTTACTTGTGGGCTGAGCTCTTACCAATAAGGAGTAAGTGAACAAGCACAAATTTAACTGGCCCACAAAATCTAGCTGTCCTCAGATGATGAATTATATCCCTCTAGTCTAGACATATTATAAACTGCTCTGCTGCGTTATTTGTTGCAACCCTCAATCTCCAACCCTTTCCACCTTATGTTCTCTGAAGAGGAGTCAAATTAATACAGTTTTTGTTTCTAGAAGTAGAAATGGATTGACCTATGGCTCCACTCACCATTCCTGTGACTCGCCAGAACAAAACTTTCTCAAATAGCTGAATATTCAAACTTCTTATGTGTATGGCCAACCCTCTTACAAACGAAGAAGAAGAAGAAGAAGAAGAAGAAGAAGAAGAAGAAGAAGAAGAAGAAGAAGAAGAAGAAGAAGAAGAAGAAGAAGGAGGAGGAGGAGGAGGAGGAGGAGGAGGAGGAGGGGGGGGGAGGAGGAGGAGGGGGGGAGGAGGAGGAGGAGGGGAAGGAGGAGAACAAGAACATGAACAAGAACAAGAACAACAAGAAAAATAACAACAACAAGAAGAATGATAACAAGAATGCCAACATTTCATCAGTATAGAGATTTCCAGAGTGTATGTTTAGGCCCAGGTTGGCTTCTAGCCTGTAGGTTATACTCAAGTGAAGTCAACAAGAAGAAGAAGAAGAAGAAGAAGAAGAAGAAGAAGAAGAAGAAGAAGAAGAAGAAGAAGAAGAACCACAAGAAAAACCAGAACAACAAGAGGAAGAAGACAAACAAGGAGAATAACAACATGAAGGAGGACAAAGGAGAACAAAAACAAAAACAAGAAAAAGAGGAACTTATTTTTTACTTTAACTTGCACAAGCTAGAGAAGTCAAAAGAAAAGCTTTGTAGAGAAAGAGCACCAGTGGAATTCAATTCATTTCAATTGAACCGCGTATACCTTAACCTCTGGATGTAGCAATAGTTGATCAATTTATACAAATTGATTTGACATATCTATCTATCCATCCATCTATCTATTTATCTATCTATCTGTCTGTCCGTCCGTCCATCCATCCATCCATCCATCCATCCATCCATCCATCCATCCATCCTTCCATCCATCCATCCATCCATCCATCCATCCATCCATCCATCCATCCATCCATCCATCCATCCATCCATCCATCTATCTATCTATCTATCTATCTATCTATCTATCTATCTATCTATCTATCTATCTATCTATCTATCTATCTATCTGTCTGTCTGTCCATCGGTCTATCTATCTATCTATCTATCTATCTATCTATCTATCTATCTATCTATGTAATCTCTCTGAATAGGACTGGTCCCTTGATTTCATTAGTATAGAGAACTCCTGGTTGAAGAAAGTTACTTTCCCCATGAAGGTTAATAGCTTCTCTTCAGTTTAATAGTCCTTTTAGATTAATGAGTTGCCTAGATCACTGAAAGTTTACATAAATTGTCCAGGGTCACATAGCAAGTATCTTTCAGAGGGTGGACTTGAATACCTGGTCTTCGTCTCTTTGAGGCCAGCTCTTTATCCACTACTCCATGCTGCTCTCTGTTCATACATATATATATATTCTGAATTTATTAATTTTTTTCAGCCGAGGAGTGGTGAAGTGGAAATAGTGGATTCAAATCTTGGCTCTGACAATACATTTATGAACTTGGGCAATTAAGTTTCTTTGTACCTCAGTGTCTGCATCCATAAATTATTGCAATATCTAAGGTCCCTTCTAGCTCTGAATCTTATAAAAATCAGTTTATACTTCTGAAAGAAAAAAACTTTAAAAATTCAAATCTTGAACTAGAAATTAAGTATGAAGTGAAAAGAAATAGCATTAACTCGACTGAAAATGTTTAGTCTAAGAGAAGTAATACATTAATAATCTTTAAAAAGAAGTATATTTAACAACTGAATAGGGTCCATGAATATGTGATATTACCATTACTTAATGGGTCTAGGGTTTTTGAGACTACGTCTATATGCTATAATTATTTTCCCTTATGTCCCATGTTTATAATTCAGTTACAGGGTCATACTCCCTTGAGACAAGATTAAAAAACTCAACTAGCTAATTGGATTTTTTTATTATTATTTCCAGACTTGGATAACTGAAAATAAAGAAGCATGTGTTTGGGACAATTCAGCTTTTTTTTCTATTAGTGCCATAACAAAGCTTAAAGTAATTAAAATACCTAAGTAGGATTTCTACTAAAGTTTTCTTGTGATGTTAATTTAGAGTATGCAATTTTTACTTCTCAAAACCTTGACCTTGGGAACCTAAGATCTGGGAAGTCATGCCAAGTTCCAAAAACTTGGAATGTGAGCCTCATGAAGGACTGTATGTTTGCGGTCCAGGACCTAGACTTTGGACTCTCAGAGAAACTTGTGAATAGAAAGCTTGCTAAATGGTGATATGCTTTTTTGGCTATGAAAATTTGGCAAAAATCTACTTATGCGAAGAGGGGTTATCATCTAAAATAATATTGAGCGAGCCTACATAAATAAAATCAGAAGATTTCACAATCTCTCAATTGCTTATTTTTTTTTCCTTAAGGCTATAGAGAAGACAACCTTCTCTTCCTCCAAATCTGCTCTTAGAGCTTGGAGATTTCCAGATAATATGTTTAGCTCCAGGTTGGCTTCTAGCCTGTAGGTTATAGTCAAGTGAAGTCGACAAGCATTTAGTGAATGCTTAATATGTGCTAGGACCTTTGATAAGTACAGAGAATATTAATACAAACAAAAATAAAGACCAGTTCCTGCCATCAAGGGATGGCTCTCTGGAAGGGGGATGGGGAAAGATACCAGGAGAAATTGTGATGGTGTTTCAAAATAAAATCACTAAAATCTCAATTAAATAAAACAAACTAACAGACAGACAGACAGACAAATAAAAACAAGCATGAGGACAATGAAGTGGGACCAGGACAGCAGTAGGGGCTGGAGTATAAATTTGCTATATCACTAATTTTTTTTGAAGCACTAAGGAAACTTAGTACAGAGCTATAGACCATGTCAGTTGAGTCAACTGCCCTTTCAGCTAGAGCAAATTAAGTCTATTTGCCTAAGTTCACTGAACTTGATTGTTCCTTCTGGATTTAAGCGAACTTTCTGGTCTCTAACCCAACAATTGTTTTGTTTACAAAAAAAAAAAATCTCTGATAGGTACACTTTCTTCAGACTGAGAAGGGAATGCCAAGAAGTATCCAAACACCCTGGGTTTCAACTTCTTTCCTTCTACATTACTACTTAATACCTATGTGTCATTTGGCAAATCATTTCCCCTCTTGTGGCCTCAGTTTCCTTATCTGTAAAAGAAAGTGTTTGAATGAATGAGCTATAAATTTCTTCTCAGCTATTATCCTGAATGTGGTCCACTTTTCAGCCATATCCAGATTTATAACACTGTGGGAGGTAATTGTCTCCTAAACTTAAAAAAATGGGCCCTGACTGAAGCTTCTTTTACCTGATCAAGCCAGCTTAATAACATGAACTCTGAGCAAATATCTAATGAAACAGAAAACAAAACAAAATAAAACAAAAGCATTTAAATAAGGTATTAAAAACTATCATTCCCATTTCCAAATACTGCCATGATCTTACCTGTTTTTGGGGAAGTGCTTAGTCTCAGATCTTGAGGGGTACAGTAGATAGAGCCTTGGGCCTGGAGTCAGATGCTATATAACTCAATAGTAGGAACAAAATAGAGAAAATTAACAAATGTGTACAGGATTAATTTGAGCTTTAGTTAGCTCATATAGATTCAATCCAAGATTTTTTAAAGTTCTGTAAGATTTGGGCAGTAAAGACAAACATTCTGTCTCAAATGGTTGTCTGATTCATACTTCCTGTGCCTTTCCTATAGCCTTCCTGTCTCTAGAAGGAAATGACAATAAAATGAATTATCCCATTGGTCTGCTACTTGAACTAGGAGGAAGTGTAATAGAAAATGAAAAAGCTATATAGATGAGTGCCATTTCTTTTGTAAACCATTGTCCACTAAGGATAATTTTCACATATGTATAGCTGCTTCTATCTAAAAGGAATCTGACATGGCTTACAAAAACAGCACCAGGCACCATAGATTCAATTATTTTAGCTACCTACAGCTTAATGTTATACAAAATTGATAAGAATCCAAAGTACAGATTGCCATTTTTTCTTATTGAAATTTTATATGTATTTATGAAAAATACTTTGGCTCTTCATTTGACTCTTTACATAACATATCTGCATGACAAAAACATTAAAAAAAACTTCTAAGAACCGTTGGTGGCAATAAGGTTTGGGGGTACTGTTTCCACAATCTGACTAGCAGCTTCTGTGTGGGGGGGGGAAGATCCACCCACAGCCAGCTCCCAGAAAGCTGCTGGACAGCACAGGTTCTTTTGATCTGCTTAACTAAGGAAAGCAAGGTGAAGGGGTTGTCAAGCTTACTTTAATTCAGCACACAAATATCATTCGCTTAGTTCAGGGGAAAAAGCCAGCACCCTGAACTTCAGAGCAAAATACAAGCAAATTACAAACATTGGCAGACAGACCCAATACAGATTCATAGTTACCAAAGTTCAACAAAGTCTCAGCATCCAGGTTTGCAAGCTGGAGGTCTCCTTAGCTACAGCTGCTCGGAGTTTCCTTATCAACACCATCTCAAGAGCCCTTAAACAAATTACAAACGGACAGATCCAATACAGTTCATAGTTACCAACATCTAGGTTCAGCCCAGTAGCTCAGAACAAGGGCTGGCCCAGAGTCACACGTGCCACCACTGCTTCGGAAATGAGCTCCGAGGAAGCTGAGGCCAACTCCTGATTTTTATATCTTTTTCAGCTTCAGGGGTGAGTCACACATGCGACTCACCCACATGACCTAAAATCCTCACAAAGAGGCAACTTAAACCCACAGTCTAAGAGCCTCTGCTGTCCCAGACATGTAAACTAGGCCCTTCCTGGAGTTAACCCCACCTTGGGCTCCACCTTAGTTGCCAATCCACACCCACATAGGTTTTACATCTAATAGGGGTTTGGGCCTGGGGTTTAGCACTTAGTAAGATTCAATGAAATAGCTGAATTACTCAAAGCAAACAAAAGCCAAACTCTTCAAGGGCACTAGTTGAACTAAGTGCTAAGGAGCCCATTTTGCTTACCAACACAGGGACAAACTGTAGGAAGGCAGGTATTATTCCAGCTTAATATTATTTTTCAAGATGGTTAAACGACCATAACATGGAAGACCAACTGTCTCAGACTTTCAGAGGAGTTTAGGGAATAGGATGTACGAAAGAACCCTGGGGAAGCAATGATAAAATTAGAGTAGGCAATTACCATAAGCAAAAAACAATGTGGAACTTATATAATTATCTTTATATTGCCTGTGTATATCTACTTAGGCTAAAATGACTAATTCATAGATCTCAGATGTTAAAGCCAGAAGAAATTTAAGAGGAAATTCAGTCTAACTCTCACATTATATGAAAGTAGAAATTGGCCCTCAGAAAGGGGAAATAATTTGCTCAAATAAGGGACAGTTAGGACTAGAACTCAAGTCTTCAGTTTCTCAGCCCAGTCTAATAGAATAGAATCCATATTACTTGTGAAGGTGAAAGACCTGAGTTCAAATCTTATAATGAGGGATAAGTATCAGATTTGATAGAATCAAAGTCACTTAATTCTCTCTGAATCTGAATTTTGTAATATGAAAAGGAAATAAGGGAGGAAGGAAGGAAGAAAGGAAGGAAGGAAAGAAGGAAGGAAGGAAGGAAGGAAGGAAGGGAGTGTGGGAGGGAGGAAGGAAGGAAGGGAGGAAGGGAAAAAGGAAGAAAGGAAGGAAGGGAAGAAGGAAAAAAATAAGAATGAAAGGAAGGGAATGGAGAGGTAAGAAATAAACATTCATTAAGCAACTACTATATGTCAGACACTGAGTGTCCAGCACTCAGTGCTTTACAAATCTCCTTTTATCCTCACAACAATTCTGCAAGGTAGGTGCTATTGTCACCCCTATTTTATATTTGAGTAAACTGAGGCAGACAGAAGTTAAATGACTTGCTCAGGATCACATAACTATTAAGTTTCTGAGGTCATATTTGACCTCAGGTTTTCCTGTATTAAGGCCTAGTTCTAGATTAGTCCAATGCTAGATTAGTCAGGGTTTAAGAACCTGCAGCCTCCAGCCACATGTGACCTTCTAGGTCTTTGGATGCAGCCTTTTGACTGAGTCCAAATTTTATAGAACAAATCCTTTTATTAAGGGGATTTGTTCTATGAAGCTTGGATTCAGTCGAAGGGGGTCACTTGAGGACCTGCAGGGCCCTATGTGAACTTGAGGCTGCAGGTCTCTCACCTTTGGTTTAGGTATATTCTAATCCTACTTCAGGTTCTAAATCCTATGATTCTAGGAGCCTAAAATACTTCTGTTATTCAAACTTTTGACTAATGCAGTAGGTTATCAGGACCTGCCCAAACAGAGTTAAGCCAACCATCAGAAACTGGAGGAGATGTGATCATTTTGTAATCCTGCCAAGGCAAAAGGAGTGTTCGAAACTCAAAGCCTTGTTGCGGAAATGTTAATCTTGATTATGACAGTAGAGCAGTATTACAATGATTACTATAATCCAAAATAAAACAACACTAAACGGCCTTTAAGATCTGATTAGTCAATCTCTGTCTCTGAGAACTGAAGATGAAACACATATTGTACAAGCGATTTCATTCCATCTTATCTCCTCAAGCAGATTGCCCCCCCCATCATCCTCACTTATCACTTATTTTCAGTGTCTCATGATATACTGTCTGCTTCCTTACTTCCTAGACCATGTCCATGTCTCCCTCATACTTGAAAGGGCCTCACTTGATCCATTCATTCTTACTACTTATTATTTCTTTTCTCTTCTCCCTTTTGTGTTTAAACTCCTTGAGATGGCCATCTGCAAAGTAACATTCACTTTCCTTCCTCTCTCTTCTTAACTCTCTACAGTCTAGATTTGACCTCATCATTCAACCAAACTTACTCTCTCCAAAGTAACTAAGCATCTTTTAATTGCAAAATCTAATAGCATTATCTCAATTTTCATCCTTCATGACTTCTGCAGGTCTGTTGGTGAGCCTCTTCTCAATGATACTCTCTTCTCTCCAGTTTTTTTGTTTGGTTTTGTTTTGTTTTGTGTGAAAACAATACTCTTCTAGATTTCTTCTTACCTCTCTGACCAGTGCTTCTCAGATTCCCTTGTTGGATCTTCACTGAGTTCATGCCTACTAACTATGAATCTCCCACAAGATCTTTCCTGGATCCTCTTCTCTTCTTCTGTGCTGTTTCACTTGCTGATCTCAACTCTCCTGGAGTCAATTATTGGTGAAGATTCTAAAACCTGCTTTTCTGGCCCTAATCCTTCTGCTCACCTTTGGTCTTCTGCTTTATTGGACATGTTAAATCAGATGTCTTATACATGTCTTAAATTTAACATCTTAAATACTGAACTCATTATCTTTCACCGCAAACCCTGCTCTCTACCTAATGTCTCTTACATTTGACAGTCCCGCTATTCTCCCAGTCACTCAGTCTTACAATCTCAAGTCAACTAACCACTCTGTCATCTTCTTGCTGCATGTAGAATCTGTTGCCAAATCCTTTCGTTTTACTTTCTCAAAAGCTCTTGTACAAAAGCCTCTTCTTTCCTCTGATACTGACACCATCCTTGTGTAAGCCCTTATCGCCTGATGCTTATACTGTGGCAATAGCCCACTGTTTATTGTCTTTGTCTCAAGTCTCACCCCACTCCAGTCCATTCTCCACAAAAATATCAAAGTGGGATTTCTAAATCACACATCCCACCAAAGAAGTCTTTGTTCAATAAACTCCAGTGGTTTCCTATAACCTCCAGGATCAAGTGTAAAATCTTCTTTTTGGCAATCAAAATCCTTCATAACCTTCCCCAACCCATTCCTTTCCAGTCTCTTTACATCTACTCACCCCCCATATCCTCTTTAATCCATTGACACTGGCCTTATAAAATAAGACAATCTATTTTCCTACTCTAGAGTTTTACTGGCTACCTTCTAATTCTGGATTTTCTCTTTCTTCATCTCCAGTGAACTCTTCCCTGATTTCAGTCAAAACTAGAAATGCTTAACAAAATAAGTAAAAAAAATATAAAGCAACATAGATAGTGCTAACATGTGGTTTTCTAAGCCAATATGCTGCCTCAGGGATTTGTTTCTATTTGAGTCTGACACCACTGTTCTGCAAAAAGCCTTTCCTAATATCCCTTTGTTGTAGGGCCTTCCTTCTATTGACTATTTCAGTCTTTTTTTTTTATCCTAAGTTTTTGCATGTTGTCTCTCCCATTAGACTATAAACTTTTGAAAACAAGGACTGTCCTTTGCATTTTTTTTGTATCCCCAGTGGCTAGCACAGTGCCTTTGATATAGTGGGTACAAAATAAATGTTTATTGACTGAATGAATGACAATCTTGGGAGTTGGTACTATTTTTATCACCTTTTTACAGATTAGGGAAGCGAGGCAGGTAGAGGTTAAGTTATGCCCAGTATCACATCACTAATAAAAGTCTGAGGTGGTTATTGAGATCAGGTCTAACTGACCCTCAGTCCAGAGCTATATCTGCTTACATACACACACACACACACACACACACACAACATATACACATATGTATATATGCATGTATATGTGTGTATATGTATGTGTGCATGAATATATACACATATGTATTCATATGTACATATGTATATAGACACAATTGTATATATGTATGGATGCATGCATGCATGCATATATGGATGTATGTATGTATGTATGTATGTATATATAAAATAAAATGGTGTCAAGATATTAGGAGACACCCTGTTTTCCAGAGCTCAGGACCAGCAAGCAAACTGCGTCCTGAGCTTGGCACAACAATACTTTGTCTTCACTCTCTGAATGATCTTAGCCCCAGCAAAATCTCAAAATTGTTCACACCAGTATCAGGTGGTCTTTTACCTTAGAAAAAGCACCTGGAGTACTTATGTTCCAGTCATGAAGTCCTGCTATGAATCAAACTTGTCATATTGTTGTGGTTACTCCTCATCTTCAGGGCTTATAGCTCATTGCACAGCCATCAGTTTAAGTATTGAGATCTCCCCGCACTGCCTCAGGTCCCTCCCACTAGGAATGGGGCCTGAGTATATGTCTCCTTGCTTGCAAACCATTTTCCTCACTTAAAAATTAAACTTCTGTTTGATTCCTGACTCTCCTGTCTCTTTCCTGCTTTGTTTGGCTCTAGCCACCCACAGGTTTGAGATCAGTTCTAGTCTGGTTGACAGTGGTGAACCATAGACAAGAAGAATAACTCTTTTCATGTGCACTTTTCTTTATAGTTAACTACACCACACTACATGCATGTCCTCTGGCCTTTCAGAAGTTTGATACCATACTGAAAGAATTAAAGATACTGTATTTAAGCTGAAGAAAAGAAGATTTAGGGGAACATGAGGATTGTCCAAGTACTTAAAAAGTCATCATATGGTAGAGGAAATAGAGAAAAGATGAAGAAGCGGTAGAAATTGCAGAGATAGGTATTTGCTTCCCCCAATCAAGAACTCTGTCACTATGAGCTCCCTGCTTCTAGAAAATCAAATGATGAGCATACATATATACTCACATTCATATATTTCTATAAATGTATGCATAGATGTATATCAAATATACATGTACATGTTTTTATGTATATGTGTGTATGGCAGGGGTGCAGCTAGATGGTGCAGTGAGCACTGGGCCTGGAGTGAGGAAGACCTGAATTCAAATGTGACCTCAGACACTTACTCTCTATGTGACTCTGGGCAAGTCACTTAACCACACTTAACTCTGTTTACCTCAGTTGCCTTATATGTAAAATGAGCTGGAGAAGGAAATGGCAAACCAGCCCAGTATCTTTGCCAGGAAAACCCCACATGGGGTCATGAAGAGTTGTAGAGAACTGAAATCACTGAACAACAACAAAGTATGTGAATGTAAGAAGGAAGGTAGCAGGCAAATGTGTCCCCAAAGTCAGTTCAGTTTTGATCTAATAGAACTAAACTACACTAAGACTTTAGGTATACTCTGTACATATGTATATACCAAATGTGTGTAAAATGTATCTTTTGTTAATGAGTATTTGATGGCCATGCCAAGATCAGATGGGATGCATGGTAAGATGCGGATTAAGACAGAATTCAGAACAGGGAGGATAATACCTTCAATGAGTCATAAAAGGAGACTTTAAAAAAATAGGATAATGTTATGAATAAAAGTTCTCACAGGAAAATGTTATTTTTATGTTTACTCTAGTTGTTCAATACTAAGGCTCATTTATGCTGATTTATGCTGTGACATTTATTTCTATGAGACATAATCTCTGGACAATTAGTCATTTTATTAACAATGCTAGCATTTTAATGCAAGAGCTCAGTGGCATTCTTGAATACCAAGCTGAGAGCTCAAGGGCTACATGGTATTGGAAATGTGGGCGTTCCAGAGTGTGGCCATCATATTGGCTAACAAAAAAAAAAAATGAGAGAGAGTGAATATTACAGTGAGGGTCTGGACCTATTCTAATGAACTTTGATTGTGTCATTTACTTCTAAACTGCCCCCAGCCTTGGGCAATCTAAATAAAGAGTCTGTATTCCCCCTTTCACCCTGGGCAGAAGACAATGGGCCTGGAGTTTCCCTTTAGATTAGAAGTCACATATAGTTGGGTGGAGTTGTAATATCTAGAATGAGGACAATGTTAATCCTCTTTTCCATCAGCCCTGTCCTTGAGAAATTGAATTGGAAACGGGGCTGGGGAAAGCTTGGGTATCCCCAATTTTAATAATTAGCTGTTAATGATAGAGAAAAATAATCATTTCTCTCAATGCCATTCTTCTAACATTTCAGAGAATAAAAATGTGTTCATGCAGCCTCAAATAATTTTAACGCAAGAAACAAAATGGGTGATGTGGGTCTCATGGACATCCAAAATGTATGAATTAAAAATTGAAAGTTTAGTTAGTCATATTAAGTCAGTCAGTCATATCTGATTAGGTTTTGTGTGTTCATTTTCCCTCTAGTCTAGTCTCCTAGGTTTTTCTTCCCTGAAGGCTAGAACTGTTGAGTAAGTGTGGCAAAGCCAGGAGAGGGCTTTCTGTAAAGAGAATTGATGGCTATGTAAATAAAGAGATTATAGATAAGCATCCTTAATGCAGTCAATGATTAACTGTAAGAAGCCTTGGATGTTGTGGCAGCTTTCATAATTTATTCAGAGCCCAGGCAACACTCCTCTTGACTTCAAGGTTTTCAGCCTGTAGATGGGCCCACCCAGGAGCATATGCTTTTATCCTTGAAAATGATTGATTTTCTATTATGTAGACAGATGGAATAGGTTTTTGGACAAAACATTTGAATCAGAGGTTTTTTTTTGTGGTGAAATTGCAATCTACATTAATGATAGGTAGAGGAGGCAGTTGGGCGTAGTGAATAGAGTGTCCTGGAAGTGATGGCAATGTGGAAGTGCCTTAACACATAGTTGTGTGGCCATGGGAAAATCACTTAATTTCTGAATCCCTTTTGAAAGTAGCTAAGTTCTTTATAACCTGTCCAGTTCTACCTTTACAATCTTCTTGTACCTTTTCCCGTCTACTTACTCTGCTATCCAGTGATACAAGTCTCCTTACTATTCCTCACATAGGATGCTCCATCTCCTTGGAATGGTAATTTATACCAACTGTTCCCCTATGCCTGGGGTACTCTCCCTTTTTGTCTCTACCTCCTAGACTCCCTAGTTCTTTCAAGTCTTACCGTCACTGTCATTCTCTGCTCTAAGGTCCCTTCCAGCTCTGACATTCTACCTTCTGTGTCCTAGCTTTCTCCGATGTAAGGTCTTTTTAATATTCTAAGGACATTAGCCTAAAAGGGCCAGGGTCTCCCATTGCACCCTGGGCCATCTCCAGTCATCTGATAAATATTAGGCCGCTGGACCCAGATGGCTCTGGAGAAGAAAGTGAGACTGGTGACCTTGCACAGCCCTCCCTCATTCAAATCCAAGTCAATTTCAAGTCATGTCATCATTTCCCTGATGTCATGGTCCTCTTTGAGAACAAAAGACAAACACAACAGCAACAACAAAATTCCACCTCATGCATTAGAAACTTTTGCTGATCTTTTTTAAAATTAATTTATTTATTTTAACTTTTAGCTTACAACATTCAGTTACTCAAGTTTTTGAGTTTCAAATTTTCTCCCCTTACCTTTCCTTCCCCCTCCTCACCCAAGACTGCATGCAATCAAATATAGGTTCTACATATACCTTCACACTGAATATGTTTTCATAATAGTCAAGTTGTGAAGAAGAACTATAACCAATGGAATGAACCATGATGAAGAAAAAATAAAACAGAAACAAAAACAAAAACAAAAAAAGAGAGCAAATGGTTTGCTTCAATCTGCATTCAAACTCTGTAATTCTTTGTCTGGATGTGAATTGCTTTTTCCATCACGAGACTTTTAGAGTTGTCTTAGAACCTTGCATTGCTAAGAAGAGCCAAATCTATCAAAGTTAGTTATCAGAAAAACTATGTGTATAATGTTCTCTTGGTTCTGCTCCCCTCACTCAGCTTCAGATCATATAAGTCTTTCCAGGTTATTATGAAGTCTGTCTGCTCCTCATTTCTTACAGCACAATAGTATTCCATTACATCCATATACCACAACTTATTTAACCTTTCCTCAATTGATGGGCATGGCCTTGATTTCTAACTCCTTGCCATCACAAAAAGAGCTGCCACAAATATTTTTGAACATACGGGTCCTTTTCCCACTTGTATGATTTCTTTGGGATACACCCTTACAAGTGATATTTCTGGGTCAAAGGGCGTGTACCTTTTTATAGCCCTTTGGGCAAAGTTCCAAATTGCTCTTCAGAATGGCTGAATCAGTTAACAACTCCACCAACAATGTAACAGTGTTCCAATTTTCCCACATCCTCTCCAGCATTTATGATTTTTCTGTTTTGTCATGTCAGCCAATTTGACAGGTGAGATGTGGTACCTAAGAGTTGTTTTGATTTGCATTACTCTGATCAATAGGGATTTACAGCATTTTTCGTATGACTATAGATAGCTTTAATTTCTTCCTCTGAAAACTGCCTATTCATATCTTTTGACCATTTCTCAATTGGGGAATGACTTGTATTCTGATAAATTTGACTCAACTCTCTCTCTATATTTTAGAAGTGAGACCTTTATCAGAGACACTGGTTGTAAAAATTCTTTCCCAATTTTCTGCTTCCCTCCTAATCTTGGTTGTTATTGGCTTCGTACAAAAACTTTTCAATTTAATGTAATCAGCATCATCCATTTTGCATTCCATAACACTCTCTATCTCTTGTTTGGTTATAAATTCCTCTCCATAAATCTGACATGTAATCTATTCCTTGCTCTCCCAAAATGCTTATTGTATCAGCCTTAATATCTAAATCATGAACCCATTTTGACTTTATTTTGGTATATGGTGTGTGGTATTCTTAATGCTGGTGTCTTCCCTCTGAGATTATTACAAATAACTTTATATACATATTGTTTGTACATAATTGTTGGCATGTTGTCATTACAATGTGAGCTTTTTGAGGAAAGAGACTATTTTTGCCTTACTTTGTACCCCAGCGTTTAGCACAATGCCTGCCACAAAGTAGGTATTTAATAAAGGCTTGCTGATTTGGCTTAAAGTCAGAACTTGGTCTTCCTCAGGTACCTATGCTGATAAAATCAAATGTTGGAGCAAGGAATACAATTAGTGAGCAATAGAGTTGGACCTCAAGTCAAGTTCCTCAAGTTACTGCTCTTTTCATATCATTGATTGATAGCCCCTCATTTTATGTGGGTTCAAATAAGTTTCCTCTTCCTGATATTCAAAACTGTTTACAATTGTGCCTTGTATTATTGACCAAATTTAATTTCTCATTAGTGTTTAGATATAAATTGTGCAAATCAGACCAGTCTTCTCACTTTCTGTGAATATCTGCCTGAATGGTTTTGTCCCTGTTCTATTCTTTAACCAGAGAACCCTTCTTTCCCCTTTCTAATTTTCAGTATTCTGATTTTCAGGTAATTAGGTGGTATAGTAGAGTACCTGATTTGGAGTCAGAAAGGCCTGAGTTCAAATTCAGCTTCAAACACATAGCCTAACTAATGTGACCCATGGCAATTCACTCAACCTCAGTTTCCTCAACTGTGAATTTGAGATAATAGCAGCACCTCCTTTATAGGGTTGTTGTTGTTGTGAGGATCAAATGAGATAATTTTGTTAAGGATTTAGCACAATGCCTGGCACATAGTGGGTGATATATAAATGCCTATCCTACCAACACACATCTTCTATGGAGGCTTCACTCTACTAAATCTTATAGCTCTCTTAATAAAAAGGTCACATTTCAACAATGCTTCAGGTTTGCAGAACATTTTCTTCAAAATAAACTTGTAAGTTAAGGAGTAATGCTTGTTATTCTCATATTACATAGAGAAAGAATAAAGGTATAGAAAAGCGCAATGACTTGCTAAAGGTCACATAGTCATGAAGATTAGAGTGGGGATTCTGTTACTTTTTTCTACTACATCATGCTGCCTCTCTTTGTCACACTCCTGCAGCACTAAGGATACATAACACTGCTTTTAGAACATGGTGTAGTCTAGAGGATAGAGGACTGGTCTCTAACTCCTGGGTTCAAGTCTTGCCTCAGATCTATTTTTAATTTTAATTTTTAAAAAGATTATTGCACACGAAACTGCAAATCTATTATGCTATTCCTTTTAAATATATAATAAAATTATCTTGTAAATTTTTTCCCTTTTTTTTTCTCCCTCCCTGCCCCACTTTAGAGATGGCTACCATTAGACACAAATACATGTGTGTGTGTATGTGTGTGTGTGTGTGTATATGTGTAAAATTTTTCTATATTAGCTGTGTGACACAGGGCAAGTCACTTAACTTCTCAGTGGTCTAGGCAACTATCTAAGATCATAAGTTGCAAAGAAGTTGCTGCCCTGAATTTGTAGAAAGATTTTCCTCACTTGAGACTTCCTTATGCCAATAAAATCACAAGACCAGCTCTTGTCTTATTAACTATTTATTATTATTTTACTGTTCTCTACCTTTTTATGTATGGATATCTTTTTTCCTCATTGAAATGGTAGGATTCGTGAATTTATGGAATGTGCCAAATACTTCTTTTTACATACTCAGGGTATGATGGTTGGCATTCAACAAGGATTTAATATTGTAAATAAATTCTGAGCCAGAAAGAAGTAGGTTAATGTCTAAATTCTTCCAGACACTTGCTGTGTGATCCTGGGTAAGTCATTCTCTCAGTACTCTAGGGAAATCTCTACAGCTAGGTGTAGAGAAAGTGCAGAATTGCTTTGTTAGGGAGCAATTCCACACTCAGGAGCTCCCTATACCAATGAAATCACAGGCACTCTCCCTTTTCTTTCATTTCACAGGTGATGCACAGTCACTTTGTGAGTCAGTGGCAAAGATGAAGACTGAACTCAGGTCTCTTTTTGCTAACTAAAAATATCTTTTCAATTATCTCAAGAAGTAAATGTTTTTTGAAACAAAAAAAAACATAACTGTTAAGGGAGCCTACTTTTTACAAGGGTCATAGTGGTGAACTCCTTTGACAAATGTGAGAAATAATTTGAAACTGTAAGTAATCATTGTCTAATTTATTATTCTGCCATTTCAATTTTTAGAACATTAGAGGAGCATCAATTTATTTTTAGACATTTTGACAACACAGTAAATTTGAAGCTGAAAAAGCCTGCAGAATTAAATGCACTAGCTTTCATTCCAGACAGGTCAAACTTCCTGGGGTCACAGACATTTGGGCCCCTTCCATCTCCCCTTTAATGATTGTTCTTTAGTGCTGCTTCCATGAAATCTATTGAATTTAAAGTCCGACATTCACACTGTCTCCTCAGTCTCGATCTTGTAATTTAAAGGAAAGTCATTTATTCTCCAGTGAGTCTTCTGTCAGAACCTTGTGAAAGCTTTCAAAGGCATCATTTAAACAGGGCATCCATCACTGGCAGCCAGGCTCCTTCTTGGCTGAAGATTTTCACACAGTTGTGCCTGGGATGTAAACAGTGATGATGCATTTGATTTTTGTATTGATCTTTCAAGGTCTAAGAGCGTGATCATACAAAGAGCCCCTTCCAAACCAACTGCCTGTCATTTAGCTCTGACTCAGGGAGTCTGGTGCCTCTTTTAGATCCTTTCCTTTTTCAGTGCAAGATTTTCTCTCAAGTTTACTCCAGTCCTGGCTTCCATTCAAACCCAATAACGCACTCCCTCTCTTTTCCTCTACCCTAATAATAGCTGATACTCGTACAACACTTTTAGCTTGGCAAATCACTTTGCATATGTACATCAAGAACTGGAAGGGACACTAGAGACCATTTAGCTCAACCATCTCATTTACAGATGATGAAAATGAGGCCCAGGGAGTTTAAGTGATTTATCTATCATCACTTAGATAGTAAGTGGAAGAACCAGGATTTGAAGGTAAGTTTTCTGACTCTAAATCCAGCACGTTTTATACTACATCATGAAATGTCATTTTTTTCTTTCATAAAAATATCCTGTGATGACAAAATTATTTTTGTGCCTATTTTTTTTTACAGATAAATAGATTTAGATTAAGTGAATTGTCCAGAGTGGCTTAGCTAATCAGGTCTTTGAAGATAGGTATGAGCTCAAGTCAAATGCCATGGAATAGTGGAATGAGTGGGCAGATAGGTGGTGCAGCAGACAGAGCAACAGGCTTGGAGTCAGGAGGACCTGAGTTCAAATCCAACCTCAATTTCCTCATCTGTAAAATGAGCTACAGAAAGAAATAGAAAATCACTCCAGTATTATTGCCAAGAAAACTCTAAAGGGGGTCACAAAGATTTGGACATAACTGAAAATGACTGAACAACAACAACGAAGTGGGATGAGCACGGGCTTTGGTATCAGAGAACCTCAGTTCAAATCTCTTCTTTGATACTTATGATGTTGGGCTAATCACTTAACCTCACTGAACCTCAGTTTCCTCATCTATGAAATGAAGTGGGTAGACTAGATGGACCATGTGTTTCTTACTACTATAGATCCAGGATCAACTGAACTCTATCTACTTACTACTGTATCCATCTACTGCCATCTTGCTCCTCAATTCTCCAGTCCCTCCTAAGTTTATTTCCTTTACACTGTTGAGTTTACAAAGCTCTTTCATTATCCCATTTGGTACTCACAACTGCTCTGGGTTGGAGGGAGATTACGATGGTTATTTTGCAGACTGAGAATTCAGTGACATAAAATGATTTACTCAAATTCAAACATAGGTTGATGCTGATCTAGAATACTCTGGTGGCTGCCTATGGCCTCTAAAACTTGGAGTCTAAGAGATTCTCAAACTAAAGATAAAACACACATTTCTCTCTTTGGAATTTAAATACCTTCACAAAACAGCTTCATTCTATCTTTCCAAGCCTGTTAGTCAGTCAATAAGCTTATTGCTGTAAGCAGCAAGCAAGTGCCTACTATATGTCAAAGCCTGTGCTAAGTGCTAGAAATACAAAAGCACTCTGATTCTCTCCTTCATGCCTTTTCACTGGCTGTTCCCCTATTCTCAAATGTAACCCTTCCTCATCTCAGCCCTACAGAACCTCTTGTTTATTTCAAGACTTGGTATAAATGCTACCTTTTTATTAAGAATTTTCCAATCCCTCCAGCTTCTGGTGTCCTATCTTTAAAAAAAATTTCTTTTTTTGTATATACTCCATATTGGAGCAGCCTGGCATAATGAGGGGAGTGTTGGTCTTGGTATGAAAGGCACTTGAGAGCAAATGTTTCCTTTAACAGAGACTGGCTGCATGACTCCAGTCAACTCACTGAATTTTGCAGTACTTGACACTCTCTTAGACCCCCAAGCTACAGGAAAATGTGGAGATCTAATTTATTAGAGGATATTCCTCCAAAACAATAAAGTTACAGGTCTAGTCTCTATTTTTACATTTCATTAATGTAGGGGTAGGTCATATATTTTCTGTGCCTCAATTTACTCATGTTTATAATTATGGAGTGTGGGACTAGGAAATCTGTTTTTTTAAGTTGTTCTTGAGAGTACAGTGCTGACTCCCCATCCAGACTTCTTTCCACTCAGTCTTACTGCCTCTTTTATACTATAAGTTCTTATTTTGTTTTTAATCAAATACACTTCTAAGCATTTAAAATGTCGCTAGAAAGACGCAAACTTTAGATAAGAAATGTTCTCTATGTACATGGACTTTACATTTTAACAGAAAGGAACAGATTCAGATAATGGCAGTACAAAATAATAAATGATAAATGCATTATAAGGGAGCATAATAATAGGATTTTAAATCATATTCAACAGAAACATCCAAAAACCTAGGGGTAGAATTCAGATTTGAATGGAAGACATTAAAGTTATGCTTTAAAGGCTACATCATAGGAGAAAGGAGGAAAGAAATATATCCAAAGCTCTGGGGACAGTGTGAACAAAGGCGGAGGTAGTAAACTATGGGGAAGGTTAGAAGAATGGAAAATATTCTTGGCTGAATCATACAGCACATGGAATAATGTAATGTCAGACTGGAAAGGAAAGATGATGCCAGGTTGGGGAGAATCTGGGATTCCAAAATAGTGTAACCTCACTTGGACATTTTTGAGCATATGAGTGAGATGACCACATCTATGAATAGAATAGATTAATCTTGAAAAAAGTATGAAAGCCTTCTGAGAAGCGATTATAATAATGTACATGGGTGGTACTCAGGATGCTGACAGTGGCAACAGGGAAGATATAACAGATGGAAGATATGGCTTAGAGGTACAAAGAAATCGATCAATAAATTAACATTTGTAAATTTCTTGCAATGTGCTGGATACTGGTTTTACAAAGAAAAAGCAAGCAAAAATGCCCTTAAGGATATTTCATTCAAATATGGGATATAACATGTTCATAAAAAATACATATAAAAATTAGTTTGTTGTTGAGTCATTCAGTCATGTTCAACTCTTTTGACTCCACAGATCATAGTGTACCAGACCCTTCAATCCTCCATTATTCATATTGGCTGTTTCCATGATGCTCTCTATCTATCTATTTCATCCTCTCCTGTACCCCTTTCCTTTTGCTTTCAGTTTTTCCCAACATCAGGTTCTTTTCCAAAGAGTCTCATGTTTTCATTTTGGGGCCAGAGTATTTAAGGTCCAGTGAATAGCCTGAATTAATTTCTTTAAGTATTGACTGATTGAACCTCCTTGCTTTCCAAAGGACTCTCAAAAGTCTTCTTCAGCACCACAGTTTGAAAGTGTGAATTCTATAGAGTGAAGCTTTCCTTATAATCTAACTCTCACAGTCATGCATTGCAACTGGAAAAATCATAGCTTTGACTATCCAGACCTTTGTTGGCAAGGTTTAGATCCTGTATATAGAATGCCTGAAGAACTATGGACAGAGGTTCACAACATTGTACAGGGAGCAGCAACAAAAACATTCCAAAGGAAAAGGAGAGCAAGAAAGCAAAATGGCTTTCTGATGTGGCTTTACAAATAATTGAGAAAAGAACTAAAGGTAAAGGAGAAAGTGAAAGATATACCCAACTGAATGCAGAATTCCAGAGAACAGTAAGGAGAGGTAAGAAGGTTTTCTTAAATGTGTAATGCAAAGAAATAGAAGAAAACAACAGAATGGCAAAGACAAGAAATCTCTCCATTTAGTCAAGGAAAAGATTGATGCAAAAATGAGTATTATGAAAATTCATAATTCAAAATTCAAAATTTATAAATTATTCAAATTGAGGGAGAAACATGAGCCCAGTAATCAAAAAAATGTTGAATAATGGAGGCTAGATGAATGATATTGTCTCTGGTAGAAAAAGTGATTGAAAAAGAGGCAGAAATTCCAGGGAAAATAGAATAAGTTTTGTCTCAGCCACGTCAAATTCAAAATTTGTCAGCACTACTGATAGGGATAGTAGGTAGCCAGTAAGAATGATAATCAGGAAGGAGATCTGGAAGCTACTCACAGGTGAGCTTCACCTCGTCATCAAGTTTATGTGTTCGTTTTTGTTTTTGTTTTTCATGGGCAGATCATATATAAATGAAAAGATTAAAGATTAACTGTATAGCCTGTTTTCAGTAGTATTACGTAAGCTACTTATTTACTAAAGTAAGCAGTAGGAATTTGTTCAGGGTGTTTCTGCATTGTGGGGATTTCTGGAACCCTCAGCTGTTGTAGTTATTCATTTATGAGTTTCTCCTGAAAGGCCAGAAAAGGTGGCAAAAAGAGAAACGTATTATATCTTTTTTCCTCTTTTCTTTGGTTTATTTTTTGGGGGGTGTATGGGGGGGTAAGTTTGGAAAACGGGGATCACCTTTGCATATTGGTGAGTTTATAATTATATAAATTTCCTGAGACAGTCTAGGCTGAATATTTGGTTTTGGTACAGTCTGGGATTATTGCCAGGAATGCATGAAACCCCATAAATTACCAGGTGTGATATAACATCTAAGTAGGGCTATCTATTGTGTAATTAGAAATGGGACTATGAAGCTCAGAACAGAAGAATCTATACCTACCATCAGAATTACTCAAACCCATTCCTGAATGAGAATACCCTCTACAACACATTTACAATTGGTAATATAACATTTCTTTGAGTACTTTAACTGAGAAAGAACCTAGTTAACACTCTCTGCCTTTTTATATTGTTGATGCATCATTTCTAGCTCTGTCCTCCGGGACCAAATAGAATAATTTCAAATCTTCCTTGAAAGAACAAGCCTTAAAATAGTTTAAAGTAACTAATATACTTCTCTGACCCACACATATTTTCCCTCTAAGATAGTTAAGTGGCACATTTGTTAGAGTGCTGTACCTGGAGTAAGGAAGACTTGAGTTTCCATCCTGCCTCAGAGAATAGCTGTATGACCCTGGCCAAGTAATTTAATCTCTTTCTGCCTTAGGTCTCTCATCTGTAAAATGAGGTTTGGTTCCTGTGAAGAGTAAACACCTCTAGGCTATGTTCCCTTTTGACCACAAGCTCAAGCTCCTTAAACAACAAGCAGCAAGTCCTGGGATTAGTTGGTTTGAGAGACTGCTTTGGCCGGAGCCACAGGAACTTTTCACCCCGGGATAGTGAGGGGAGTTGGGCATTGGAGCCCAGGAAGATTGAGGGAATCTCTGCTGATGAGGAATGCCAGACCCAGTTGTTCTGTGAAGGGTGAAAAGTGAGGGGGGAGGGGTGAGAAGTAACCATAACAGGCTGCCAGGTGAGTGCAGATGTAGTGAGTGGGGTAGAAAGCCCCTGGCTGTGGGCACTTAGAGGAGGTTGGAGGTTTGGCTTTGGTTCTAGGCCAGAGGGGAGAATTGAGGATCTGGGGCAAGGGCACCATTTCCCATACCCTAGGGCTGGAGGTGATTACAAAAATCAAGCTATCACCACAAAAAGTGCACAGGCAAAGGAGAAAGCACCCAACCATGCTGTTCTGGGAATAGATTACCAGGGTTCCTCTTCAGAGGAGGATATAGAAATAAAGAAACCCCTAAAGAGCAACATAAAGTGGTCACCGGTCCAAAAATAATTTATAGAAGATCTTAAAAAAGATTTTAAAAATCAAATGACAGAGATGCAGGAAAAACTAAAAAAAACTAAAAAAAAATAAGAATAATCCAAGAAAAACAAGAAGGCTATGAAAGGAAAGTCAACAAATTAAAAAGGAGATCCAGAATCTTAAGGAAGAAAATTACACCTTGAAAATTAGAATTGGGCAAAGTGAAGCCAATGAAATTTTAAGAGATCAAGAAATAATTAAACAAAATATGAATAAGGAAAAAAATAGAAGAGAAAGAGAAACATAAGAAAACAACAGATTTGGAGAATACATCAAGAAGAGAAAATATAAAAATAATCAGAATAACTGAAAGTTATGATAAAAATGAATCTTGACACAATAATACAAGAAATAAAGAAAATTTTCATGAAGCATTAGAACAAGGGCAGGGGCAAGGAAGTAGAAATAGAAAAAAAATCCATTGATTACCACTTAGAAAAGATCTTATGAAGAAAACTTATGGAATATCATAGTCAAATTCAGAAACCCCTAGCTCAAGGATAAAATATTAAAAGCATCAAGATTAAAGCAATTTAAATATGATGGTGCCACAGTTAGAATTACACAAGACCCAGCAGCAGTGATATTAAAGGACCGCAGGTCTTGGAACACAATATATTGAAGAGCAAAAGAACTGGGGCTTTGGCCAAAAATATCATACCCTGCAAAGTTAAGCATTATCCTGAAAGAAAAAAATGGACATTTGATAAACTCTCAGACTTTCAAGACTGTGTTTAAAAAATCCTGAATTTAATAGATTCAACACAAGAACCAAGAGAACTATAAGGTAAATACGAAAGACTGATTACAAGGGATTCATAAGGACAGACTGTTTACCTTTTATATATATAAAATACATGTCTAAGATTCTTATTAATAATTGGGTAGCTCATAAGAAAGATTGGGGTAAACCTGACTATGATATGAATTTAAAAAGTAAAACCATTTAGGAACAGCTAAAAAGAGTAATTATTTTATACAAATGAGATTCAAGAGGAAGAATGGATACAGAGGAATTAGCTGGGGGAGGAGGGTTGGCAGTTCTGGTAACCAACCTACTTTCATTGGGAATGGGTTTAAGAGGGATACCTATATATTTAGAAGAGCATAAAAATCTCCTGAATTCAGAAGAAATAAAATGATAGGGTCATAGGGAGAGGAGAGAGGATAAGGGAGAAATTTTTAGAGGCGAGAATGAGGGAATAGGTAAAAGGGGGGTATTTAGATTTATGGGAATGGGAGGATAGGGGAGGGATGCTTAGATTGGGGTAGGCAAATAATAGGAGGGAAAGATAGTGGGTAGAAGTAAAGTAGAGGAGGCAGGAGGGATAGGAAACATGAGATATGCACAAACATAAAACAAAGATCAGGAATAGAATTTGTTTGGGAAAGAATATGTCTATATATGTATGTATATGTGTATATGTGTATGTATATATATCTATAGCTGTAGAGAAACATATCTAAACTTTATTGTAGCCTTGGGGAGGTGGGGGAGGGAAAAAAAGAACAAAGTAAAAGAAAACATGCACAGCAGAGAACTAAAGAAAACTCACAAGGAAGCAAAGAAACAATGGATAATTCTCAATACAATGTGTATTATTTATCATACAGCCTTTCTTGAAAATTTGTATATTGTTACATATTTTGAATCCTCTCTTATGTTCTGCTATGCACATGACATGCTTTTCCTTTCTTTCTCACCTTGTATTTGTTTCAATATTTAAGTTTATGACATAATTTTGTTTCTTTTCTCTATTCTGTATTTGTGTTGTGGCCCTTGAGTTTAAAATAATTTTTTTTAAAAAGAGAACAATATAAGGTCCCTGAAGGTCCACATAGTTTCATTTTGTAATAGAACTATGTGCTTTACGGAATTATTTTTAGATAAAATGTTAAGATTACAATCACAATAATACTGAGCCTCCAGTTAAGAAAATTCCTAACACTTAGGCAAAGTTTTGACTCTAATTTAAAATTATGTCTATCTCTTCTTAATTCCTGGCTTTTTTGTGAATGAGACAATAATAGGTTATTAGACATATTCTGTTACTAAAGTGGTGGATTTTTAAAATTGCCTTCAGATAAACAGGCACTGAGAGCAGAAAGTGGGGGAAAAGTGGACCTCTTCCTCAGAACTCTTTTCAGTCCTTGAGTTAGTACTACTGGAATATACATTACCTGAGTCTCCTGGTAGCCTATAGGGCTGACCTTTTCTGGCATAGTTTGATTACTGCCTTAGCCTAGTCCTACCTTCTTTTCCTCCTTTCTCTGCCCCTGGATTGCAGTCTTTTCTAGCTCAGCTCCTGTTGAACCCAATCCTTCCTCTCTGCTGCCAGATCATCAAAATTAGTCTTGGAGATTCTCAGATCAATATTCCTCACAGTATAATCGTATCTCTCACCCAATGACTTTGATTCAAGGAGGTGTAATAAGCCAATTTTTACTCAGTTCTAATTGGGAACTGTGATGAGCTAACAAAGATGATTATTTTAGGTGTTTGTTTAATCAATGAAGCCCCAACCTGGCAATTGGAATATATACACTTTTCACTTTCATTTCATAAAATACCCTTCTTTCTTTTGCTATGCATTAGCTTCTTCAGGAAGTTTTCCCAAATTCCCCTTCTTTTGTCCCAACAGCTAGAATACTTCTTCCCAAGCTACCTTGTCTTTTACTGATTTATATACATTTACTTTATACTTGTGAGTTATGAATGTATATAGGCACATTGTTTCCTCCATTAGAATGTAAATTCCTTCCAAGAAAGGATTACTTCATAAGACATACTTTTATAGCCAGTGCTTACCACCATGTGCTAGGCACAGGGTAGTTATTTAATAAATGTTTATAGATTGATTGTTGTGACATGCTCAAGCTTAATTTTGAAAGGAGCATATCCAGCAATAATCAGATAACATTAAACTAAAAAGTAAAAATATTAGTCTTTGGGCTGTGCCATTGCCCTAAGGTTACTTTTCAGGCTAATTTAATCAACCAAGCCCAAAACTTATAGTGGTCATTTAGATGTTTCAATGTTATTGAAAAAAGTTACATGCCAAGAATGCTTCTTCTAGTCCCAGGTAGAGTGGCAGCAACTAAGCATTTTCATTATTATTCTTCATAAACCACTCTGCCAGACTTAATAGTTACTTGAAGCACAACTGGAAAAGCTCAAGGTATATTACTATTTTGCTATGAAATAATCTCTTCCTAATGTTTCATGACTATGATGATACTTCCATGCTTGTGATTGGGTATACATAAGCACTGCTGCATAATTACCCACAGACTGTAATACAAATTGCCAAACAAAGACATTGTAGTTCATATATTTAGCTTCTGAAGACAGTGTTTTGCACAATTTATGTTAGGATATACTGAATAGGGCAATAATACCCAGTGTGAACTTGGGTAATACCATCTAAAGTGAATTTATCATTTCTTGCTAATTTAGAAACATACAACCTAACATCAGAGTACAGAATTTTTATCCATTAGAACTTAAGATGACATGTCAGATTTACAACAGAATGGTTGCATAGTCTCATGATTTGTTCTTTTGCATAGAAATATTGGTGCATGCTTTTTGAATGGAATATTTTACTGATAAATCATTATCCAAATTTATGCCATTACTATAGAAGAATGTATTCTAATACATCTCCTTAGAACCAGGGTTCTTAACCTGGCATCCATCACACATGCATATATGCTTTCTGTCTCTGTCTCTGTCTCTCTTTCTCTCTCTCTCTCTCTCTCACTCTCTCTTAGTTTTTACCAGACTGTCATAGGGGTCCATGACAGAATAGAAGTTAAGAGCTCCTTTCTTAGAGGATCTCAATGTGCCACAATTTAGGATAAAAATTTCTCATAAAAATTTAAAAAATAAAATAAAAAATTAAAATACAATAAAATAAAAATTAAAAATAAATTGAAAATTAAATTAAAATTAAAAATTAAAACATTATCTTTCATAAAATATGGTTAAATATCTCTTCTGGGCTTTAGGTTTCTCCATTGTAAATGAATGGCCTGGAGCTTATTAAAGGTTCTTTTTTTTAATCTGATAGACTCCTTTGGCAATTTGGTGAAGCTTATGGATTATTTCTCAGAATCCTATTTTTACATACATAAAATTGATAGGATTTAAAATTAAACCAAATTATTGAAATATAATTACTATTAGAAGAAAAAAAATGTTCACGGACCCTAGATTAAAAAGCTTTACAATAAATGGAATCAGAAATCTCTTAAAGTTTTATCATGCTATGCTTATATCATCCTTAGATTGTAATCTCCTAGGCAATGCAAGTTCCTTATACTTATTTTTATTCATAATGCATATCAAAATTCTAGTCACATAGTAAGTTATCAATAAATGCTTGATTGTCCTTACAATATTCAAGGTAAGAGTATCACTACGATTTTGATGACGCTACCTGATTGAGGATTGTGAACCAAGCCAAGTCACCAAAAAATGAAGTTGTAGGTGAGCAAAAACAGCAATGGAGAGCTACAAAGAGGGTCTGTGGTGTCTGTAACATATAATCAATGAAGAGTTGCCCAGAAGAAGTGTCTTTATAAGATGATGGTAGAGAGATGCATGATTAAAGAAGGTAGGACAATCACATACAAACATTGTGGAATAACCAATGGACAACATGTGCGCTTCATTATCATCCACAAAATGTCAAGATATCTAAGTCAAAACCTTTCATGTGTTAAATAGATTCCCTGTGGTCAATTTATCATAGGACAAAGGAGCCACATAGGATGAAAAGGCAATAATAGATTGATAACATGACTACTGAGAGAGTACTCACAATGATGAGATCACAGATCCATTGGAATGGAACATTCATACATTATTTAGTGTAAGTATGTGAAAATGAATTGCTTTCTTTGTATCTTTTTGGGATATTTTCATTTGATCTGACAGATCTCAAGAAATAAAGAGGCTCTGTAGGGAGTATGTTGCCCTGAATAGCTAACCAAACACATGAAGCAGTGGTCATATTTAATGGTACGTTATTTTTGGTTTTTGGTAATTTACCATTTAACAGAAAAGAAGGCTCTGTACTTGACTTTAAGAAGTTGCATCTATGTTGTCCATTGTGTTTGACACGAGTTTGTTTCCATTTTAGATTATCTTTACTTACACTGTATTGTGGCTTGTTTGACAGGCTAAACTTTTCTTCCTTCTGAATAACTTCACGATGTCTTCTAAAGTTTCTCTAAATTCATCATATTTATTATTCTTTATGGCATAAGTGAAGTTTAACCTAAGTATCTACAAAATAAACAAAAACTAATCTTTGGGGAATGGTGCTAATGTTTGGAAAGACGAAGAAAGGCCTGTGTTTATAAAAGGCAGGAAGGGATCTATACAAAGCACACTATGAAAAGGGACAAAATGATATGGCAAATAACATATAACAGAGCAAGTATATGTTTTCTTGGAAGACCCTATTCTAGAAGGAAGATAAATGTTATCATTTATCTTTTTAGTATTCTTGTGAAACAAGAGGAGGGTGTTCCCTTAAAATCATTCTCTTTTTCACTTTATGACAGAATTATAGCATTTGAGTGGACTCAAATATATTTTTTTGCACACCCTACCATCTACTCTGCACTTCAAGGAAATTAGTCTGCTTGCTCTTTTCAAATACTTCACAGGGAGTGGGTTTCTACCTCAGTGCCTTTGCACACACTATTACTAATGCTCGTAATATGTTCTCTCCAGCTCTGCCTATGGTCAACCTCTCTAGCCTGAAAGGCAAGATCAAGTTCTATTTTTTTTTTCATAAAACCTTTCCATTATACTGGACCCCCTATCTGAAATGACCTTTTAAGCCTCTGAACTCTTATAGTGCTTTTATACATTCCTTTTTAATTTGTCTGTTTTTGTATCAGTTAATTCTGACTATTTTTTTCTACCTTTTAGTAGAGTATTCCAATGGAAAAACCAGTACTTCTAGTATTCCTATTTTATCTCTAATGGCTACTATTCATGTTACTTTGGGCCAGTCATTGGCTTCTATTTTCTCATCTACAAAGTAAAGTAGTTGGACTAGATATCCTCTTTTTCTCCTTCTAAATCTAGAGCTGTGGTCCTATGGCTTTGTTTTTCTCTTTCTGAGCAAAAAAGGGTGTAGTGAGATTCATAGCTTACAGAACCAAGTTGATGATAGTACCTTATTACTTTTCCCTGTCCATAAAACATCTGGTGCATTATGATGTCAAGTTCCAACATTTTATGAAGGACAAAGATGACATCTAGGACAATGAATGAGTGGGAAGACATAATATACAAGGATTGTTTGCAAGAACTGGGGAGTTAGCCTAGGGAAGAGACGACTTGGGTTGGGGATTAGGCATAATAATTGTTTCAAGTATAGAATGTAAACTGAAAATTAGAGATACATTCATTATTTGTATTTGCATCCCCACCAACTATCACAGTGTCTGAAACACAGTGTTTAATAAACAAATACTTGTTGACTGATTGATTACTGTATATAAGATGAATTTGTACTTGTTTGGTGTGGCCCTACTTGATAGAACTAGAGGGATGAATGTGAGTTGGAGAGAGGCTGGATCTGAGGAAAACAAACAAACCCCTTAAGCAGCTAGGAGGCAGGATGAAGAAGGCTCAACTTGAAGTCGGAGAGACCTAAGTCGAATCTGGTTTCAGACATGAGCCCAAGGTCATGAAAATATAAAGGAATATCATCATTCATCACAGTAGAAAGCAGTTGACCTGAACATTAATAAATTTACTTTTAATTTAGGGGTTCATAACCTGAGGTCCAGAGGTTTCCTCCCCCCATTCTATCCCCAAAAAACCCTTTGGATAGATTTCAGAATGTCTTTGAACTTGGCTATAGAATTATTTTCACTAACCTCCAACAGATATTTAACATTTCCCATTATTTTGAAAAAAGCATTCAAAATCTTCACCAGATTACCAAAGAGATCTTTGATATTGTATCACAACTAAAAAAAGTAAAATATAAAGGGCACAAGGACTTAGGAAGACCATGTATTATAATGTTGAGTAGTAATAAAGGTAGGAAGGAGTGGCTACACAATCCCAAGGCACTTAATTTAAGAATGATATACAAGTAATTTTTGATCATTGAGATGCAGATTATCAATCATTATAGATTATTCTAAACAAATCTTAATTATCTTTGAGCTAGACATCATCACCTTCTCTGCTAAATAAAGGTTTTGCTGACTAATTCCCTACCCTATCAATACTGAAAATTAGCTTAGTCTACAGCTGCATTGTCTCCAATTGAATTGCCAGAGTGGAGTGTGAGCAGAAGATATTGGCCTGCTTTATAAGCTACTTCCAAAAAAATGTTGCTCCAATGAGCTAATTCTTTTAAATTAAATTTTATTTTTTTCTAATTGGGAAGTATTTATTTTATCTTCCTTCTGTTTCTATCCCTTCTGCTTCCCTTGGCCCCCTGGAAAAAGAGGAAAGAGAAAAAAGAAAATTAAAACAACTATACATAATCAAGCAACAGAAGTTTCCATATTGGCTATATCCCCAAATATGTGTTTTATTCTGTATCTTTAGTCTATTGCTTTTCTCTCAGAAGGTGGGAACTATTTTCCATCATTGGTTCTCTGGAATCGTGGTTCATAACTACAAAGATTAGAGTTCTTTAGTCTTTCAAAATTGTTCATTTTTATAATATTAATATGTTTCATGAATATAGTATAAGTAAAGGTTTTACTTTTTGCATTTTTTCTTTAAATTTTAAATTTATGGAATAAAGCAAACATTTCCATAACGTAGTACAATAAAAAAAGATGATTGCACATGAAACTGCAAATCTGCCATGTACAATTTGCTATTTCTTCTAAACACACAATAAAGTTATCATAAATTTTACCCTTTTTTCTTCACATATCCTCCCTGCACCCTAGAGATGGCTACCAATATGTGTGTGTGTGTATTTGTATGTGTGTGCGTATGTAAAATTATTCCATACATTCTTCTGTTTATCAGTTCTTTCTCAGAATGCAAATAGCATCTATCTTCATATGTCCTTTACTTTTAACATTTGTTTATAGTAGTCAAAATCACTTAGTCCCTCAAAGTTTCTGATAATACTGTATTGTTGTGACTGTATACAATGATCTGTTGGTTCTCCTGACTTCACTCTTCACCAATTCATATAAGTCTTTCCATGTCTTTCTAAGGTCACTGAGCTCATTATTTCTTATAACACAGCAGTATTCCATCACAACCATATGCCATAACTTGTTTAGCAATTCCCCAGTTGATGGGGATCCCTGCAATGTACACTTCTTTGCTACCATAAGGAGAGCTGCTATATACATCCTATTCACATTCAAAGTTATAATTACAATTTGTGAATTTCTTCCCATCTTATTTTACTCATTATTTTCTTTCTCAGACTGTCTTTTTACCCTATCCTTGTTACCTTATCTTCTCCCCTACTATCCTGCTCCCTATCCCATCTATCCCTTCAAGAGTAACCCCACTTTCTTCCCCCACCTTCCCAATCAACTCACACAATCCCAAAGTTCCTCCCCACTCTGTACTCCAATTTTCTCACTTCTCTATATGTTCAGAAGGCTTATACACCCTTCTGGATGTATACATTGTTTCCTCTTCAACCCAAACGAGGGTAAGGTTCCAACATTAGCAGCCCTCCACCCCATCTGCTTTCTCTGTATTAGTTCTTTCTTTCAAGTCCCATTTTAATAATACTTTTACTTTTTTCCTACCCAATTTCATTTTTAGAATCACCCCATCATATACAACTCAGCCCCAATCTTTCCTTCAAACTACCTTAGTAATGATGACAGTTTTAAGATAACTGATGACATTTTCTCATACATATAAGTATGCATGTGTATTGGTAAACAAAATGGGCTCTTAGCACTCAGTTCAACCAAGTGCCCTCGAAGAGTTTGGCTTTTGTTTCCTTTGAGTAATTCAGTGTATTACATTGAGTCTTACTAAGTGCTAAGCCCTAGGCTCTAACCCCTATTAGATGTTAACCTAATCTATGTGGATGTGAACCTCCCAGGGTCCTAAGGGGAGGGGCTAACTCAAAAGCCAATCATAGCAGCCTAAGTTCTCGTCATTCAGATGATGTTTGACAACATCTGAAGTCCTATAAGAAGAGAGGACAGAGCCATCTGCGCAGGGCTCTCATCCGCCATGGTGTTGATGTGGAGACTCCAGGCAGCTATAGCTAAGAGCCCTCCAGCTTGTAACCTGGATGCTGAGACTTTGTTAAACTCTGGTAACTATGTATCGGGATTTGAATCAGACAAGGTCTGTCTGTCCATATCTGTACTTTGTATTTTGCTCTGAAGTTCAGGGTGCTGGTTTTTTTCCCCTGAACTAAGTAAATGATATTTGTATGCTGAATTAAAGTAAACTTGTCAACCCCTTAACATTGCTTTCCTTACTAACACAGATCAAAAGAACCTGTGCTTTTGCAGAGTGTTGGCAGCTTTCTGGGTGCTGGTTGTTGGTGGATCTTACACCCCCACAGAAGCTACTAGCCGAATTGTTGAAACAGCATGCATGTATGTCCATGTATGTATACACACATATATACATGCATTCACATTCATACATATATGTAAGGGCAAGCAAAGTGGAACTTTTTTTTTTGTCTTTAAGTGCTTCTCAGCATCAAGGTAATTTAATGCCTTTGATTGAATCTTGCCTTTGTTTGTACAAAGGCCCATACTCTTTTGCTAGTTAAGCCACGAAAGGTGTGAAGCCCTCGAGAGATATGAAGCTCTCTGACCCTGAAATAGTATGTGAATACTCTGAGGTTAGCATTTTATATAGTATGTGAATACTCTGAGGTTAGCATTTTATTCGGGGCGCCTTCATCTAAACAGTGTTGGTGATGAGAATCTGGATAGCTGTTGAAAAAACCCCCCTGGCTTTGAAAATCCAGATGGTGGTGCTTTTCTCTCTGGTAACTATGCATGTATAGCTATGATCAGACAAAAGCCTATTTGTTGATCTGTTTATATTTTCTGTTCGTAATTTCTGTTTGTATTTCCTCGGAAGTTCAGTGTGCTGACTTTTTTGCCTGAACTAACTGAATAATATATGTATGTTTAATTTATTTTTATTTAATATGTTTAGTTTTCAGCATTGATTTTCACAGGAGCTCGAATTACAAATTTTCTCCCCATTTCTACCCCGCCCCCCACTCCAAGATGGCATATATTCTGGTTGCCCTGTTCCCCAGTCAGCCCTCCCATCTGTCACCTCACATCCCCTTTTCCCTTCCTTTCCTGTAGGGCAAGATAAATTTCTATACCCCATTGCCTGTGGATCTTATTTTCTAGTTGCATGAAAAAAAAACTTTTTTACTTTTGAACATCTATTTTTTAAAACTTTGAGTTCCAAATTCTCTCCCTTCTTCCCTTCCCACCCACCCTCCATAAGAAGTCAAGCAATTCAACATGGGCCACATGCGTATCATTATGTATAACCCTTCCACAATACTCATGTTGTGAAAGACTAACTATATTTTGCTTCTTCCTAACCTATCTCACTTTATTGAATTTTCTCTTTTGACTCTGTCCCTTTCCAAAAGTGTTTGTTTTTGATTACCTTCATCCCCATCTACCCTCCCTTC
>CM053622.1:722102215-722131320 GCA_028646595.1 Phalanger gymnotis | reverse complement strand
GTTGTTTTCTTCAGTATATTTTTCAGTATTTTTTTGGGTCTCCTTTAGCAAGTCATTGACTTGTTTTTCATGGTTTTCTCGCATCCTTCTCATTTCTCTTCCCAATTTTTCTCTACTTCTCTAACTTTCTTTTCCAAATCCTTTTTGAGCTCTTCCATGGCCTGAGATCAGTTCATGTTTTTCTTGGAGGCTTTTGTTGTAGGCTCTATGACTTTGTTGGCTTCTTCTGGCTGTATGTTTTGGTCTTCTTTGTCATCAAAGAAGTATTCCAGAGTCTGAGACTGAATCTGGGTGTGTTTTTGCTGCCTGGCCATGTTCCCAGTCAACTTACTTGACCCTTGAGTTTTTCAGCAGGGTATGCTTGTAGACTAAAGAGTTCTATGTTCCAAGCTTGGGGAGATGCACCAGCTCTGCAACACCAGCACTCCTCCTTCCCCAAGAACCCCCAACCCAGACTGGGCCTAGATCTTCAGCAAGCTCTTCACTCCTGCTCTGATCTACCACTTACTTCCTCCCACCAGGTAGGCCTGGGGCCAGAAGCAACTGCAGCTCTAGTTCTGTAGCTGCCCCACCTCTGCTGCCCCAGGGGCGGTGGCCGAACTGCAAACTCCCTATCCCCAGCAGCTTTTCCCTCTAACCTTCTCTGTTGTCTTTGCTGTTTGTGGGTTGAGAGGTCTGGTAATTGCTGCAGCTCACTGATTCAGGACGCTAGGTCATGCTCCGCCCGGATCCCGGTCTGGTCGGTCCGCGGTCTGGTCAGTCTGTGCCGCCCATGCTGGGCTCTGTTCCGCTCAGCTCCCCTCTCCTGAGCTCCCAGCTCTGTGCGGGATAGACCTTACCCAGAGACTATCCAGGCTATTCTGGGCTGGAGCCCTGCTTCCCTCTGCCACTTTGTGGGTTCTGCTGTTCTAGAATTGGTTCAGAGCCATTTTTTTATAGGTTTTTGGAGGGACTTGGTGGGGAGCTCACGCTAGTCCCTGTTTTCCAGCTGCCATCTTGGCTCTGCCCCCTGTATGTTTAATTAAAGTGAGATTGTTAACCCCTCAAAGTTGCTTTGCTTAGAAAAGCAGATAAAAGAATCTGTGCTAGCAGCCCTACTGTGTGCTCTTATTGTTGGTCTTTCACCTCCACAGCAGCTGTTAGCAATATTGTTTAATACTATCGTGCCAGGAAGACAAAAATGGGCTTAGTTTAACGGGTGCCCTTGAGGAGTTTGGCTTTTGTTTATGGTGAAAGTACTTTCACCTGTTAAATGCTAAGCCCCAGGCCCAAAGCCCTATCAGGTGTGACTTAAAAGGGGCCAATTCGGGAACCAATGGGTCTCTGGACTCTGGTCTCTAGTCGTTGACTTGAGAACGCCAGAGGCTTGGCTGCGAGGAGAGGCGACAAAACTATAGCCGGAAAAAAATCCGAAGCAGAGCCGACCCCTGTGTGGACCCAGGAGTTCTAGTGGTGAATATGATTTACGCCATCTTATTTTTTTGTGGCCTCCTGGCTACTCTTGTGAGGCGGGCCTACTGGGCTGGAGGCTTGTGTTCACAATACTGGAATGGGGAGGTTGGTTCGCTAATTTGTTGCTCTGGGCCCTGAATAAATTTTTGGATGCCTTCTGCTTGGAGAATTCTGTATACCCATTGATTTTGAACCATTCTGATATTTATATGATCCTTTTTGAGATCAGAAATTCGGCCTTCCTACTACAACTATACCCCCCCCCCCACACACACACAGTTTGTCCTTAATGAATACCTTATCACTAGTCATTTATGTTCTCCTTATATTTCTTCTGGATCTTTTATATTGAATTTTCCATTGAGTTCTGGTCTTTTTGTTATAAATACCCAAAAGTCTTTCAGTTTTACAAATGTCTATTCTTTTTTCATTCAGGATTATACTCAAATATACATGAGTATAGTATATGTATGAAGCAAATTGTTATTAGTTGAGCTCCTGTAATTTTCCTTCTATGTTTTTTTCTTGGTTTTGCTCTTTGCAACTATTTACCACCTTCATTACCATACCCACCCAATACACATAACCTTCCAAAATAGTTTTGAAGCCATACATCACTATCTCAAACCATATAATCTTGCTTATCCTCCTAGACCTGTTACTTTATAAATTGCCAGCTTTGATCTCTGTCTTGGTTACTATTAACTCTCTTTGATCCTTAGACTGGACCATGGACTTGTATGGTGTTGCAAATCTTAAGAGGAAATGTCATGTAGAAAGAGCATTGGAGTTAGGGAAAAGGGTTTAAATTCCAGCTCAGATATTTAGTAGTTTTAGAACTTTGGGCAAATCATCTCCTCTCTTTGAGTCTGTTTCCTCCTTTAAAATTAATGGTATTTGAACTTTTTTTGTAAAGTTATGATTATTTGAAAACACATAATTACAGTTCTTTATCATGCATAGTATCTAAGGCTGTAGTCCTGGGTTATTCTATGAAGTGGTTGAGGTTCCAGGTAACAGGGTTAGCTCTAGGCCTTTCAGAGTGGTCCTAATCATTCTTTCTTTCTCAAATAGGCAACCCAGGACAAAAATAACCAATCTATAGCTCTTTGAAAGCAATATATAGTTAGGTTTTTCTGTGGATTGTTTATTTTTTTCCTTTTAAAAGTCACGAAGTTTTCATGGTGTTATATTTAACTTTGAGCTAACACCTTCCAGTCTTTGAAAAGGCCTGCGCAGTGTGATATGGCAAGGAGTTTAGGAGGCAAGCAAAAACACTCCCAGTGAAATCAAAACACATGAGCTCAATGGGAGGAACTTTTATTCCTTGAGGAGGACCAATTATATCAATATACCTGGAATTTGTAAAGATCCTTATTTACTAAGGCAATTTCCCTGCCCTCACAATATTGGAAATGAAATCACAGCAAGACAAGCTGTCAGATACTGGGCATTTCAACTGACCTCACTTATGCCCTCCCGCTCTCTTCCTAGCTTCTCATAAGACTTTTCTTCTCTTTTTAATGTCATAGTGAGGGAAAATAAATATTTCAAATGCTTCATACTTCCAAAGATCTGTGATTTTTCTCAGTATTGGCATTCTTTTTAGCTATGCAATAGATGACAGATCTAGGCCTGAAAAGACTGGGATGTGAAACAAAGCCTTTGATTCCCTAGTTGTGCTGCACTGAGCCTAGTATAATGGCTTGCACCTAACAGGGTTTAATAAATATTTGTTTAATTGCACTGAATTAATGCAGATCCCATGAGCTTATCCTATGTCTTAGACTATCTACACAAATTCCTCAATCTGGCAAATTTCTATACTTGTAACCTTCTATGAACTTTATTGGATTAAGTATCAGATAAGAAATGCATAAAATATTATAAGGCCCATTTCCAAAGCCTTTCCTGATTAGAGAAAAAAAAATGCCAGTGTTTTAATTTGATGGCATAGCCTGGTGAATAATGACTCATGATTTGCCATGACACAAAGCTAAAAGGGAAAGTTGTCTGACAGAATAAGTATACCAAAATATTTCCACAAATTAGAATGATAAGTTGAATCTAATAAGGTAGAATTTAAAGTCTTATGAATATGGTCCAAAAATTCATGATTAGGATGGGGGTGATGTGACTAGACAAAGTTTCCTTTGAAAAGGATTATGGTTATTTTAATGAACTGCAAAATCATTGAGAGTTAGCTAAAATGATTGCTGCTATCTTACTGGTAATAAATAAGGAATTGTGCCTTGTTAAAGGAGGTCATTTTCCCAATTTATTATACTATGACAAAACTGCATAGGAAGTATTGTGTTTGTTTCTAGGCACAACATTTAATTTTAAGTAGGGTAGCTATCTTTGCTAGGAAGACAATAATGTAGGGTAAATATCACCAGTCATCCCCCCACCCCAACCCCACTCTTGCTAGGTGCCAATGTAAAGATTATCAAAGTCTCAAACTGAATACATGACAATCACCATCTTCTAGGAAACATGATGGGAGTAAAAAACAAAACAAATATTTATCCATCTTGGATTTAGATCAGGAACCCTTTCTTGGCGGGGGGGGGGGGCTCTTTAGTGACTCTCTTGTCTTGTATATCAACTGGCTGGGATGAAGCCCTTCTAATACAAGCTAAAAAATACTGATTCTTAATATGCCCCCCTCCTTGTACATGACAGCAGAAAGAGAGAATTGTCATACACACAACACACAAATACACACACACACGATACACACAAATGAAGAATAACAATTTCTCACCTAACCCTAAAGAAGACAACTCCACAATGACAGGCAATAGTTTTAGCAGGGGGCACCAATTGTAGGTAAAAAGATATAGCAAGGCAATGGTGGATAGCAGAGCCCCAGGACACTATGAAAGGAGTTTTGAGAGACAGAGTCAAGAAGTAGTGAGTCTCAGCTGGTTGTCATAAGCAATGCCATGCTTATGTCAAGATGCAATCTTTTCTCACTTCAAGAATATGTTGTCAAGACAACATTATTTTCTGAAATGTGGGAAATTGTATTGATTAATTGTTCAAGGGGGTCTTGGATGGGAAAAAGATGTTTTCAAAGTATTCTCTGTTACTGATTTGATGTTCTGTCCTAGTTAAAGCTTTACTATTTGGTTAACAAAGCCTGAAATCTATTGGTAGAAAACTCACTAGATGAAGCCATATTTTCACAATATGAAGTTATTATGATTACCCAAAGCACTCCACAATGAACCACAGGTAGTAATGGGATACTACCAACACAACATTAGGAAGGACTGATAAAGTGGAATGATTCCAGAAAAGTGACCAAGATGATGAGAAGACTAGAACCCATACTATATGAGGATTGTTCAAAGGAAATAGGGATGCTTAGCCTGGAGAAGAAAAGTCTTGGTGGTACAGGGGTGGGTGGGTGGGTATGCTAATTTTCTTCAAATATTTGACTACTATTTTATTTCAAAGGGAGGAGGTAAGTTTTGCCCAGTTACAGAGAATTGTAAAAGAAACAATGACTGAAAGATACAGAGAAGCAGATTTCATCTTGATGAAGGAAAACTTCCCCTAATAATTGGAACTATCCAAAAATAAATGGTCTGCTTTGAAAAGAGGTGTGCTACCTATATTCTGTATATTCTCTAGTTTGATGATCACTTCTCAGTGATGTTGTTGGATGGGATCTTGGTCAGGGAAGATTTAGAGTAAATGATCCCTGAAATTCTTTTCAATTGTGCGATTCTCAGCTTCATAGAGGCAACCTTAATGGCGAATTTCTAACCTTGCAAGCCCAAGTCCTTTGCTATAATACAGTAGTGATTTTCAAACTAGTGCCTAGGATTCAGGAAACCCATCTATCACATCAATTCAAGTCAACAAGCAATTATTAAGTGCTTACTTGGTTCCAGACACTCTGCTCAGCATTTTAAATGTGAATTCAAGAGGAAAGATCTTCCCTTATATGTTGTGAGAAGAGCCTGTGTAATTACAGAGGAATAGAGGAAAAGGGAAAGTTTGGGGAATAATTGCTGTGGGGAGTGTGAACAAGGTCTATCAGAAAATAAAATTATTGACATGCACCAGAAAAGGTATAATTAAGATTAAATAACAAAAATATGTGCTAGACACAGTAAGCCTGATCATGTACTTTCTCTAGTGACACTCAGTGATTCACTTTAAGTAGTGAAGGTAGATGTTGGTGTGACCTAGGGTTGAGACTTAGAAGTTTGTAAATGAATGAAGAATAAGGGTGCACAGGGTTTAACAGTGGGTGGGGAGAGCAGAGGAGAATGAAGGAGACTGGTAGTCATGATAAGTAACATTGCATAAGTCAGCCAACAAGCATTTATTCAATACTTACTCTGTTTCAGGCACTATGCTAAGGGCTAGGCATAAAAGGAAAGGCAAAAATACTGTCCCTGCCTTCAAGCTTACATTCTAATTAGGGAAGACTACATATAAATGGTGGGAGAACTATGGGTGCTATCTCAAAGTACATAGACCCTATATGGAGAACGGATACACAGATGAGTTTACAGAGGGAAAAATACAAATAAATAAAATCTAGTTCTGAAGGGAAGGCATTGGCGATAGATTGAGTTCAGGAAAGGCTTAATGAAGAAGATGGTCTTTTAACTGTATATTAAAGAAAGAGAGAGTTTTGTTTCAAAGTGAAGGTGAGGAGGGAGTATATTTCATGCATGGAATATACTCCCTCCTCACCTTTTACTTCACTTTGCAAGAGTTCATATACATCTTCCTAGGTTTTTCTGAAACTCTTCTGTTCCTTATCTCTATCACAATCACATATTACAACTTGTTTAGCCATTCCCCAATTGATGGACATCCCCTCAATTTCTATTTTTTTGCCACCACAAAAAGAGCTGCTATAGATATTTTTTTATATAAACAGGTCCTTTTTCTTTTTCTTCATCTCTTTGGAATAGTAGTGGTGTTACCAGATCAAAAGGTATATACAGTTTTATAGCCCTTTGGACATAGCTCCAAATTGGTCTCCTGAATGATTGGACCAGTTCACAACTCTAGTGGATTTCATTTATACCACATTGCTTCTCCAACTTGTCCATATTCTCACTGACCATGTCTACCTGATGGCATTTTTGTCCAACTGTCTTTCTGCTGCCTGAATATCTGGGACAGGATATATACGGACACATTTTTTCCCCAAAGGCAAGATGGTATTGATTATTTTTTTTCAAATTGTTTCATCATCATTTCATGACTGAGCTAATTAATATCATTTTTCCAGACAAATATTTTAGGCCGCTATGCCCTGTAGAAATAACTGCCATTAGAAGGGCTGATGTATAGTCCCTGCTAGGTAAATCAGGATTTTTTTTTTGTTAGATCTTGAAGCCTTTCCTGGTAGCTGTCAAGGAAGATGCATTCATCAAACTTTTCTTTGTTATCTCTATAGGTTGTTAGCAGTGCCTCTTCTACTATTAAACAAAGACCTCATTGACATTCAATAAACATTTTGAAAGTGTGTACTATGTGGCAGACACCCTGCTAAGCACTAGAGATACAAACTGAGGCAAAAATAGTTCCTGCCCTCAATGAATTCATACTCTAATGTGGGAAATAAAATATAAATACATACATACAATACATCTGCAGAGTAAATATATGGAAATCTTAGATTGGGAGGCACTAGTTGGAAGAGCTTTGGGAAAAGCTTCTTACAGGAGGTGAGGGGTGGGTTAAATCTTGAAACTAGGGAGTATAAGAGTTGATGCTGGGATGGTGGAACATTCCAAGAATCAGGTAAAGCCAGGGCAAAGGCATAGAGACATGGATGAAATGTAATATTCTAGAAAGAACAAGTTGACTGATATAGCTGGAACAAAATATGAATGGAGGTGAGGTAAAATATAAAAAAAAAGCTGGAAAGGTAGTATAAGGGAAAATATCAAGAGTTTTACATGGCAAATAGAGGACTTTATATTTGATCCCATAAGTAATATAAAACTACTAAAGCTCATTGAGTGAAAGTGAATACAAATCTAGGATAATACCTGCTGGGATAGTCTTCAAGGTACTGTAGCAAAATATGTCATTAGGCATATATATGTTAGGAACAGAAGATGGGTTGATGATATATTGAAGGCAAAGTAAAACATCTGGGCAGCTCGAATATTCCCTTGATATATCCATGATGTCAGGGAAAATTGGGGCAGGGTGAGCCCCAGTGACAAAGATATGGAAGAGCATGGACAAGAATCATAGAAGATATATAGGCAAGGAATGGGTGTGATCGCTTTCACTGGAATATCCTAAATGAGGAGATGCAGATGTATTTAAGTATTTTGAGTAAATAAAGAGTACTTTACTAGGTGATAGAAATACAGAAACAACATGAAAAAATAGAACTTGCCTAAAGGAGCTTATTTCTACTTGTCAGAGCATGTTATGGTCAAAATAAGATAAATTGAGACACATGATTCTGAGCATGATCAATTTACTAGTAAACATGAATTTGCCAATAAATAGAATCTCAGCTTCCTTAGCAAAGCTAAGATACCAAATGAGAGAGACAGCTGTCTATTATAGCTTTGGGAAATAAAAACAAAGAACAGGACTCCATAGGGAAGGAACAAGTTATGATTGGTTAAAAGATCTCAGCATCACAAATGAAATATTATTGGTTACAGAGCTGAGGTGTGGGGGGCAATATTATTGGTTGGAAATTGGAAATGAGGGGCTAGCAACACCCTCATCCTTTCCTCCTGTGAATAAGAAACCTTCATTTTTTGAATCCACCTGCAAGATTAGAGATAGTGGATCAGACTTCTTTGAACAACAAAACCAGACATCCTTGAAGGATAGCATGGTGATATAAAGACATTAGACCAGACTCTCTGGTGTACGTACACATCCCTCAAGCATAGCAAATTTCCTTGGGGCAAGAATACAACAGTAATTAGTAGGAGAACTGACTTTCTAAACAACTCGTTACAGGCCAGCTGAATTTTTGGTCTAAGTTCAGAGACAAAACCCCACAACTTAGGCAACAACAGGACAAAACAAACTAATTGTAAATAGGACCAATTAAAAGATGATATAAAATCAATCTGATTATTTCAGTCAGGAATCATTTTCTTTAATCAGTCTTCTAGTGATAAACTTTTCAAAAATTAGCATATGACAGTTTTCTGATGCCACACATCATTCATTGCAAGACTATAGTTGAAGTCTTTCCAGCTTGGTGTAACATTTGTCATAGCTAAGAATCTACTGTATGAACCTTCAAGAAACCAATGTCACTTTCACAGAAGAAGGCATCCAAGTAAGTTTTAAGTGGAGTATGTATAGCACTGGCATTGTACCACTATTAATTCCCCAATCAATTTGCAAAATATTTAAGTTATAAAAATGGGATCCTAATTAATATTAGCTTACCATTTATATAGCATTTTAAAGTTCACCCAGTGATATCTCTAACTCTACTCAGAATGGATTATGTAATATGACTATCATTATACCCATCATACAGTTGAGGAAATAGTGTCAGAGATTAATTGTTCCAGTTAAAACCAATCTAGTTGCACAGCTAGAAAGTGTCAGAAGCAAGATTTGAACCTAGATCCTCTACCTACTCCATCACTCTTTATACCACACCATCCGTTCTCTTAAAAACAAAAACAAATTAATAACCACATATTGGCTTCAAAACATTTTGAATCAGTAATTGGAGCTAAGAGATTGATTTGTTGATATTAGCATTATAAAGGTTATTGTCAGAAATCCGAAGTGCCTCCAGAAATTTATATGTACCATGCAAAACCCACACAGTAGTCACATCTGAAACTTCACTCTAGAGAAGCTGTTGGAAGTCTGTAGCATTTATTCTGAAGAGCACACACAGAAAGAAGTTTAACATTATATGGGCTACTGCCCCACCCTCATCCCCACTCCCTGAAGCATTCAGATTAGTAGTAACAACCCTTTTTCCAATGTATTTTTAACAGTTGGCTCTTACCACTCCAGCAAAGTAAAATCACACTTTGTATGTTTGCAAGCCATTTGTAAAACGTTAATCTCTTCTTTGGAGAGTGGTGTTTTTCATTTTTAAACTAATTTTCAAGAGGACAATAAGGGTAATAGTTGAGAGCTTTCATTTCCTTTTCCCCTTTCCCAGCTTTTTCATAATGAAATGAATTTTGTTAAGTAAACACCTGACATAGAGCAAACGATTTGTTTCCTGATGACATCCCTTTGTAGCTCTGTGACAAATTACAATTAACTTAATGTTCTAAAGCCTTAATTTCTTCATCTGCAAAATGGGTGAGGTTTGGCATCTTTGAAGTCTTTTTAAACAAGAGACAAGGAGACAGAAATAGATGTTATGGAATTAGGGTCCACAAAACATGGCGACAGTAGAAAGAACAATGGATTAGTGTTTGACGATTCAACTCAGATCATGACTCTATTGCTAACAACTGGTAGAACTTGGATGAATCTTTCTGTGAGATGATGATTATTATTATAAGAAAATCATTCTTTTTTCATGCTATGGTGTTCAGATAAAAATGTTCCTAGGATAAGTCATTATTATTCTTTTATCTTTAATGTTCTCTGGATATTTTCCCCAATGGAAAAATGGCATTATTGTTATTATTATAACTGTTGCCTCTACTATTGCAATTGTTGATCTATTTGGGATTTATTATGTTAAAATGTGCTCGTTTCAATATCTTTTTCAGAAAATAAATGATTTGTGTTTCTCTGAAAAGTTTCAAAGCTTTCTTTTGTTTAACAAATAATTATCATTTAGATAGAATTTATGATTCATAATATGTTCTCTTCTACCTCTGAATTATAGCACATCTCTCATTGTATTGGCATAATTAACTCTTTTACAGATTAGGAAACTGAGACTCAGAAATGTTATATGACAAGTAATAATTACAAAGTATCATAGACACAGACTAAGTATCAAAGGCGGGATTTGCATTTAGATAGTTCTGACTCCAGCTCCAAGACTTTAGTTATTAGGTCACAGATTTTCGTAGATGGGGGACAAGGTAGTTGTGAAGAAATTACCATCTGTAGCAAAGCTGTCCATTACTTTCCAATATCTTGGCCATTCATTCTTTAGATATAAGTATCTATATAGTTCTATATGTCTATATAGTTCTCTATATATCTATATATCTATACAGATAAGTATCATATATAGTTCCTGAGGCATGTGTTACAAACTGTACTGAGTTATTTAACTAGAAAAGTAAAATGGCAAATCTAGGAATTATTCATCAAAGTTGATGTAGACAAACAACAAGAAAAAACGAGAAAGAAGTATTCAACTTTTCCTTGCATGGTGTGAATCATATTGATTTGCTACTTTAGTCAATGAATTCATAAATAAATTAAGTAATGGATTTTTTAGGGGTATGGAGAGGAAGGGGTGACTAGAATAAGCCAAGACTATAGTCTTGCAGTATATTACTGATTCCCTTAAATGTGTTATGCTTATAAGGAGGATCCCTGCACTATTAGGACACCAGGGCAGAGACAGTCCAAAAGGACTATCTTATTTGAGAGCATCTTAGAGACTCTAGAGTTAAAGAAGCAGCTTAGGAAGCTCTGTAATCTGTAAGGAAGAAAAACTGAACCACTGAGACAACCTGGCTCAAGGTTGATGGTTAAAATAGTGATAAAACATACAATTTGGCCACTAGAGACATGAGGGATATTAATGAATTTTCAGATCGATCCAGGTCTTTGCTCAAAATTTGGGTGCTTCAAAAACATCCTTTAAATCAATTAAGTCATTTATTTCCTGGTATTCTCATCTTTCTCTTATAGTTGATGATTCTGTCTCTGTTGAATAACTGCAGATTGCAAATCATTTTAATGTTTATTCCCCCAATTGACTTTCTTTTCAGATGTGAATAATTCATCTACACTTTTTTTCCTAGAGTCCCTAGTGCCAGATCCTATTGTATGAAATGCTAATGTAATCTTGATCATGTTTTGTAGTCAAAAGAACAGAGAGCAAAGCAAATTCAAGTCTTTTTGAAAACATGACCTTAGTTGAATGATGTTTTTTTTTCTGTAAAAGAGAAAAAAACAATAATGAATCTAAAAAGACCTAAGTTGTTCAATAGTTCCTACTTTATTGTAGTATATTTCAGGGAGGGGAGAAGGAAAAACATTATTACTATGTAAAAGGATGTGAATATAAATGATGATTATTTGTTAAACAAAAGAAAACTTTTGAAAATCTTCAGAAAAATATAAATAATTTATTTTCTGAAAAAGGCACTGAAACAAGCACATTTTAACATGAAAATTCCCAAATAAGAGCAACGGTTACAATAGTAGGGGCAATAGTTATAATAATTACAATAATGACATTTTTTTCCATTGGGGAAAATATCCATAGAAAACTAAAGATAAAAGAATAATAATGACTTATCCTAGGACCCTTTTTTTATCTGAATGCCATAGAATGAAAAAAAGAATGATTTTCTTATAATAATAATCATTATCTCACAGAAAGCTTCGTCCAAGTTCTACCAGTTGTTAGTAGTAGAGTCATGATCTGAGCTGAGTCTCCTCACGCTAAACCATTGTTCTTTCTACTGTTGCCATGTTTTGTCAACTCTCATTCTACAACATCTATTTCTATCTCCTTCTCTCTGTTCCCCTAATTTATAATCTATCTGAAGGGTGTCTATCGCGTCTTGTTTGTAATATGCCATTAGGTACCACTAGTCTTCCAACTTCAAATTTTTCCCTTCTTCAGTCCATGCTTCACACAGTTGCCAGAGCAATTTTTCCTAAATGTCAATCCCTAAAAATCATGTCTGTCATATCTACCTACATGATATGATTTAAGAAAGACTTCTATGAAATCTCTCTTGTGCAAATATTTTCTTTAATCTCACAACCTGATATTCTTCACTTTGATGTGTCACACAGTATGACATTATTTGAGTTGATTTAATTTGACTCAATAATCTACTAAATATAAAGGAATGCATTATTCCTGGAGAAGATAAAAAAAAGTTACACAAGAAGCTTCTGCCCTCATGGTGCTTCCAGGCAAGTAAGAGAGATGTCATTTATATATGTGTATGAGTGTGCATAAATTATAATATTGATATTAATAATATTCTACATATTAGACTCATCTACCAGAAATATATTTTTTTAAATTCAATATTAAATTAATATGCAAGCATTTCTAGTTTGGGAAGAGAGATATCCAAATTGGCATGGTCCAGATGCCTTCTGACTTGGGTAACATATAGGAATCTTTAATGGGGGAAAGATCCTGATACGTAAAAATATAGTTTAGATTATCATTCCAGAATTGCTGAACAACAATTCTATTCCCTTCTGGACTGTTGTATTCATTCTTGAAGTGAGAAACCCTTTCCTTGGGACTGGTAGCTAATTGGTACAGTGTATAGAGCATAGGACCTCTAGTCAAGAGGATCTAAGTTCAAATCTGTTCTCAGATAATAACTAGCTATGTGACCCTAGTCAAGTTACTAAACATTTTTTAGGCACAGGGGGGCTAAGTTTTTTCTTGAGTAAGGTAATAGCTCTTACCACCCATGGTTATTGTGAGGATTAAATGTGATAATATTGTAAAACACTTTTATTTTTCAAATCTTAAAGCACTATATTAATGCTTTTTTTGTTGCTACTTGTTAATAGTAAGAAGGTAGAGAAAGACACCTCTTCCTCTGAATGGAACAATGGAGAAGCAAGTAGGGATATTGGGATGATTTGAACTGTATAATTGGTTAGATAATCTGGGAAACAGAAAATCTCCAATTTCAGCATCTTTGGAATCTAATATTCTCTGATAAAGTTCCCCAGTTTTGTGAATGTTAGGTTGGCTTGTTTATCATCTAAGAACCCTAGCTCAAATAGTGCATTGCTGTTGCTGTTTGTGTATTTTCAATGGTATCTGACTACGACCCTATTTGGGGTTTTCTTGGCAAAATGCTGAAGTGATTTACCATTCCCTTCTCCAGTTCATCATTTTAGAGAAGAGGAAACTAAGGGAAACAGGGTTAAGTGACTTGGCCAGTAACACACATCTAGTAATTGTCTAAGGCCAGATTTAAACACAGGAAGGCGAGTCTTCCTGATTCAAGGCTCAGAACTCTATCCACTGCTCCACTTACTTGTTCCAATGTTCCAATGCATTGTACTTGGATTTAGAAAACCTGGATTGGAGTTCTAGCTTGGTTCCTTGCTAGCTGTGGGTGAGTCACTTTCACTTTCTGAGGCTTCATTTACTATATAAAGGACCTTAGTTTTCACCTAATCCACCCTCCTTTTTTATGGAAGAGGAAACTAAGATCTAGAATGGGGAAGTGACTTTTTCAAGGTCACACAAATAACAAGAGAGCAACTATTCTAAATCCAGTCCTCTCCACACTAACAACATGAAAATAATTTTGCTACCTACATCATAGGCTTGGGTAAAATTCAAATATAAGCACATAAAGTTCTCTGTAAACTTTAAATTGTTATAAACATATATGTTTTTGTTATTGTGCAGACACAAAATAATATATTCTACTGTCATTAGGAAAGTAATGATGCTGTTGAAATTTTAGGAAGAGTCTCTGAGCTTCTTCAAGATGGAACTCTTCTATTCTCTAACATCTGCTATTTATTATTATTTTTGAAGCTATAATTGTTGATTCAAGAAACACTTAATTGCATTTCAAATAAGAAATCCCCAGAAGCTCTGTGATAAGAAAAGGCCTAGCTGGTTTCCATAGAAATGTACTTGTATTTGTTTTCTTCTTAGCTTCTATTATTTACTGGGAGATATTGACAGAGATAAGTTTGTGTTCCACTACATGGAGCTGCACACACAGTAATGACCAGACACAAAATATCTGCACAGAAAATGTCCATTTCAGAAACCACAATTAGAAAGCAACATTAATCTTTGTGTCCATCCTAGGAAAGTGGTATCCATTATAATGTGGTGCATGTCCCAGGATGCTTTTTGTTCATTTTCTTGGCATTGTATATAATGGCTTCCATTCAGGTGGAGAAAATGGGAAAACATTTGGCATGTGTAGCTTTTTTTTTTTCATATATGGAACCAGTAGGGGCAAGAGGAAGGGAATAACCATTTATTTAGGTGAAGTGATTTACCCAGGATCACAAAGCTAGTAGTGTTTGAGGCTACATTTGAACTCAGGTCTTCTTGACATCAGGCTCAGCACTCTATCTACAATGCCATCCAGCCACCTCTAGAATATGCCATCATAAGCTAATCTTAGTAGTGGCAGTCCTCTGACCACAGAGAAATATTTGAAATAGTTGTTAGGAGAACTAGTTTACATCCTGGTTACAGCATTTCCTAGCTCTATGACCTTCAATAAGTTACTTGGCTTTTTTGAATGGCTATTTCCTTGCTTGTTAAAATCTGTCCTATTCATTCTAATTCCATATCATCTGAATCTGTCTCTTATCTCAGTTCATTCTGTCATAGTTATAGTTCAGGATCTCATCATCTCTCATGTGGATTCTTCCATTCCAGTAGATATCCTCATCTCTAGTGTATACTCACTCTAGTTCACCCTTCGAAGCCATAGCTACCAAAATAATCTTCCTCCCTCCTTCTCTCCCTTCATCTGTTTTTCCCTCTCTTCTTCCATTATTTCCTTTTTTCTCCCTTCTTCCTTCCCTGCCTCCCTTCCTCCTTTCTTCTTTCCCCTTTCCTTTCTTCCTCCTTAATTCCCTTTCTTTCTCCTTCCCTCCTTTTCTCCCTTTCCTTTTCTATTTCCTTATTTCTTCTTTCTTTCTCCCACCTTACTTTCCATTCTTCTTCCTTCCCTCTTTCCTTCCTCCCTCCTTCCCTTCCTTTTTGCTCTCGTTCATTCTCTCCTCCTTGCCTACCTCTCTCCCTTCCTTGCTTGCTTCTTTCCTTCCTTCCTTCCTTCTTTCTTTTTTCCCTCTTCCCTTCCTAACACTGACTTCCTTGTTGATAATAAGCTCTTTAGAACTGGACTTATCAAGTAGAAGCCATATAACCACTTGTCAGGATATTATAAAATGGATTCATAGGTGGGGAAAGTAATTGCACTGGATGACTCTTAAGTCTAGCTTTGAGATACATATTGGAAAACTTGGTATTTGAATGGTTAGGACAGAGGGACAAAGTCTTGTCCATCATAACACTCCAAGGTATACATTCATTCTTTCCTTTGTGGTGAGGTTTATATTGAGGTTATGATAAAAATGGATGCTTTATGAAAGTTTTCCAAGTTTAGCAAAGATTTGGAATCCTGAAAAATAGATTCTGTTTAAATATAAAGGGGAGAAAGTGTGTGTTTGGGGCCTTTCTTCATAATTAGAGCACTTTAAAAATAACTGCGATTTAATTGAGCTCTTGTGCCACTTTAAATTGTGTTAATAATAATCTTGTCAGATACATCAATGGAAGCAACAGATAGACAGCTGCAAGAGCAAAGTGTGTGTAATCTTGAAAATGTCAGTCTGAAGTTTTGAGTGAAATGGAACAACAGCCATAGTTTACTTGCATGAAGAGAAGGGTTTTGAGAGCCTTTTCAGAATATAGCTGTCCATACTTAGTAAATCATGAAGAAGAGAAGTAAAGAGGCAGAAGTAGTGCAAAGGTGGAGAGTTAGGTTGGGTTTAATGTACCCTAGGCATTCAATTGCATGTTAAAGAAATCAGGTGACCTCTTAGAGAGCCTAGTATGATAGCAATACAAATATTGTTCTTGAGGATGTGAACTTCACCTTATCAAGTGAATTAGACCCTATGATCATTCAGTAAGGGCAGAGAGGAGGAGCAATTTAATGTTTATAAAGCACTTTCCCAATACTGGGGCAACTAAGTGGTGCAGTATATAGAGGGCTGGGACTTCTGTGAGAAATACTTGAGGTCAAATCCAGTCTCGGACATAAGTTTTGTGACACAGAGTAAGTCACTTAACTCTGTTTACCTCAGTTTTCTTATCCGTGAAATGGAATGATAAAAATAACATGTATGCTGCAGGGGTATTTTGAGGATCAAATGAGATAATAATGGTAAGGCACTTAGCACAATGCCTAGTACATAGTAAGCATCCTAGAACTATTATTTACTGTTTTTATTATTATTACTACCTTATAAAGCAGAGAATACAAGAATCATTGCTACCATTTTTTGGATGAAGTTAAGACTCAGATTTTAAGTGATTTTTTTTTTTCTTTCTAAGCATCACAGAAAATGACAGTGAAAACTCAAACTTTGGGTCGTCTGGTACCAAATCTGGTGTCATTCTTCCAAAATATGCTGCTAAAAGAGAAGAGATCGATATATAATGAAGGAATAAAAGCTATAGTGGGCAGATTGAGGCAGTTTGCACCATCTTCAACATCATGATGGGTGTAAGAATAGTCTTGACAAAGAACTGGGCTGCTCACTATTCTATCCTCCCAATTACTCAAAGGAATAAAGTGGGGAGAGCAATTTCTCTCCAGGTGAATCTTTTTCAATACATCAAATATATTAATTTCAAACAATGACAATGGTATTTGGCTGCGTCATGTGTTCTAATTTGTGATTTACTTGGTGTACTTTTTATGAAGTGCTTACCGTGCTAGGCAAAGAGGACACAAAGACAAACAGGAAGCAATTGCTTGCCTTAAGGCACTTGCCATCTATAGAAGGGATGCAACATGGACACAATTCAATACAAAATAATTTCAGAAAGGAGAGAGTACTGACAACTGGAAGGATCCAGAATTATTCAATCAACAAACGTTTATTAAGTGCCTACTTATGCTAGGCGCTATGCTAAGTGCTGAGAATGCAAAAAGAGAGAATAGTCCCTGACCTCAGGGAGCTCACAATCTAATGTGAAATCACATAGCTAAGTAGTAGCAAGTTCAATGGATATAATGATGCACCTATCTTTCCAATCTTGCTTACACAAGACACTCTACCTCAAGAAAGGAAAGGAAGGAGGGAGGGAGGAAAAGACAAGGAAGGAGAATGTGAGCGAAGGAGGGAGAAAGAGAGGGAATGATGAAGGAAAAAGAAAAGAAAAGAATGTGGGAAGAAGGAAGAAATTTGATTTTGAGGTTTTTATGACTTAATACATGGTGAGTTTTTGTGTACGTGTCGTGTTCTGCTGAGAAAATGGTATATTCTTTTTTATTCCCATTCAGTTTTCTCCAAAGATCTGTCATATTTTCTCTAAAGATCACTCTTATCTTTTTAAAAACAACTTTAGCTCCCCTTATCTCCTTCTTCCACTCTTCATCCTTCCCCAGTTCTAGACTTCCTTGTCCCCTCCACTCCTTTCCCCTCCTCTCCCTTCCCCTCCTTCTGCCCACCCCCATCCTTCCCTTTATCCTTTCTCCTTCCTCCCTTCCCCAGCCTAGATGATGCTGTGGTGGAGATGGCCAAGGAGGCCATGGAGCCTGCCAAGGCATACATCTTGGGGCTGTGCCAGAACATGTTTTCCAAAATGGCCAAGTACCTGACAGGTGATCTGACAGCCACCAGTGAGGACTATAAACTTCTGGAAAATATGAACAAACTGACTAACTTGAAGAATTTAGAAGCGAAAGATATTGCATTAAACATAAGTAGAAACCTAAAGGACTTAAACAAGAAGTTTGAAGCACTTCAGCCTTATCTGAGGAGTAAGTAGCAGCTCTTGAGTGGGTAGCTTACAAACTGGATGCATATTCAAAGAAACTAGAAACAAAGTACAAGAAGTTAGAGAGGAGATGAAAGAATTCTTTAGCACAAAGACTAACTACACGAATGTTTCATATGAATTGAAATAAGTAGGCTGGAACTTATCACTATGCTTCAATTCCTAAAAGGAAGGGATGCTGCTGATCCAAGGAGAATCCCAGCCCCCACCTCTGGTTGGATGGGTAATTTTGGCCACCTTATGATGTTTTCCTAAATGTTTTTCCCCTGGAACCTCATCTTATCACATGCTTCATTGTGTGCCCTGGACTAAGGCTCAGAAACCAGGATCAAACCCGTCTAGAGCAGACATAGATGAGAGGCTTTTGTTGTCCCTTCTTCCTACTCCCCTAGGGCCCTACTCCTACCCCCTGCATTAACTGTTCTTGAGCTTAAAAAATGCTGACTTATTAAAAAAAACTTCCATCATAATGACATACCACAACTTGTTCAGCCATGTCCCAAATGATGGGAATGCCCTCAATTTCTAATTCGAATCCTTTACCCCCAGAGAAGAGCTGCTATGAATATTTTTGTAGACATAAGTCCTTTCCTGTCTTGATTTTTATCTCTTTTGGCATACAGACCTATTAGTTGTATTATTAGGTTACAGGATATGAATGATTTTATAGCCCTTTGGGAATAGTTCCAAATTGCTCTAGAGAATGGTTGAATTCACTATTCCACTAATTCCACTATTCCACTAATAGGGAATTATTGTCTTGTTTTCCCCACATTCCAACCAACATTTGTAAATACCTTTTCTGTCATGTTAGCCAATTTAATAGCTATGAGGTAGTACCTCAGAATTGTTTGAATTTGCGTTTGCCCAATCAATATTGAGTTATGTTTAAATATGGCTATAGATAACTTTGATTACCTCATCTGAAAACTGATCATATCTTTTGATCCTTTGTCAATTGGGGAATGCCTTTATTTCTGTAAATTTGACTCAGTTCTCTATATGTTTGAGAAATGAGGCTTTTATGAGAGAAACTTGCTTCAAAATTTTTTTCACACTTGCTAACAGTATTTCCTTCCATCCTATTCTGCCACCCCATTTATTCTATTCTCTCCTTTCACCCTGTTCCTCCTCAAAGGTGTTTTGATCCTGACTACCCTCTCCTCCAATCTGCCCTCCCTTCTTTCATTCCCCTTTCTCTTACCTCTTCCCCTCCTACTTTCCAGTAAGGTAAAATAGATTTTTATGCCCAATTGAATGTGTATGTTATTGACTCTTTGAGACAATTCTGGTGAGAATAAGGTTTGTTTTCTCCCCCTTACCTCCCCCCTGTTCCTCTTCACTGTAAAAGTTTTTTCTGGCCTCTTTTATGTCAAATAATTTACCAGATTTTACCTGTCCCTTTCTCTTTCCCCCAGTATATTCCTCTCTCACCCCTTAATGTTTTTTATATATTATCCCTTCATATGCAACTTACACCTGTGCCCTCTGTCTATATATACTCTTAATTATCTTAATAATGAGAAAGGTCTTATGAGTTACAAATACCATCTTCTTATGTAATAATGTTAACTGTTTAACCTTATTAAGTCTCTTATGATTTCCCTTTCCTGTTTACCTTTTTATGCTTCTCTTGAACCTTGTATTTGAAAGTCAAATTTTCTATTCAGCTCTGGTCTTTTCATCAAGAATGTTTGATACTCCTCTATTTGGTTGAATGTCCATTTTCCCCTGAAGGATTATACTAAGTTTTTCTGGGTAGCTGATTCTTGGTTGTAATCCTAGCTCCTTTATCCTTTGGAATAGCATATCCAAAAGTCTCTGATCCTTTAATGTAGAAGCTGATAAATCTTGTGTTATCTTGACTGTGACTCCACCATACTTGAACTGTTTCTTTCTGGCTACTTGCAATATTTTTTCCTTGACCTGGGAAATCTGGAATTTGGGTATAATACTCCTGGCTGATTTCATTTGGGGATCATTTTTAGAAAGTGATTGGTGTATTCTTTCATTTTCTGTTTTATGCTCTGACTCTAGAATATGAGAGCAGTTTTCCTTGATAATTTCTTGAAAGATGATGTCTAGGCTCTTTTTTTTGATCATGGTAGTCCAATACTTTAAAAATGATCTCTCCTGGATCTATTTCCTAGGTCACTTGGTTTTCCAATGAGATATTTCAGATAATCTTCTATTTTTTTCATTCTTTTGATTTTGTTTTATTGTACCTATATTTCTCATAGAGTCAGCTTCCATTTGCCCCATTCTAATTTTTAAGGAAGTATTTTCTTCAGTGAGCTTTTGGACCTCATTTTCCATTTGACCAATTCTGCTTTTTAAAACATGCTTCTCCTGTTCGGCTTCTTGGGCATCTTTTATCATTTGATCTAGTTGTTTTTAAAGTTTTTTTTTTCCATCAGTATTTTTTGTGTGTGTGTCTCCTTTTCCAAGTTGTTGACTCATTTTTTCATGATTTTCTTGCATCCCTCTCATTTCTCTTCCTAATTTTTCCTATCCCTCTTTTATTTGATTTTTAAAATCCTTTTAGAGTTCTTCCATGGTCTGTGACTAATTCATGTTTTTTCTTGGAGGTTTTGGATGAAGGAGTTTTGACTTTGTTATCTTCTTCTTAGTGTGTCTTTTGATCTTCCTTTGCACCATAATAATTTTCAATAGTCAGAGCGTTTTTATTGTTTTTTTTTAAATTTTTCTGTTGTTTTTTTTCATTTTCCCAGCCTATTACTTGACTTTTAACTCTTTGTTAAAGTAGGGATCTGCTTTCAGGATGGAGGGCACACTGTTCCAGGCTTCAGGGATGTTGTGCAACTGTTTTCAGAGATACTTTTAGGGACCTGTAAATTTTCAGTTCTTCCAAAGTAGTGTAATCTAAGGAGAGCTATTTACTGCTCTCCTGGCCTGTGCTCTGGTCTGTCAGTGACCACAATCATTCTTTTTTCTGCATGGAACTGTGAGGAGAGTCCTCCTTCCACTGTGGCCACAAGCTCTGCTCTGTTAAGTACTCCTCCTTGCCCTGGGACTGACATCCAGGACTGTGACTGGATATGAGTATGGGCAAGGCTACACGGTCCTGACTCAGTGCTAGCAAAACAAAACAAAACAAAACCCTGTCATCTCCTTCTGACAAGTTGTTCAACCCTCTTGCCATTTGGGCTCAGAACTCCATGAGCAGCCTCTGCACTGCCACTGCTGATTCAGTAACTCCCAAGGCCTGCTCCTGGTTTGCTGTGTCCAAGGCTATGCTGGTGAGGCCTGTGCTGGTCTGTACTCTTCTTTCACCCTGATGCATCAGACCTTTCTTGCCAATCTTCCAACTTGTCTGGGCCTGGAAAATTATTTCACTCCATCTTTTTGAGGCTGCTGGTGCTCTAAAATTTCTTTATAGTCATTTTTAAAGTCCCTTCTTTTACTCGGCCATCTTGGCTCTGACTCCAGATCTTACATACCTAATTTTTCTGATATTCTATTCACCTCTTTTTTCTTTCTTGTTTATTTTTTTTTGTTGGATTTATAGAGTTCTGAGAGGGGACAGCTGAGATTCCTCCCCACTACTATAGTTTTGCTGCCTATTTCTTCCTGTAACTCACTTAACATCTTTTTTAAAGAATATGGATGCTATACCACTTGGTGCAGATATGTTTAGTATTTATATTACCTTTTTAGCAAGTTGTAGCTTCTTTCCTTATCTCTTTTAATTAGGTCTATTTTTACTTTTGCTTTTTTCGACATCAGGATTGCCACTCTTTTTTTTTTCTTCAACTGAAACATAATAGATTCTGCTCCAGCTCCTGACCTTTACTCTCTGTGTGTCTCTTTCTTTCAAGTGTTTTTCTTATAAATATATATATATATATATATATATATATGTATATATATATATATATATATATATATATATATATATATAGTAGGATTCTGGTTTTTGATTCACCCTGCTATCCTCTTCCATTTTATGGGAGAGTTCATCCCATTCACATTCACAGTTATGGTTATTACATATTTCTCTCCACCCTATTTTTCCTCTTGTTTGTCTTCTCCTTTTACCCTTTCCCTCCTCACCATGTTTTGCTCCTGCCTACCACTTCCCCTGATCTGCACTCTTATGTCAATCCCCCTCCCCCTTTAGTTAATTTCCTTCACTCTTACTTTCCTGTTGAGTAAGATAGATTTCTATATTCAATTGATTGTATATGTTATTCCCTCTTTGAGCTGATATTAATGAGAGTAATGTTCAAGCAATGCCCATCACCCAACCTCCTATCTTTCCCTCCACTATAATAAATATTTCATGCCTGTTCATGTGAAACAATTTATTCCATTCCACCTCTCCCTTCTTTCTGCACCCAGTGTAATCCTCTTTCTCATCCCTTAAATATTTCTTAGTTATTCCTTCAACTTCACCCTATGCCCATGCACTCTGTCAATGTATATTCTTTCTGGCTATACTATCAGTGGTACAATTTTAAAGAATCATAAGTATCATCTTCCCATGCAGGGATGTAAACAGTTTCACTGTATTGAATCCTTATATTTTCTTTCCCCCTTTTCCCTTTTGAGGCTTCTCTTGAGTTTTGATATTGGAGATCAATTTTTTTTTTGTTGTTGTTGTTCAATTCTGGTCTTTTCCTTATGAAAGCTTGAAATCCTTCAATTTCACTGAATGACCATTTTTCCCCCTGAAGTATTAAGCTCATTTTTTCCAGGTAGGTCATTCTTGGTTGTAGTCCTTGCTCCTTTGCCTTCCAGAATATCATGTTCTATGACCCCCAGTCTTTTGATGTTATAGCTGCTAAGTCCTGTGTAATCCTAGTTGTGGCTCCCTGATATTTGAATTGTATTTTTCTGGCCTCTTGCAGTATTTTTTCCATGAACTGATAATTCTGAAATTTGGCTATAATGTTTCCTGGGGTTTTTATTTTGGGATCTCCTTCCTAAAGTGATCAGTGGATTTTTATGGTTGGAAGTAAATATATGAAAGTTATGGTGATTTCCTGCTTATTCCACTATCTTGGCTTGCCAGTTTTCCTTTATAATTTCTTAAAATATGATGGCTAGGCTCTCTTTTCAGGGAGTCTAATAATTCTAAAATTATCTCTCTTTGCTTTATTTTTAGATCAATTGTTTTTCCAGCTAAATATTTCATATTTTCATCCTTTTTTTCATTTTGACTTTGTTTTATCGTTCCTTAAAGTCTCATGGAGTCATTAATTTGCACTTGCCCAATTCTAATTTTTAAGGAATTACTTCTTTAGTGAGCTTTTGTATCTCTTTTTCCATATGGCCAAGTCTGCTTTATAAGCAGTTCGTCACATCAGTGTATTTTTGTACATCTTTTTCCATTTGGCCTGTTCTGCTTTCAAAGGAGTTTTTTCTTTAGCAATTTTTTTATGTCTCTTTTACCATTAAACTAATTCTTCTTTTTAAGTGATATTTTCTTCAGTATCTTTTTTATGCCTCTTTTGCCAAGCTGTTAATTTTCATTTCAGAATTACCTTTAATCATTCTTCATTTCTTTTCCCAATTTTTCCCAACCACTCTTATCTTTTTTCTTTAACTCTTCCAAAATTCTTGCTGGCTTTGGGTCCAATTAGCATTTTTTGAGGCCTTGCTTATAGTTTTTTCACCTTGTTGTCTTCTTCTAAGTTTATGTCTTGGTCTTCTCTGCCACCATAGTAGCTTTTTATGGTGAAGTTCTTTTGTAGTAGTTGTTGTTTGCTCATTTCCCCACTTTATTTCTTCACTTTGAACATGATATTCACATTGGGATCTGCTCTCCTAGGGATGATAAGACACTGTGCCAAGCTTTAGGGTTTTTTTTTTTGGCTGTTGTTTTCAGAGCCAGTTTGGGGAGTTTGCAAGTTTTTTGGTGTTTCTAAGGAGATGGTGTACTGGAAGAGGTATGGTTCCTGTTCTTCTGGAATTTACCCCAGGCAGGCCCCTGCTCCCCTGCAGCTACAAGTACTAGTGTTCTTCTTCATCCTAGAATAGTGACCAGGGCTTGGGCTCCCTTATGACCAATCACAAGCATTCTTTTCTATTCTACAACTGTGACCCAGAATTGTTTATGGGCAAAAGAGGTTCTAGTAGTCACCAGCTGCCCCCAGTGCCAGCAAAGGTTCATCTATAATCTCTTTCTTTTTAAAATTGATTTTATTTTTAATTTGTGGAATAAAAGAAGCATTTCCATAGCAGTACAATAAAAAAGATTATTGTGCATGAGACGGCAAATCTACTATGTACAATTTGCTATTCCTTTCAAATATATAACAAAAAATATCACATAAATACCTTCTTTTTCTTTTTTTTTCCTTTTCCCTGCCCCCAACCTAGAAATGTCTACCATTAAGTACTGTAATCAGTAACAGCAATATCATTTTATGTTACCTTTATTTGACTAGTTGTCTGATCCCCTTGCAGTCTCCTGGCTGAGAGCTCTTGAATTACTGCTGTTGCTGCTGCTGTCATTGCTGTCTCCAAGACCCACTACTAATGCTCTTGCCACAGGGCGTCTACCCGCCCCATTGTTACAGACCTTTTCTAAGTTGTCTTAGGTTGAAAAAATGCTTCCCTCTGATTTTGGGTTTTTGTTGTTGTTGTGGTTGTGGTTGTTGGCTTTGCTGCTCCAAACTTTCATTTGAGTTGTTAATTTAAAGTTGTTTGGAAGGGAATGTTGGGAGAGTTCAGCTGGGTCCTGGCCTATACTCTATCTTCTTGGCTGTGTCCTGCCCACTCTTCAATCTCATTGCTACATAATTATTCAGGTGATAGCCTCTAACTGTATGTGTCCCAGAGGGTTCTGTCCTGGGTCCTCTTCTCTTCTCCCTTTATATTACTCCACTTAGTGATCTCAACAACTCCCATAGATTTAATAACCATATCTATGTTGATGGTTCTCAAATCTATCTATCTTGCTGTAACCTCTGTCTATGTATGTGGATATATACACATAAAAATATATACACATATTTATATTTATTCAAATACATACATAGATAGGTATATACATATAAACACATATCTTTATAGATTTTTTTTCTATTTCCAGTGGACTTTCAAGTCTGTTTCCCATTGAGAAGATAATGAGTTGTGATAAATATATTGGTATCACAAGAAGTTGAATTGTTCTAGAATTTCTCAAATTCCCAGTTGGTGGTGGAATACTGCAACATGACCTTGTACTATACCACAAATTATAACAGGTTAAAAATTAATGGAGGAATATAAACATACTTTAATAACCTAGAAACTTGTCTAATTTAAGTCTAATTAAAAAGCTGAGTTATACCACAAGGCTAGACTTGGAAACATGGATTGTTCATCAGAGGTATCCTTAATTTCTTATGTGCTAAAAGGGTAGTTTCATGATAAAAAATTAAAGAATTTCTGTTAATTTTTTTGTGTGAACTCAATGCTAAACTATATAAAACAAGCAATTATACCAAAAGACATAATAATATTGTTTTTAAAGATTTAAAAAAATATGACTTATTGTATCTATTTTACTTTGACTCAAATATTTTACAAAAGGTTACATGAGAAGTAGGATTTGAATCTAGGTTGTTTCATTCCAAAGCCTCTACCAAGGAGGGAAGAGAAGAAATATAATTTTGAAGTAGAAAGATTAGAAGATCTGCTTCAGATTATATGATAGGGAAGAATGAAAGAAAACATTGTCATTCATCATTGAGGGCTCAGAAGGAATTGGATTACATATATTTGTAAAGAATCCATTCAAATGACTGAATTTTTCTGTCAGTGTTCAACAGAGGAAAACAATTAAGGAAGGTAGATAGTGAGGCTCACCAAAGTCTAGTGTTTGGCAAGGCATGAATAGTCAGCATTTATACTGTCAAAACACAAAGGAAATAAGATGAAATTAGAATAGGAGTAATAAACAGGCAGGGATAAAGAGATGGGAGGTAGGTTCAACCAACTTATTTTACAATGAGGAAACTGAGACCCATTGAGGGGAAGAAAATTGGTAACTACTCACAGAGCTAAGATTAGAAGCTATGGCTCTTGGTTCACAAGTCTATTTATTTGTAATTTTCCCCTCTGCTATGTTATGCTACCTTATGTCTATCTCCCTAGTGTTATCTTTGTGGCCAATGGAATGAAATCATAGATTATTGAAGCTCTGCCAAGGTAACATTTTAGTTAACACTTCAAAATTTTCAGGGGACCTTCTTTACTATGTATTAGATCAAACCATTAGAATCATAAAATCACAGAATCTCCAGACTGGAAATGACCTTAGAGTTTAACAGGTACCTTCTTGAGGCATTGCTATGCTATCCAGATTGTTGTGTGCCTCGTGTAGTCCACTGAATCTAAGGAGGTTTAAGCCTTGCTTTGCTTCATCCCCTAGCCATCTTCTTGACAATCCAAATACCACCATGTGCAAGACTTCCCTCTTCACCTCCCCTCTCCTCTGATTTTCAGTTCAGTTTCTAATAAGAAAAACAATACTATCAATTGCTACTCAAACAGTATGTCAATCATTTGCCTTGTGGCTATCCTCACCATCCATGAAACTTTTCCAAACCAAATTACACCTAGATATCTACCTGTCCTCTATACGTGCTTTTTCCCCCATTAGAATATGATCTCTGTGAAGGCGTAGACTGTCTTAGCTTTTCTCTTTGTATTCCCAAGGCTTGTTGATAATGTTTAGCACATAGTACTTAATACATATTTTGTTCATTAATATACTTCTAATATTCCTTTTTCTTCAACTGAACTACAATTTTCCTAATTCAAAACCTGTTATTTCTAACCAGGAGTGCTATAATTTGCCCCTTGCTGGTTTTCTTGACTTTCATTTCTAATTTAATTTGGGTACCCAAAGAGAAATTTTTTTAAAACACAGATTTCATCTTGGCACTCATGACTCTAAAACTTTCAATCCCTCACTTGCATATAGGATAAAAATGATACTGCTTAGTGTGTCATTCAAGGCCTTTATCATGTGATTTTAAACTACATTAGCCCCCACTGCTCCTTTCCACATACCTCACATCCCAGCCAAATTGATTTACTCCTTGTTATCTGAACATGATCCGTGCTTAATTTCCATAGTACTTCTGCTTGTGTTCTCCATAAATACAATTCCCTTTCTTTCAGCTCCTATATCTGGTATATGAAATTCTAGCCATCCTTCAAGTTGGCATAAGATTTATACCAGTTATTTATCTTTTGAGAGTTTAGTTCTCTCCACTATTATTATTGAGTATGGATGATAATAATATTTGCCCTACAAATTCAGAAGGTTATCATAAGGGTCCAGTGAAATGACATAAGTGAATTTCTTTGTAGTAGTATAGTGCTACCCAAATGTCACCTGTTTTATTATTAGAATAAAGCCTTAAATCAAGGAGAAAAAGAAAGAAAACATTTCTAACTCCATGCCAGTGCCATACAAAAAACCAAGGCAAGCCAATCCTTAACTGACTACCTGGAAAGTGTTATTTCATGGCTTCATAATATTATCTCTGACTCTCTTCCTCAAGAATACCTCACTTTAATGTGCATTGGTCAGCTTTCTGCTTGCGAAGCTTCCTAGTTCTTGAGACATCCAGGTGGTACAGTACATAGAGTGTTGGGCCTAGAGTCAAGACTTGAGTTTAAATCTGGCTTCAGACACTTACTAGCTGTGTGATCATGGGCAAGTTACTTAATCTTCATCTGCCTTAGTGTCCTCAACTTTAAAATGGGGATAGTAATACTTTTCATGGTTGTTAGGATTCAGTGAGATATTTATGATGAGCTTTGCAAACCACCAAGTGGTAAATACTTTCTTTTTCTCTCTTTCTTTCACTTTCTTTCTCTATATTCATGTTCATGTTTGTATTTATACTCATAGTATCTCGAAAATGAGAGAACTGATTCTTATATTTATTTCAGGGTTTTTTGTTTCTTTTTAAACGTTAATCAAAAAATCTTGGAATATGTGAAAACATTTCTTCTTTATTCAATTGAATCCTACAAATATTTATTAAGTATCTATTTGGTCTTACATATTTTGCCTGATGCTGGAAATTTAAAACTAAAATTAAAACAAAAACAACTCTGTACTCGAGGAACTAGCATTCTACAGGGTGTAATGTATTGGATGTTTTCATTAAGGTAAGTGCCAGATATGTAAGAACAATCTTGCTTTAAAAATTTAACAAGTACTTGCTATAATTTTAGAGGAGAGTTTATTTTTCACAAAATTTAAACATATAGAAAGTTTGAAATACCTGAGAGGAGGAAAGAAATGTGCTGCTGATAAAGACAGTAGTGACTTCAAGGTCAACCATCAATCAGAAGCTATCTTCCAGAATTTAGAAGGCTATGATGTAGAAGACAGATTAGACTAGCTCTGCGTCAGCAGAACTAGGATCAATGAAAAGAAGTGAGCAGAGTCAGAATTCTGCAGGGAATGATAAACTTAACAACGGGAGCTGTCCAAATGTGGAATGGGATTCCTCAGTAGGGAGTAATTCTTCAATATTAAACATATTCAAAAGAAAACGAGATAACCCCTTAGAGATTTTGTAGTTGTATCTTATTCAGGTACAGGTTGGACTAGTCAACCTCTAGTGGCCCTTCTATAAGAAATTATGCAATATTTCCCAAATAGATAGGTAAGGTGACTAAACACAGAGGAAAACTTTCATGCATAAAATGCATTCATAATATTGGGTTTCTTGTACACTGCTTGAAGAGAACCAAAATGACATCACTATGTCAGGATGAAAATAATGTGTGTCCGAGGGGGGGTGGAGCCAAGATGGCGACTGGAAAGCAGTAACTGGCGTGAGCTCCCCACCAAGTCCCTCCAAAAACCTATAAAAAAATGGCTCTGAACCAATTCTAGAACTGCAGAACCCACAAAGTGGCAGAGGGAAGCAGGGCTCCAGCCCAGGACAGCCTGGATGGTCTCGGGGTAAGGTCTGTCCCAAACGGAACTCCC
>CM053622.1:722079169-722101715 GCA_028646595.1 Phalanger gymnotis | reverse complement strand
GGGGGGGGTGGAAATGGGGAGAAAATCTGTAATTCAAACGCATGCGAAAATCAATGCTGAAAACTAAACATATTAAAAATAAATTAAAAGAAAAAAAGAAAAAAAAAAGAAAATAATGTATGTCCAACTGTAGCTGATCAGACCAATATGAATTCAAAATGCCCTATGACAAGTTGGGCACAAATAGTCCATATGAACATTTGGGTGGAAATATTTCCAAATATATATATCTCATGTTTCTTTTCAGCTACTGTAATTCTGCTGTGCTCATAGAACACACATTTAATGTGGCCAGCCCATTGGAGTTGTGCTCTTTGCAAGAGAGTTTGAATGCCTAGGCATTTTAGCTCAAGAAAGGACCTTAGTTTCTGGTACATTATCTTGCCAAGTGATCTTCAGAATCTCCCTAAGACAATTCAAATGGAAGTGATTTGCTTTCCTAGAGTGGCACTAGTAGACTGTCCAGGTTTCACAGGCATACTACAATGAGGTCAGCACAATGGCTCTGTTCAGTTTATTAGGTAGCCTCGTACCTGTTCTCTTCCTTTGGAGCCTCTCAAACACTGAGCTAGTTGTGGCAATGCATGCGTCAATCTCATGATTTATGTACATGTCCCTGGAAATTATACTGCCAAGGTAAGCAAACATCCACAGTATTCAAGAATTCTCCATTTGCTATAATTCAGCACTTCTTTCACTCTGGGTTGTGACTCCATATGGGGTCATATATCTGTACATGGGGGTAGTGAACAATTTAGAAACACTAAAAGGTTTCTGAACATTCAATGACCAAAAATTAATTCAAAATCAAACACATAATGAATCTGAGGTGTTTCTGGCAGCACTTGCTTATGTTGCATCGTACAACTTCACTACAGCCTTGGTTCTGAACATACAACATGCACACTTTGCACTATACATACTGTCATACCATTCATCACCAATGAACACTGCCAGGAACACGTTGGCTCAGATTCGAGACTATTGTATATTATGAATTGCAGTGTTTTTACTGTATATACAAAATCATTAAATGAATTTTGGCTTGACATTAGGACAGGATTTCCAAAAATTTCTGAAATGGCTCTAAACATGCTGCTGGCATTTTATACTATGTATTTATGTGAAGTTGCATACTCAGCACAGATGATTATAAAATCAAAATATCCATCAACTCTAAAAAATATTGAAGATGCTCTATGTTCTACAGTATCAAATATTCTACCAAGATTTAATTGTTTGTGTAAAAATAAATAAGCAATCCATCTCATTAGTATGTATGCAAATTTACTTTCTTCTTTAATAAATGGTAAAATTATATGTATACCAAAGAATCATTTTAAAATAAATTTCTTTATGATTTATTACCAGTAAATATTTGACTTGTATATTTATTTTATATGCCTGGGGTGGCATAAAATTTTCTTGGGTGAAAGAGGGTCATGAGTGGAAAGAGCTTAAGAAACCATTCTGTAATGGATAGCTCCACATATGGATGGTGTGGTGCTGACTAGTATAAAACCTGTGTTTTCATGGTGTCAAATGTTAGACCAAAGTTAGCACATGCAGCAGGAAATTGATCCATGCTCTGTTGCCTCTCAGCCTCAGAGGTTGCACTGAGTGCATCATCATCTACAAACAAAAATTCATACACCAACATTCCTTCCACTTTAGTCTTAACTTGTAGTCTTTTCAACTTATAATTTCCCATCAGTGCAGTAGGTGACCTTGATACTGTTTTTGTCATCATTGAAGGCATCTGACAACATCATTGAAAACATCATGCTAAAAAGCATGGGAGCAAACACACAGCCTTGTTTCACCCCATTGGTGGTGACTAGGAAAGCATGAGAGCATCATGCATTATCCAGAATCCATGGAAACGTATGGTGGAACTATTTTTCTCCCATGCTGATTGTTAGACCAATATCTTTTATGTGGTTGTTGATCTCATTGAGTAACCTCAGAAATGTCCTATGGCTTAATGCAATCTAGAAAATGTCAGATGCAAAGGGAATATGTGTGGAATCTCATCATCTATAGGGGATCCCAATTAGGTAAGCAACAGGTATTTATTGTGTGCAATGCACTGTTATGTGCAGGGGACACAAACAGAAAACCTAAGTAATCCCTACTCTCAGGGAACTTGTATTGTATTAGGGAGACAACAATTGACAGATCTATACAAAATAGAGACGAGGTGATTTTCAGGGGGAGTGTGCTAACAACCGAAAATGAGATTGATAAAGGTTTCACACTGAAGGTCGTGCTACATTGAGTTTTCTAGGATAAAAGATATTCTAAGACAGATACCATTTGGTTTGTTTGTCTGATGTCCTCTAATACAGTAGCAAAAATTTTTGTGAGCATGTCTTCCTATTTTATTTCTCAGGTCTTATTTACAGAGGTTAATTAAATCAAATTGCCTCTGTGATTGCATCTGTCAAAGAAATTTTTATGAACTTAAATACCAAAAACAATTAGATCCTTTGTAGTCTGCAACTTTTCATCAAATTTCTGAATGTTTTCAACTATCGATAATCTATTTTTATTTACTATGCCATTCAGAAACATATAGCTTATTTTCACAAAGTTTTTTTTCAGAAGTGTTAAAGTAGACATGCTGGTCAGTAATTATTGCTTTCCTTTCCAACTCCTTTTTATTTTTTGGGAATAGAACTAAATAATCCTTTATTCAATTTTTTTTTGGCCTAGCCTTTTAGAATTTTCTTTGAGATCATGTGGAAATTCATCACTCAGAATTTCCAAAATTATGTTACTACTAGCACTTGTTTTCATTATTTGTAGCTTCCAGATGTGATCACCACTTTTACAGTACCTTTTCTCAGGTATTGTGTATTCTCATAAGCATTCTCTTGGAAACTTATTTTGGATTTATCTGTACTTTTTTTGTGTTTAGCTTTTTATTGTACCTGTTGTATCAATCAGTTATATCCCATAGTAATTGAAAGTAAGCCTTAAGGAATCAGGAATTTCTCTATGTGTATGTGTGTGTGTATGCACACATATGCATATGTGTGCATGTGTGTGAATGTGTGCATGTGTCCTACACATAGTACAATGCCTTTTAACAAAGCAATTGGTTGATAATTAGTGAATTTAAATGACAATGAGTCATCAGAGGTGAAAAGTTTGTTATGCACATGCTGACAAAGTTTGTTCCATTATATCACTGGATCCTAACAAAAACCATGTGAGGTAGGTCTTATTATTATCATCATTTTTAGAGATGAAGAAATTGAGAAAGACAGAGATTAAGTGAATTAACAGGGTGAAACAGCTAAAAGTCTTTGTGGCTAGATTGGAAATCAGTTCTTCCTGACTTCATGCCCGGTGATGTATCTACAACACCACTGAGCTGCAATTGTTCACATTTCCTCTTCTTCCACCCTAAAAAGTGGAAGATAATGGAGTCTGCAAATGAGGTTAATGCACTTAAGTCTAATTCCTGGAACACTTTTAGGGCACATTATTAAGGGGATGTTTATGGGTACCAAGAAAGGGAAATATAGAGATCACTAAAAATTAGCATGGCTTCATGAAGAACTGGACATGCCATATCAGACTAATATAATTTCAACTTTTGATGGAATAATTAGAGAGTCAGAACATGGGCATGTTGAAAAGGCATATTTGGATTTCAGCAAAGCAATTAATAAGGTCTTTCATGCTGTGCTTCAGATGTGTTGGGATTACATAACTTAGGTCATAAATTAGTAAAACAGATTTGGAATTGGTTGAATTTTATTATACATGACCAATTATACATGATTCAATGTCAACCTTGAGGGAGATCTTTAGTGGAGCCCCAAGTATCTACACACGATACTTTTCTAATCGATGATATGAAGAATAACTTGGATAAAAAGCTGGATTGTATGCTTGTCAAATTGGGGCATGACATTAGCCTTGGAGGAGTATTAGCATGTTGGCTGGTTATCAAGTTTGATATAAAAAATAGGAAGCCTAGAACAATGAGCTGAATCTTTAAGTAGGTGACAACTAATAGGGATAAATTGTACTTGACTTCCAATAAAAAACAACTTTACAACTACAGGATAGGAAAAGTATGGCTAGAAATCAGTTTCTACAAAATGATTTGGGGATGGTAGTAAATTCTAAGTTCCATACATATTGCATGATAATATGGAAGTATAACAGGGAAGCCAAAAAACTAATGCTATGTTATGCCACCTTAAAAAAAAATGTCATTGTGTCTAGAATGGGAAAGGTAATAGTTCTGTTTTACATTAACTTATTCAGAATGCATCTGTAACATAAGCATTAAGCTACCACATTTTACATACTGTCTCCTACATTAAAATATAATATCCTTAAGGTCAGGTACTTTTATTTTCTTTGTGTGCTCAGTGCTTAGCACAGGGTCTGGCATATAGTAAAGACTTAAATGTTTGATGATTAATTAATTGAAGGCATAGATAAATAAGCTTGAGTAAATCCAGAAAAGCCTGATTAGGAGAATAACAGCAGTGAAGAACATATCATATGGATAGCAGTTGAGAGATCTAGGGAATGTAAATCTTAGGGAAAAGAGGGCGTAGAGAGGACATGGCAACTGGCTTCCAGAATGTGAAGGGCTTTCATATGACCCTCAAGGAGAGAAGGGGCAATGAGCATAAAGAGGTGACAAATTTGGGCTTAATGTAAAAGTTTAGAGTTATTCAAAAGGAGAATGGGCTGCTTTGGGGTACAGTAGATTCGTGCTCATTGAGTATTTTCAAGTCACTGAATATTCAGGAGGCTGAATATCCATTTATTTGAGATCTTGTAGAAGATAAATATAAGCTGTGCCTCTGAAGTTCATTCCTGTCTTTAAGTTCTGCACTTCTGTTTGCTGTCATTCTAGTTTCATTTACCAATGATTTTAGCATGGTTTATCTCGTTTAGGATGACTGTTGTCCGGACTATAATGTGCAGTTGGATAAACAGCCCATTGAGTTTTCTTTCATCACATATCTAGGAAATACAATGCACATGGATGGTAAGTTGGGTTTAGGATAGGAGAAGAGTTTTTGAATAAGAGAAGATGTCTGGGATTTCTTTGGGGAAATTATGCCTCAGATGCTATGGTTTCAAGTTGTTCCTTTACACAAGAAACCATCTTTCTGATATCAGCATTCTCATGTGGCAGCTAGGTGGTATAGCAGATAGAACACTGGGACTGGACTCAGGAAGAATAACACTGAAATCCAGCCTAAGACATTTAATAACTATTTAGCTCTGGGAAAGTCTCTTAACCCCTCCTTCCCTCAGTTTCCTCAATTGTAAAATGGAGATAATTATACCATCTACATTACAAAGTTGTTTGTAGTGATCAAAAGACATATTTGTGAAGTGTTTAACACAGTGCTTGACACATAGTAGGAGCTATGGATATCCTTATTCTCTTCCCTTCTTCTCCCCTTCATAGTGACCGTGAATCATGGGCCATAATCTTTATAAAAGTCAAATGGTTGGTGACCCAAAAGGCAACAGATATACATATGGGAGGCCTTTACAAGCCATAATATTTTGTCGACGATGATTTGTGTGTAAAAAATCATGTGAAAGATGCTACCCTATCACTGTATAATTTGAAAAGGAGGTGGGATGCTCACAAAACAAAAGTAAGGGGTAACTTAGAATTGCTCTCCTTAGCCCCCAAAGCAGAACTAAGACCAATGTATAGGAGTGGTTTGAGGAACAGAGGGTACCATATAAGAATATTCTAAAATAACTGTTTAAAAGTTAAATTGCGTACCTTAAAAGGTAGTGAGTTCCCTGCCACTAAAACTATTCAAGCAGAGGATGGATAGTCACTTGTTAGACAGGAAAGCATTTCACGAGAAGTTGCACTACCTGAAGTATGAGGTCCCTTTTAACTGGGCAGCCTTATAATTGGGCAGCCTTATTGATATCCCGGGAAAATTAGAATAGTAAAATTGCTAAATGAAGGCTTCTTTGGCCTATAAATGATTTATCAAAGACTTGTGGAAAGGCAATCACATGAAAGGAGGAGGTATGGTTGCAATCTATTATTGGAGGGAGTAGCTGCATTGATGAGCTCATGGGTCCATTGCAGTATTGAAGATCACTATTGGATTTGAAGTTAACTGAATGAAAAGGTACAGATGACTAAGAGAAAATCACTAGAGCTACTGAAACAGAATGAAGATCTCTGATTACTATTAAGTGGGCCAATAACACTTCACAGCAGAAACTTATTTTGAAAAAAAAATTGTCCCAATGAAACTCAAGAACCACTCTCCTGTGTTAAAACCAAAATTTGAAAAAAATAAAGATCTTATATCCTACCTAACTTAACATAAGATTGATTGTCTCTGCAGTATTCAGAAAGATCCAAAAAAGGGAGCGGGAAAGCAGTGAACAGATGCAAACATGGGCCAATCACCCACTCTTCTGAAATTATTTTAGTCAGACACAGATTCCTCTAAAAATAAAACTAGTCCAGAATAGATCCTGTGTAGGTGGGGTGCAACCCATTAGGCCATAACTGGGTCCCTAATCTGAAGACTTAAAGCCAGGGATCCCTCCAGAGGAGCTCTTCATTGCTTAGCAAAGTGAGATATAGTACGATTTTGTAGAATAGTAAAGGAAAAAAAAACATCATGGCAGGAAAAGGAAACCTTAAATGGGCGAATATTTAACAAAGTTCAAGATGTATTTAAGCAAGGTCATTCACTTGTAAAATGAATGGTGTGGGGAGGGAGACAAGATGATCTCTAAGGTTCCTTCTCACTCTAAACTCTATCCCCCCACATTATGACAGACCAGCTTAAAAATGTTGTTTTAAGAAGCATATCAATGAAGCATCAATGTTAAATATAATGAAAGTGAAAATCTCGGTGAACTCTGCCCTTCTCAAAGCACATCAAGGATATTGACTTCAGTTTTCTAAACTGCATTCTAGAAGTAGCATTAACAAGCTGAGGTGTGAAACTATGTCATGGAGAGTAGCTGAAGGAGTGATGTCTGCCCTCAGGAGAAGAGGAAACCCAGAGGGGGCATGATAACTGTTTTCAAGGTTTAAGGCTTATCAGAGGCAAGAGGGATTAGAATTGCTCTCCTTACCCCCAAAGCAGAACTAAGACCAATGGATAGGAGTGGCTTGAGGAACAGAGGGTACCATATAAGAATATTCTAAAATAGCTGTTTAAAAGTTAAATTGCCTACCTTAAAAAGTAGTGAGTTCTCTGCCACTAAAAGTATTCAAGCAGAAGATGGATAGTCACTTGTTAGACAGGAAAGCATTTCATGAGAAGTTGCACTACCTGAAGTATGAGGTCCCTTTTAACTGAAATTCTATGATTTTATGAACCATTGGTCCCAAGGAAACTGGGGGAGAGTGGGCTCAATCCAGCCCATCACCACTGTTGAAAATGAAATGGTCATAGGCTTTTGGCAAGAAATAAGAGAGGATATTTCACTCAATAACAGAATTATGTTGCAAGAGATTCCAGTGACCATTAAGTCTAACTCAAATCTGTAAAAGAGCATGCAATATGATAAACATTGCAAATGGTCATCTAGCCTAAAATTAAAAACCAACAATGAGAAGATATTAAGACTATGCTATGAATTTATGGATACAGGATTGCCTGTAAAACCTCTATAGCCATCATGAAGTAGTGAGGTGAAATAGTGGCAAGTGTCCTAGATCTGAAGTGAGAAAGACTTGAGTTCAAATCTACATTCTTACATTCACTGTGTTATCTTGTGTAAATCACTTTTCCTCTGTTAGTTTCTCATCTGTAAAACAGAGCAAATAATAGCATCTACTTCCAAGAGTTGTTAAAATCAAATGATGTATTATTAAAGTGCTTTGAAACCCTTAAAGTGATAGTATTATCATCGTCATTATTATCATTACCACTATAGATTTATTTCTTTGTGTTGGTTTTATCACTGCACCGGGGTGATGAATTTTCATGAAAATAAAACACAAAAATCTCACCATTTCTGTCTAGAAAGAAAATTATTCTCTCTGAAGTGAATCTTTAGATCCCTCTGTTAATCTTTTCTTTTCTTTTTCTTTTTACTATTATAGCAATGGAGAGGCTCCACTCTCACAAAAAGTAATATGTTCAACTTTCATTCTGGCCCACATATTTTACTCCTTTTAACTTACATATTCAAGAAATTAAGAGCAATGTCTGCTTTGTAGCTAACTAGTAAATACATTTTCTTTGGTTCCAGCACCACTGATTTTAGCAATAAATATTACATCAACAGAGTTTTTTCCCTCTTGTCTTCGCAGTGTGAGAAATCCAAATTAGAGAAACAGTTTGCTGTACTAAATAAATATACATTAGACTCTGCAGAGTTCCAAATCAGATAATTCTATGGTTGGAATGGAGCTTGGAGGCAATTTTGTCTAATTTCTACTTAAGCAGTAATCCCATCCATAGAATTCCCAACAAGGGGTCAATGAAAGCTTGAGATTCAGAACTGAGGATATTGAGGATCAGTGGAACATCTATAAAATAATTGATAGGGCTGGTCAGTGATTGGTCCCCTGAGGCTTAGATGTGAGAGTGCCTAGGAGAGAGGAAGAGGAGGTTAGGAGTTCTCAGAGTTCTGAAGTTGAGAAAACTAGGTAGATTTTCTTAAGGGAACTGTGTGGTTCTTATATCCAGCACTTAGAGACCTGAGGCTAATGATCTTTTCTCTTCCTTACAGTATCCTTCTAACCACATTTACTTCTCACCCCCCCCCCCCCGCCCTGCAGCTCACTTTAAATCTTTTCGCATTCAGTGACCTGGCTTACATACAAAATAAAAAAAAGAAATGCAAGAACAGAAAATAAAATGTTATGTCAGAGCAATTTGAACACTCTGCTCAGCCTATATAAAATGTTATTCCTTCTCTAGGAAACTGGAAAAAACATAGATTCATTTATTTATTTCTTCAGCAAATTTTTTTAGAGGAAAATTATGTACAAAATCACATTTTAACTTATTTTGTGGTTTGACTTTTTATTGGCTTCTATTTTAATAAATCATATTTTACTTTTCCTGATACATTTAAAAACATTTTTAAACATGAATTATTTTAAAAAGTAATGAATTCTAAATCCTCACCTTTTCTATCTCCTCACCCTTCCTTGAGACAGCAAGCAATATGAAATAGGTTACAATTGTGCAATTATGCAAAACATATTTCCATGTGGGTCATATTGTGAAAGAAAACACAGAACAAAATGACATAAAAATTAAGACAATGAAAAATGGTATGCTTTGATCTGTGTTCAAATTCCCTCAATTTTTTCTCTGAAGGTGGATAACATTTTTTGTCATGAGTCCTTTGGATCAATGTATTGCTTAAGTAATTCACAGTTGATTGTAGAAAAAATTTCAGTTACTGTGTACAATGTTCTCCTGGTTCTGCTCACTTCAATTTGCCTCAGTTCATATAAGCCTTTCCAGTTTTTTTTTCTGAAATCATCATGCTTGTCATTTCTTATAGCACAATAGTATTCCATCAAAATCATATACCACAATTTGTTCAGCCATTTCCCAATTGATGGGAATTCCTAAATTTCCAATTCTTTGCTACCACAAAAAAAAGCTTCTATGAATATTTTTGTACAAATGGGTCCTTTTCCTTTTTAAAGTATCTTTGGGATTTAGATTTTGTAGTGTTATTGCTAGATCAAATGGTACGTACAATTTTATAGCCCTTTGGCCATAGTTCCAAATTGCTCTCCAGAAAGTTTAGATCAGTTTACAACTCTACCAATAGTGGATTACTATTCCAATTCTGCCCCTCCTCTTGCCAACATTTATAATTTATTTATTTGCAATTTTACTTTTTATAGAAAGCACTTTGCAAACCTCAACAACTCTGCAAATAGTTGTCATTGTTGTTGCCATCATCACTATCATTATCATCATTGTGTTAGCATTTCCTATGTATCATGTACTACTCACTGTTTTAGAGGATTACTTTTAAAAGTTCTTTGGGGGGGCAGAGCCAAGATGGTGGCAGGAAAGCAGGGACTCAGGCTCTCCTCCAAATTCTTCCAAATACCTGTAAAAATGGCTCTGAACAAATTCTAAAGCTATTGAACCCACAAAATAACAGAGAGAAACAGGTGTCCAGCCCAAGATGGCCTGGATGGTCGCTGGGAAGGTTCTATTGCACAGCCCTTTGTGGGTCACACCAGGACAGACCAGGTGCTGAGGAGATTGGGCAGAACAGGCCTTAGGGCCCTAAATCACTGAGCTGTAGCAGTTACCAGACTTTTCAACCCGCAAAAGCCAAAGACAACTTAGCAGGACAGTGGGAAAACTTCTGGAGTAGGGGGAGAAAAGTGCATGGTAAGCCCCAGGCCTGGGGGTGGCAGAGTGCTGCAGTGTGGTGGCTGCAGCAGCAGAAAGCTTCTGAAGCTGCTTCCAGAGTTCCAGCTGCAGTTTCTTCTGTTCCCAGGCCCAGTGGGAGGAATTAAGTGGCTGATCAGATTGGGAGTGCAGGGAGCACTTTGCTGGTGCAGAGGCAGATTTCTCTTACTTTGCTCTGCTTGGAACTCGGTTGTGGTCCTGGTGGGTGGTTCCTTGGGGAGGAGGAACACTGGTGTTGTAGAGCTTGACATGTAGAAGTAGTTCTGAAAAGAACAGTGCAATGCCCTGAATCTTGGGACAAAGTACTTGCCATTCTGAAGCCAGTCATACCCTGAAGAAAACCTCAAGGGTCAAGTAGTCGGCTGGGAACATGGCCAAGCAGTGAAAGACTCAGACTATTGAATCTTTTTCTGGTGACAAAAAAGATCAAAACATACAGCCAGAAGAAGTCAACGAAGTCAGAGACCACATCAAAAGCCTCCAAGAAAAATATGAACTTGTCTCAGGCCATAGAAGAGCTAAAAAATGGTTTGGAAAGGCAAGTAAGAGAAGTAAGGAAAAATTGGGAAGAGAAACGAAAGTGATGCAAGAAAATCATGAAAAACAAGTCAACAACTTGCTAAAGGAGACCCAAAAAAGTACTGAAGAAAATAGCACCTTAAAAAATAGACTAACTCAAATGACAAAAGAGCTTCAAAAAGCCAATGAGGAGAAGAATGCCTTGAAAGGCAGAATTAGCCAAATGGAAAAGGAGGTCCAAAACAGCAATGAAGAAAATAGTACCTTAAAAATTACAATAGAGTAAGTGGAAGTCAATGACTTTATGAGAAATCAAGAAATTATAAAGCAGAACCAAAAGAATGAAAAAAAATGGAGGACAATATGAAATATCTCATTGGAAAAACCACTGACCTGGAAAATAGATCCAGGAGAGATAATTTAAAAATTATTGGACTATCTGAAAGCCATGATCAAACAAAGAGCCTAGACATTATCTTTCAAGAAATTATCAAGGAAAACTGCCCTGATATTCTAGAACCAGAGGGTAAAATAGAAATTGAAAGAATCCACTGATCACCTCTTGAAAAAGATCCCAAGAAGAAAACTCTAAGAACTATTATAGCTAAATTCCAGAGTTCTCAGGTCAAGGAGAAAATATTGCAAATATCCAGAAAGAAACAATTTGAGTATTGTGGAATAACACAGGATAACACAAGATCTAGCAGTTTCTACATTGAGGGATCAAAGGGCTTGGAATATGATATTCTGGAGGTCAATGGAGCTAGGATTAAAACCAAGAATCACCTACCCAGCAAAAGTGAGCATAACACTCAAGGACAAAAAGAAAAGATCAGAGCTGAAAAGAAAATATGACTTTCTAACACAAGAATCACAAGAAGCATGAAAAAATAAACAGTAAAGAGAAATCATAAGCGACTTACTAAAGTTGAACTGTTTTGGTTACATTCCTACATGGAAAGATGATATTTGTAACTCATGAAACCTTTCTAAATATAAGGGTAGTTGAAGAGAATATACATATACACATATATAGGCAAAGGGCTAAGGGTAAGTTGAATATGAAGGAATGATATCCAGAAATAGATAAGTAAATGCAATTAAGGAGTGAGAGAGAGAAATATATTGGGAGGAGAAACGGATAGAATGGAATAAATTATCTCATATAAAAGTGGCAAGAAAAGCAGTTCTCTTGAAACTTGGTAGAGGGGGCAGGTGAAAGGGAATGAATGAATCTTGCTCTCATCAGACTTGACTTAAGGAGGGAGTAACAAACACACTCAACTGGGTATCTTACCCCACAAGAAAGTAGGGGAAAGGGAGATAAGAGAGAGGAGATAAGAAGGGAGGGTAGAGCAGAGAAGGAGGTAATCACAAGCAAACACTTTTGAAAAGGGCCAGGGTCAAGGGGATAAAATTGAATAAAAGGGGATAGGATAGGATGGAGGGAAGTATAGTTAGTCTTTCACAACATGACTATTATGGAAGTGTTTAGCATAATGATGCATGTGTGGCTCATGTTGAATTGCCTGCCTTTTCAAGGAGGGTGGGTGGGGAGAGAAGAAGGGAGAAAATTTGGAACTCAAAGTTCTAAAAGCAAATTTTTTTTTTACATGCAACTGGGAAATGAGATATACAAGCAATTCAGTATAGAAATCTATCTTGCCCTAAAAGCAAGTAAGGAAAAAAGGGATAAGGCGGGGGGAGTGGGTTGACAGAAAGGAGGGCAGAATGGGGAAAAGGGCAATCAGAATATATGCCATCTTGGGGTGGGGGAAGGGTAGAAATGGGGAGAAAATTTGTAACTCAAAATATTGTGGAAATAAATGTTGAAAACTAAAAAAAAATATTAAATAAAGAAATAGAAAGACAAAAAAATGTTCTTTGGGTAATGTGATATTCTATGACTCATAGACATACAATAACAGTGTTATACTATTAGCATAGAAAGATGGACCTTTGCTTCAGGGAAAAATTTGAGGCCACTAAAAAAGGTTTGAAATTTTCCAAAGGCAATTCAATACATTTTCTTCCTATTTAAAGAGCCTAGGCATACTGTCATGCCTTTTTACTGGTCATTCTCTATTCCTGGAAAGCTCTATATCCTCTATATCCTCTCTGCCACTTTTGCCATCTTCCCTTAAACTTTGCATACATCTTTTTTGTGTGTGTGTGTAGATATTTATACATCTTTCCCATTAACACATGAGCTCCTTAACACCAGGATAGCAATTTGCCATTCCTTTTATCACCAACATTTAGAAAAGTCCCTAGAGTATAGTTTACACATAGACTGACTAGAATTCTGGGCCTAAGTTATTATTTATTTGCAGTGCCTAAGCTAGACCTATATTGCTATAGAGAAATATCTTTATCTTTATGATCATTTACCTCTTGCTTAGTCATTAATTCTTTCCATATCCATAAATCTGACAGGTAAAAATTTATGATACCTAGTCTCTACCAAATTGCTTTTTACTTCAAGAAATTTGCAGCATATAACATAAATCTACATACATTATGAGAGTTTCTCTATATCACCAACAAAGCCCAGAGGGATGAGAAAGAAAAATTCCATTCAAAATAACTGTAGACAATATGAAATACTTGGGAGTCTACCTACAAAGACAAACTGAGGAACTATATGAACACAATTACCAAACCCTTTTCACACAAATAATGTTAGATCTAACCAATTGGGAAAATATTAATTGCTCATGGATGGCCTGAGTCAATATAATAAAAATGACAATTCCATCTAAATTAACTGACTTATTCAGTGTCATACCAATCAAACTACCAAAAAATATTTTATAGAGCTAGAAAAATAATAACAAAAGTTCAAGAATATCAAAGGAAATAGTTTTGAAAAGGTAAAGTAAAGTAGCCTAGCAGTACCAGATTTCAAACTGAATTACAAAATAGAAGTCATGAAAACCATCTCGTACTGGCTAAGAAATACAATAGTGGATCAATGGAATATATTAAGTATACAATACATACTAGTAAATGACCACAGTAATCCAATATTTGATAAACCCAAAGATTCACAAACATTTGATACAAGAACTTTACTATTTGACAAAAAAAAATGCCATGAAAAGTAAAAAGCTATTTGGCAGAGATTAGGTATCAACTAACATCTCACACTGTTTAGCAAGTTATGGTAAAAATTGAAATATGATACAAGCAAATTAGGAGAGCATGGTAAATTTTTATCTGTCAGATTTATGGATAAGGTAAGAGTTAATGACTAAGCAAGAGGTAAATGATCAGAGAATCAAAAATGAATAATTTTGATTACATTAAATTAAACAGATTTTGCATGAAAAACACCAATGCAGCCAAGATTTTAAGGAAAGCAGGAAAATTGGGAAAAAATTATAGTGACTTTTTCTGACATAGACCTTATTTCTCAAATATGTAGAGAACTGAGTCAAATATATATAAAAACTGATTCACACCCCAATTAATAAATGGTCAAAGCATGTGAACACCGGCCATTTTCTGAAGAAGAAATCAAAACTATCTCTAGTCATATAAAATTTTCTAAATCACTATTAAATAGAGCTTTGAAAATTGAAACAACTCTGAAATAATACTACACACCCATTGGATTGGCTAATATGGCAGAAAAAGCAAATGTGAATTGTTGGAGAAGATGTGGAAAAATTTTGACACTAATGCATTGTTGATGGATTTGTGAAATGATCTACCTATTCTGGAGAACAATTTGGAACTATTCCCAAAAGGCTATACGATAAGATGTGCATCTGTTTTATCCAGCAATATCACGACTATGTCTATATTCCAAAGAGATCAAAGAAAAAGAAAAAAGAACTATGTGGAGAGAAATGTATGTATATGAGGGTGCGTATATATACATATACACCCACATATGCATGTATATACATATATATACATATATGTATGTATGTATATACATACACACACATACACACACTTACATAATGGTAGCAAAGAATTGGAAATTGAGTATGATTGCTATGGAATATTATTGTTCTATAAGTAATAATTAGCAGATGGCTTTCAGAACAGCCTGGGAAGACTTATATGAACTGATGCAAAATGAAGTGAGCAGAACTAGGCGAACATAATACATAGTAACAGCAATACTGTATAATGATAAACTGTGAAAGACTTAGTTACTCTGATTAATGTAATGATCCAAGACAATTCTGAAAGACTCATGATAAAATATGCTATCCATGACTAGAAAGAGAACTGGCTGAGTTTAAATGCAGATTGAAGTATAATTTTTCACTTTGGTTTTTTCCTCTTTTTGCCAATATTACTAATATGGGAATGCTTTACATGATTTTGTATATGTAATTAATATAGCATTTTTGCTTTCTTAATGACTGGGGGATAGAGGAGAGAGGGAGAGAACTTAGAATTTGAAAACATTTGTTTTTAAAAAGGAATGAAGCAATGTTAAAAAAATCATTTTTAATTAGGGGAAAAAACAAACAAACAAAAAACCTAAGAATCTATTATGAGCCAGGAACTATACTAAACACTACAAGTGTTTTCTCATTTGATAAAAAAAAAAAAAATATTTTGTCTGATCCTGACAAAACCTAACTTGGTAGTTGCTACTACTATCTCCATTTTTCCACTGAGGAAACCGAGACAGACAGAGATTAAGTGGTTTGCCCAGTGTCACATACTTAATTAGTTTCTGAGACTGGATTTGACTAAGGTTTTTTTTTTTTTTAATTCTGGGCATAGTATTTTATCCATTGTTTCATTTAGTTGTGCTTTTAAAACATATGTATTAATAACACTTTCACTGTCTGTTTAAGGTTATGTTTTTTGGTAAAGATTAAATCTTTATATAATTATCATTTTAACTGAATAATTGATTTATTTCCTTTGGAACTCAGTATCTCAGAATCATTGGCTCTAAGAACTGCAGGGACAGGAAGGATCTATGAGGTCATTTAGTCACATTCATCTGATCTGTAGCAAATGATGCACCCACAACATACCTGACAAGAAATAATGTGGATTTTGCCTAAAGACCTCAAGTAATGTGAAACTTACTAGCTATCAAGACAGGCCATTTCACTTTTGAATTTTGTGATAATTTAGTTACCCAGCTAAGCTTATAAAATTAAAAAAAGTCCAGGTGTTAGTTCCTCAATCCACTTACTTTCCATTATAGTATAATGCAAGGTGTTCCAACAAAATCCTTGAACTCTGACCACAAGGAAATTTCAACTCAGAATTTGCACTTATATCTTCCTAAAAGTCATCAAGGAGCAACCAAGATAAGGGGAGAAGAGGAAGAGAAAGGCAATGAGTGGATTAAAAAAAGGAAAGACAAAAGAGAGAGTTAAGCTAGTGACATTAATTAGAAGTCTATTGTAACAGCCCAGATTGGAGGTGATGAGGGACTACCCCAAGAGGGTAGATATGTTAGTAGAAAAAAGAGCATGTATCAAAGATGTTGTTAATTTAGAAGAGACAATAGTCAGCAATAGATTTGATATAATGAGTGATCATGAGTGAGGAATCAGGAATGATACCAATGTTACAAATTTGAGTGACAGGGAGGAAGTTTAAGGTTTTGGGAAGAGAGAATCAGATCTGCTTTGGATAGATTGAAATTGAGATGTCTGAAGCTTATCCAGTTCAAGATGAACAAGAAGCTGTTGATGATACACAAGAAAAGGTGGCAGGCTGTGATGCCTAATGCTATATCTGAGGAGCTAGAGGAAGGCAGAAGGGGAATTTTTAACTGAAATCCAGGCACATCTCCTAAGGGCAATGCCTCAGCATCTCACTATGTGATCATGACCTTATGCCATGCATATAGCAGGTCTGATTGCATTTAAAGGTGATCTTTAGTAAAAACACATCCCCAAGCAGGAATCCTTTCTAAAATATCCTTTGATGAGGGTGAAATTGGGGGAAAAAACCAGTAACCAATGCATAAACTTTCTCATTAGCATTTCTCAACTTATATTTTGGCCTTCATCCACATCATTCTGCTAAAATTACTTTCTCAAAAGTCACCACTGACTTCTTAATTAACAAATCCAATGGCCCTTTATAATCTGTGCCATTTTTGACATGTGGCCACCCTTTCTTTCTCGGTATTTTTCCTCCCTTATCTTTCTTTTTTTAAATAAATTTTATTTTTTTCAATTAAGCATTTATTTTCTCTTTCTCACTTCTTTCCTCTAAGTCAGATAAGGGAGCAACTTTTAACAAATGTGTAGTCAAGAAAAAACAAATTTCCTCATCGGCCATGTTAAAAATTTTTTAATTCATCCCTTTTCTTAGGAGGTGGGTAGTGCACTTCGCCATCAGTACTATGGAATCAAGGTTAGCCATTGCATTGATCACATTTCTTTAAGACTTCCAAAGGTGTTCGTTTTACAATGTTATATTTATAGTATAAACACCACACTCCTCTAATTCTCCTTGTGCCTTCTATTTATTTCTTTCTAAACAATTTCTTCCAGCCTCTGTTGAAGGCTTTCAGTAGCAATGAACTTGTCAAGGGTAATTATTTAATTGTTGGGAACCTTTAGTCATCAGAAACCATTTTCCTTCCATGGATCTTTAAATCTACTTTTATGGCACTTCCCCTTGATGCTCTCAGATCTGCCCTTTAGAACTAGAGACAATGAGTCTCTGAGGTTAAGGATAAGAAGAGAGTGGCATATTTGAATAAAAGCACAAATTATAACTATAATATGCATTGCATTTCCCTTCAACGATTCCATCTTATTTTAAGCAGTTTTTTTTTCCATATTTTGTTTTGTTTTTTGCTTTTGTTTTCCTTCTGCTCCTTAGCTGTAGTGTGGTGTTATCTCTCTAAAAGAAAAACAAAGAGAAAAAATCCTTAGAGATTTAGCAGGAAGAAATGAGTAGTGAATTCCAGACTTTTATGGATTCTTTTATGGAATCAGTTTGGGGGCCTAATATATAGCCTATGTCTATGTCTCTCTACCTTTCTCTTAAGTAGAAGAATACTTTTATCCTCTGGGTAAGAAGTGAAAGCCTTGAAAGTGACTCATTCCATTTCAGAGTGAGTCAGTGAGGTTGGAAGATGCATAAGCTTTATTTTCCCTAGGGGCTCTACTAAATAACTGCAAATCCCTGAGAATAGTTAATGAGAGAATATATGAAGTTCCAAAGAGTTTCATTCAGTTTAATACATATTATTAAACATCTGGGGGCAGCTAGGTGGTGCAGTGAGTAGAACATCAGCCCTGGAGTCAGGAGCTCAGGAGTTCAAATCCGGCCTCAGACACTTGCCATATATACTAGCCATGTGACCTTGGGCAAGTCACTTAACCTCAATTGCCCTATCAAAAAACAAAAACAAAACAAAACACAAACATCTATTGCATGCAAGGCCATTTCTGTTTATCAAGTAAGAGATTTATCCTTTTAAACTTTGTTCTTTGCAGGAAATAGGATTCACTGGAAGGAGATAAGTAACAGCAGGATGACCAAAGGTCAGAGATATATAACAAGGCTTCTTATTCATGTACAAGCAGGTTGGGTTAGATGACCTCTGATGTCCATTCCAATGTTGAGATTCTAGAATTCTGTCTATGTTTCCTCACCCTCATACCAATAAATTTCCTTGTTTATTTTTTCGCTTTGGATTATAGATACTTGATACCACTTAAGTCTTTTCAGTTACGTCTTTTCCCCTTTTGTCCAGACCTACTTTATATCTACTTAATTGACATTTCCAACTTTATGTCCTCCTTATCACCCTACTCTTTAAACTGGTGACAAGAAAGTAGTTTCTGGTCTAACTATTGGTCATTTTCTCTTTAATAACTACCACTCCAACCTTTACCCAAGGCGTTGTTATGTAGCTGTCACATATGGGATAGGAACTGTCAATAATTTCTATGCCAAAGACTGGTGTTGATGTGTATGGGGCAGCAGTCTTTGAAAAGACCATCTCTTTTTCCTTTAACCTATAAGAAAGGGGGATATATGAAATTTTCCTAAGAATAGGGAGGTGAGCAACAAAGTAGAGAGAGAACGAAAGAACTCTAAGAATCAAGGGAAAGGAAGAAAGAGTGGTCCCTCACCTATTAAATCTCATTCTCTTCTGGCTGTGCCACAGATGTCTCTCCTTAATTGAGTGACTTGTTCACTTCTAGATACTGGGAGATTTCAGCACCACCCTGACCCCCTGACTTTCTCTCTAGGATGAAGGGAATGAAAAATTCTATTTTCAGACAGTCATAACTCCTTAAACTTTGAAATAGAAAACAAGAAGATTTCCATTCTATCCTGAAAGAATCTATCTCAGCTATATTTGAACACCTTTCAGCAAAAGGGAGCTATATTTTTCTTGGGTCACTATGAGGAAGTAGCTCAACTTGAATTTACTTTCTGTCCTGTACCTGCTTCAATATGAACCTAGAGGATCTAGTATTCCTCATGACAAATACACTTCTGTCTAACCCATGTCACCACTCCTTTTCAATTGTTATTCTGCTTTATTTTTCCTAAAGGAATGAACATTCTCCACTTTTTCCTCTGCTCTATCTTCACTTCCTTTTCTGGTCATTTTATATATATAGCTTCAGTAGTCACTTCTGTATTGCTGCAGTAACTCTAACCCTGACCTCTTTCTGATCTGCAGCCTTGAAATTCCAAATATATAACAGTTATCTCAAACTGGATATCTAAAACTCAAAATAAACTGGTCATCCTCTCAACAATCATACACAAAACAAACCAAAGCAAAATCTCTATATATCTCTTCCTATTCTTGTTAATGGCACCACTGTCTTTTCCTTTAAAATTGACATGATACGCTAATATATTTGTAGACTCTTTTCTTAATATTATTTTCTCTCAACATTATACATACTGTCTCTAGAATCTGCTTTTCTTTTTGATTGCCATTGCTCCTATACGAGTTTTTCTTTATCGTTTCTCTCTTCATCCTCCTCACTGCCTTTTGAACCTCTATTATCTTTCCTTCTATGCTATACCTCCTGCTAGGTCAATTTTCTAAAAGTACACATTTAATTATATCACAGTTGAAAATTTTTGATAGTCCCTCACTTGCCTACCAAATAAAATAAAATCTCTTAACCTTCTTGGGAGAGTTCTTCATGATCTATCGTTTATTTATCCCTTTTCCTTTGTTTTTCATTGTTATAATGACTATTTATCTCATACTTTTGGAAATGACCCAAATTTTGAGAAGAGTATAAATATACATTTAATAAGAAGGTTGTGTAGTGTATTTAAAAATAAACAAATGAAAAACCTAGAGTTGGGGCAGAACAGTGGTCCTGCTGGGATGGCCAGAGTAGATCCAAAGAAAGATCCCAGGATGGTTCAGCTTGAGTGAGGTGTGAATACCTCCAGGATGGCTCTCTTGAAATGGAAAATAGGGAAAGGTCTGGGGCAGCTAGGTTGGGAAGTACCCTTGACTTCAGCCAAAGGAATTTTCACCTTCTCGACAGTGTGGGGAGTTGGGCATCTGAGCTAGGGAAGATTGAGGGACTCTCTGCCAACAAAGAATGCCAAGCCTAGCTGTGCTGCTGAGATTAAATCCTGTACGAGAAGGAACCAGCAGAAACACAGTGAGTGCAGAAGCAGTGGGGTAGGACACTGCTTGCTTATGGGCACTTTCAGAAGAGCTGAGTTCTTGGTCTGGGTTCCAGGTCAGAGGGGAGAAGTGAAAGTCATAGCCACTGGAACATTCTCAGGGAGCAAGAACATTTTCTTGTATGCTGGGTGGCCCTAACTATGGCTTTCAGGGAGAAAGGAGTACAGAGGCTGGGCTCAGGACAAAGCTCAAAAAAATAACAGCAAAAAGGACCTAAGGGCAGAGGCACCCTCCCCCACACAGGTGATTATAATAACAAGATGCTAAAAAATTTTAAAAAGAGCAGGCAAAGGAGAAAGAACTCAACCATAGACTGGTGCTATGGGAATAGAGAAGATGAGGTTTCATCTTCAGAGGAAGATACAGAAAGAAAAAAAAAAGCCTCACCATACCATCTAATGGTAACCTGCCCCATAAGAATTCATAGAACTCAAAAATAAGACTTCGAAAATCAAATAATAGAGAATGAGGGAAAAAAGTAAGCACAATCTCGGAAAAAAAAACAAGAAGATTATGAAAATAAAATCAACCAACTGGAAAAGGAGGCCCAGAATCATGAGGAAGAAAATGAGTACTTGAAAATTAGAATTGGTCAAAGGAAAGCCAGTGAAGTTATAAGATACTAAGAAATAATAAAAACAACATATAAAGAATGAAAAAGAATTGAAGAGAATGGGAAACATCTTATAAAAGAAACACCTGATCTGGAGAAGAAGAGAAAACATATGAATAATCTGAGTACCTGAAAGCTATCATCAATAAATGGATCTTGATATAATGATATAAGAAATAAAGAAAATTGATATAGGTGGAGCTAAGATGGTGGCTGGAAAGCAGGCCTTCTTACCTAGCATGAGCTCCCTGCCAAGTCCCTCCAAAAACCTATAAAAATGGCTATGAACCAATTCTAGAACTGCAGAACCCACAAAATAGCAGAGGGAAGCAGGGCTCCAGCCCAGGACAGCCTGGATGGTTGCTGGGTGAGGTCTTACACCCATGGAGCTGGGACCTGAGCAGAGCAGAGCCCAGCAGGGTCAGCGCTGACCAATCAGACCAGAAGCTGGGCGGAGCGTGCCCTAGCACCCTGAATCAATGAGCTGTGGCAGTTGCCAGACTTCTTAACTCACAAACACCAGACAACAGAGAAGAACTGCAGAACCCACAAAACAGAAGAAGGAAGCAGGGCCTCCAGCCCAGGATAGCCTGGATGTTCTCTGGGTAAGGTCTATCCTGCATGGAGCTTGGAGCTGAGCGGAGCACAGCAGAGCCCAGTGTGGGACGCGTGGACCAACCAGACCAGGAGCCGGGGGGAGCATGCCCTAGTGCCCTGAATCAGTGAGCTGTGGCAGTTACCAGACTTCTCAACCCACAAACACTAAAGACAACAGAGAAGGTTAGTGGGAAAAGCTGCTGGGGACAGAGAGTTTGCAGGTTCGGCCACCTTCCCGGGGGCAGCGGAGGTGGGGCAGCTTCAGAACTACAGCTGCAGTTGCTTCTGGCCCCAGGCCGACCTGATGGGAGGAATTAAGTGGCTGATCAGAGCAGGAGTGCAGAACTTGCTGAAGATCAAAGTCCAGTCTAGGTTGGGGGTTCTTGGGGAAGGAGGAATGCTGGTGTTGCAGAGCTGGCGCATCCCCCCAAGCTTGGAACATAGAACTCTGTACTCTACAAGCAGTCATGTCCCACTGAAAAACTCAAGGGTCAAGTAAGTTGGCTGGGAACATGGCCAGGCAGAGAAAACATACCCAGATTCAGTCTCAGACTTTGGAATCTTTCTTTGGTGACAAAGAAGACCAAAACATACAGCCAGAAGAAATCAACAAAGTCAAAGAGCTTACAACGAAAGCTTCCAAGAAAAACATGAACTGGTCTCAGGCCATGGAAGAGCTCAAAAAGGATTTGGAAAAGCAAGTTAGAGAAGTAGAGGAAAAGTTGGGAAGAGAAATGAGAATGATGTGAGAAAACCATGAAAAACAAGTCAATGACTTGCTAAAGGAGACCCAAAAGATATTGA
>CM053622.1:722029848-722078669 GCA_028646595.1 Phalanger gymnotis | reverse complement strand
TTGGAGTGGGGGGGGGAGGAAATGGGGAGAAAATTTTGCAATCCAAACGCCTGTGAAAATCAATGCTGAAAACCAAACATGTCAAAAATAAATTAAAATATAAAAAAAAAAAACAGGAGAGTAAGGAATTGTTTTCTTTCAGATTTTTGAAGAAGGGAAGGATTTATGACCAAAGAAAAAGGAGAACATTATGAGATATAAAATGGATAATTTTGAAAAAAAAGAAAAAAAATGGGTAATTTTGATCACATTGAATTAAAAAGTTTTTGCACAAACAAAACCAATACAACCAAGATTAGAAGGATAGCAAAAATCTGAGAAACAGTTTTTATAGCAAGTAGCTCTATCAAACCTCATTTCTCAAATACATAGAGAACTGAGTCAAATTCATAAGAATACAAATCATTCCCCAACACACAAAAGATATAAACAGGCAGTTTTCAGATGAAGAAATCAAAACTACCTCCAGTCATATGAAAAATGCTCTATATCACCATTGATTAAAGAAATGCAAATTAAAACAATTCTAAGGTATCACCTCATAACTAGCTGGCTGATATGAAGGAAAAAGAAAATGATAAATGTTGGAGAGGATATGCAGAAATTGAGACACTAATGTACAGTTGGAGTTATGAACTGATCTATTCTGTAGAACAATTTGGAATTATGCCCAAGGGGCAACAAACTGTGCACCCTTTTTGATCCATCAATATCATTAGTAGGTCTGTATCCCAAAGAGACCTAAAAAAGGAAAAATTACCTACATGTACAGAAATATTTATAGCATCTCTTTATGTGGCAGCAAAGAATTGGAAATTGAGGGGATGCCCATCAACTGGGGAATGGCTGAACAAGTTGTGGTATATGAACTCAATGGAATGCTATTGTGGTGTAAGAAATTAAAAGCAGATGAATTTCAGAAAAAAAAAACTTTCCGACTTACATGAACTGATATAAAGTGAAGGAAACAGAAAAAGAGACCATTGTACACAAATAACAGCAATACTGTGTGATGATCAACTCCGATTGACTTAGCTCTTCTTAGCAATACAATAATCCAAGATGATTTCAAAAGACTTATGATGAAAAATGCTATTCACCTCCAGAAGAAGAACTGATGGAGTCTGAATGTAGATGGAAGCAAACTTTTAATTTTTAAAATTTTTTCTTTCTTTGGCTTTTTGTTTGTGTTTTCTTTCACATAATGTTACGAATACAGAAACAAATTTTTCTTGACTGCAAGCATATAAACTATATTAGATTCTTTGCCTTCTCGATGAGGCAGGGGGAGAAGGATAGAGGGAGAGAATAGGGAATTTGATTTAAAAAATGTTATAAGTTGTTTTTACATGTAATTTGAAAAAATAAAATATTAAAAAAGAAATGTTATTTGCTGTTGTTCATGTAGTTCCTGTTTGTATCCTGTCAAGTAGATTCTCAACTATTTTGTACTGTCTACAGTACAGTATCTTTTCTTGTGGTTATTTTTTGGTAATATATGGAAATGCTGATGATTTGTATGGGTTTATTTCATATCTTGCTACTTTCTAAAGTTGTTAATTATTTTACCTACTTTTTTTAGTTGATTTTCTAGGACGCTTTAAGTATACCATCATAACATCTGCAAAGAGTGACAATTTTATTTCCTCATTGGCTATTCTAATTTCTTCTATTTTTTTCTAATTGTTATAGCTAGCATTTCTCATACAATATTGAACAGTGAGAGTGATAATGGTTATCCTTGCTTAACTCATGATCTCACTGTAATGTTTCTAGTTTATCCCCATTAGAGATAATGACTACTTTTCATTTTAGAGAGATAATACTTATAACTTTAAGAAAAGCTCCATTTATTGCAATACTTTCTAGTGTTTTGTTTCATCAAAAGTTTTTTCTGCATCTATTAATATAACAGTATGTTTTTTGTTGTTTTTGTTAATGATACGGTCAATTATTCTGATAGTTTTCCTAATATTGAATCAACCCAACATTCCTGGTATAAATCTCACCTGGACGTAATGATATATTGCTCTAATCTCCTTGCTATGATTTTGTTTAAAATTTTTGCATCAATATTCACTAGGGAAATTGGCTTGTAGTTTTCTTTCTCTCTTTTTGCTCTTATTACTTTAAGTATCAAAACCCCTTTTGTGTCATAGAAGGATTTGGTAGGACTCTTTCTTTACCTATTTTTCCAAACAGTTTACATAATATTGGATTTAATTTTTCCTTAAATGTTTCACAGAATTTACTTGTAAATCTAATTCTGTTTTCCCCTTGTAGGGATATTTTTTTTGTTTAGATGTTTTATCTACATGCTTCCAATCCTCTACATATAAAGTCATACCAGCTTCTGAGTTTTACTTTTGTTTAATAATCAATCTTCATAGTCTTGGCCTATGATTGTATCCTCATTCCAATTGCTTGACCTTAGTCACTTAATAGGAATGATTCTTTCCATGTGATTTAGAGTAATGTAAAGAGGAATGAATTCATAGTCAGAAGACCTGAATCCTAGTTCTGTTTCTCTGCTTATTAACCATGGGACTTTTATAAGCCACATCTACAAAATGGATCATTGATCCTGGTTCCATCTCTATCTTAAAGTTATGAGGATCATATAAGTTATTCTAATGTTTTCAAAAAACTTATATCACGACCTGAATATTCTCTTCATTGGTATATCTCACAATGCCTCTATTCTTGGCAAAGATGGTTTCATAAGTTTTAGTGTTTGCAGAAATTTATCATGTGGTTTTCAGCCTCTGTGTTGAGCCTCTGCTTAGCAGTACATTTTTTTCTTCATACAATAGGTGGATACATAGTCCACTGACAATCTCATTCTCAGGAGCCTTTAAAACCTTATAGTATCTACTAAAAATAAGATCACTTCCATGGCCCCATAAGGAATCAACACATTTTTAATAGAGCATCAAACAAGCTACCATCCATCAAAGTTCTTTTGAAGGTGTAAAATAATATGCAATATATAATTTTCGAAACAGCATGTAAATAGTGGCACTCAACATCAATAGCAGTGAATTGCATTTTAGAATATTTGCCTTCCTGTTTTCCCTTCAATTCAACAAACATTAAGCATTTTTGTATTATGAAGTTGATAAAAAAAAAAGTTAGGATTAAACATTCATTAAATTTTATCTCTGCCCTCTTGGCGAATAACTTCTCTTTATAGTATAAGGTACCAACACAACAAACTTTGATATATAATATCACTTAAAAGATTCAGAATGGAAGTGTTATTTGACATGGCTTTACCTCCATCACCAAATGCTCTTGATGCCTTCAAAATTCTTTTTTGTCTTTTGCTTATTCAATAATTAGACTTTATATACTTTACCTAAGATTGTATCCTGATTGTGACATTTAACTTTAGTTGCTCGATAGGAAGGATTCTTTTCATGTAATCCACCTTTAACATACTGTTGGGCATACAGTGGTCACTCAATAATGGTTTGTTGACATGTTTCTTGGCTGTGTCTACAAGTTCTCTCTTCTTGTTTCTATCTCCTTATTTCAGATTCAATCAAGTCACAATTCTTTTACTGCATTGGATTTTACTTCATCTTCCTGCTTGTTGTCCTTCTTTCTCATGTATCTTTAATACAACTCCGAAATCAAACTGAATGATACTACTCTCCTGAATCATTTCTGTGATCAGCATTGTTTCCAATTGCAACAAAAACCAAGTGGTTCTTGTCTTTGAAATACTACAGAATCTGTTCCCATGCTACTTGTTGTCTTTTAAGCATTTTCCTTTGACCTAACTCACCTCTCCCACATACATGCATTTCACATTCTCACTTGCTTCACTAACTTTTGTCAAGTCCTTTTCTCTACTGGTCTCTCCACATGTCACTATATCTATATCTATATCCATCTATATAGAGGTAGATAGATAGATAGATAGATAGATAGATAGATAGATAGATAGATAGATAGATAAGCAGAAAGATATAGATATTTCATTTCTGGTAAAGCTGGTTAACTCAATTCCTTCTGTTAGCTAACAAAGAACAGTATGATGTAGGTCAGTGCTGTCAAACTCACGTAGGAATGAGGGCCACTAAACCATACATAAAGGATCACTCCAGATGTCACATTTATCTTTTAAAAATGTTAACATTATCTATGTTTTATAATATTTTTATTTATTTTGCCAAATATTCTCCAGTTATGTTTTAGGCTAGTTTGAGCCAGAACAGGAATATTGTGGACCACACGTAGCCTGCTGGTCATACATTTGACAACTCTAGTGTAGGGGCAAAAGGTATGCATAACAGTGAATACTGTTTCTGCTAATTGCTATCTGAATAACTTTGGGAACATCCTTTTATTTTTGAATCTTAATTTCCTTCTATGCAAAATGAGAGAGTATAACTAGCTAAATCCTATAATCCAAATTCTCAGTGTTTGCTGTAATCAGTGTCCCATTGTGGTAGCTTGGAGGGAAACAGAGCAGTGGGGGTGCTCTCTGGAAGCATGGATTATTGAAGAGGAAATGAAAGATTCTCCATAGACAAATCATTTATTTTAGACAAAATATTCCATCACATAGGGTTCTCCACAGAGTCTGTACCTTCCAAAGTTCCTTGGTTAGTTCTCCCAGTCCTGCTCTCAGAAAAGGGGAAATGATTTGATAACATATTTCACAATAACAAGGCACAATACATAATTTTTGTTCTCTAGAACTGTCACTTGCAAGCCAGTATAATTTTGTCTACAATATATCTACCACCCACCCAGGGCCATGTTTCTGGTTAATTCTAATAGTTCACATTTATACAGCACTGGCCTCGCAACAACCCTTTGAGGCAGGTAGTAAAGGATTATTATCCTCATTTAACAATGGTCACCTCTACATGCCTCTATTTCCTCATTTGAAAAATGGATAATGATTCTCACACCACCTTTGGCACAAAATGTTCTAGAAAATATTAAATGTTACATGGATATAGAGTTCTAGGTCAATTGGGAAATGGGAAGGAAATAAGCATTTATATAGTGCCTATGGTGTGCTAGGCACTTTGCTAAGTGTATTCAAACAGATTTTCAGGAAGGTCAAAGAAGGAAACAATTGGTGTGGAGAGAACCAGATGCCATTAGATCAGAGATTTATAGCTGTGAGGGACTCCAAAGGCCATCTAACCCATCCCCAAACAGATAAGAGAATTTAGCCCAGAAAAGTTAAGAGGCTTAACAAACATCAAGCACATTATAGGTAGCTAAGCTGGGATATAAATTCAGGTTTTGTGATTCTAAAGCCAGTGGTCATTATAGCATGTTGCTCATATCATTCCATGTGACTCTATCTGCATCCAAGGCTAACCATAGACTCACTAGTCTTCTAAAGTTCTTAAACTCCAGACTGTTCATTACATAAATATTTAATTATCTGTTAATTACTTTTTCAGAGGCATAGTTTATAGCTTGCCTGTTATGTGTATTCATGTCAGCACTGTACCACCATAGAGAGTAGACTTGTGGTTTAGTAACAAATTTGGGATCGATTCTTTGAATAACTGATGAGGAATGAATGGCATCACCATCCATGACCTCTCACAAGTAGGAGATATATAGCAACAGAAAGAGAAATTAGTTCCTTCTGTGAAGCCTCAAAAAATGAGCGGGTCACAGGCCACTCAGAGCTACCAAAACCAAAAGACAGGGAACTGAGAATGTCAATAATAATACTAGACTACATTTAAATAGAAATTTATTGTTAAAAAATAATGGGTGAATCATTTACAGCATTCTAAGATTTTAAAACATTCCCCACAACAATTCTTTGAGCAATGTGGTACTATTTAAAGTGAGTTATGTGTGAATTTTTTGTCCATGGCAACTACTACCACCACCACCAAAAGGAATGTTCAAGATAATCCTCAGTCCTGCAAAGATTTCTTCTTCTCTAATGGTAGAAGACAAAAAGGTGACAGAGGGCACTGGGAATTTTTTAGATGATCTAAAAGCTTTAATGATAGAGACAGCTGTGACTCAGTGGATATAACACTGGGCCTGGAGTCAAAAAAACCTGAGAACGAATCCAACTACAGAAACTTCCTAGCTATGTGACCCTAAGCAAGTCACTTAAGCTCTGATGCTTGACAAAAAGGATCCACTGGAAAAGGAAATGGCAAGCCACTCCAGTATCCCTGTCAAGAATACCCTATGGACAGCTAAAGTCTGTGAGATCATGAAGAGTCAGACATGACTGAATGACTGAACAAAAAAGCTTTAATTTAATGATACTCTAAATGTGAAATCCCTGTCCAATGATTGAATGAGAATATTACTAAAGAAAATAGTACTATCATTTTATGTGATATTTGTTTATCTGGTGGTTAGGTAGTACTCCTGACAGGTATTTGCAAAAATACTACCATGAAAATAATTACACCTTATATCCCAGGTTATGCTCCAGAAAATTAAGAAGTAAATTCTGTTAAGAACTCATAGGACCTAGCAATTTAAATCATTATATACATGCATACTTGGTTACTCCAATGCAAAGTTGGGAATATATGAGGATGTTGAAAACCATATTGGAAAAAATATGGGTTTAGAATAAGCGAAGACAGAGGCAAAGGATTTATAGACTATGTAGACCTTTGTATCTAAATGTCATAGATATCTTCTTTGCAAAAAAAAATGTTATACATGTTAAAGGAAAAAAGGAGACTGATTATATTTTAAAAGGCAAGAAATGACTCCTTACTACTATTAGTCATTCCTGAATCAGTAGCCCATATACTTTAAGAACTCTAAATTTTAGTGTAGAGATAAAAATAAATACATGTGTAAAAAGAAAAATCAGGAAAATATGATTTATACTCATCTGTATCCTGATCTATTTATTGACAGTGAAAAACAGGATATGGACAGAAGAAAGGACATAGGAATTTCTCAGACTAATTTTACACAAAAGTATAAACAAAGTAAATCAAGTGCCATAATAACATGGAGGCCCATGGTACCTCCAAAGCTCTATATTTAGAAAACACAACTTATTTGTCAATTAGAAAACTATGACATCGAAGAGTAACAATAATTAAAAGTATAAAAAATTGTAGATCTTAATAAGGATAATGGAAAATTATGAGAAGTTTTATCTTATAAATAAGTAAAGATGAAACCATTTTAAAGACCATCTGAAAAACACCTATATGAGTAAAGTCATCTTGATGGCATTTAAGAATAAAAATGGAAGGAGGACAACAAACTGATGCAAGATAGAAAAAAAGTTTTTTAAAGAATTTTAATCTCTTTTCATCACCAAGATCAATGAGACCACCTCATTTGAATACTAGTATCATGATCCAGGATGTGGTTTTAAAAAATTAGAAGGATGCTAAAGAGAATGAAAATAGAAAAAGCAGCTCGATTAAACTCAATCAAACAGCCAACAAACATTAATCACCAGGCACTTGCTAATTGTTGAGGATATAAAAAGATGCAAAAGACAGTCACTGCCTTCAAGGAGCTCACAATTAAATGTGATACCAAGCACATTGTATTGGGAAAAGTTTCCTGTAGAAGATGGGATTTTAGTTGGAACTTAAAGAACTTCAAAGAACCTAGCAGACAGAGTTAAGGAGGAAGGGCATTTCAGGAATGGGGAACTGTCAGGAAAAATGGCTTCCATGACAGTGAGAGCTGGCAGATGGATTGTCTTGTTTATGGAATAGCCTAGTGGCCAATGTCATTAGATTGAAGATTAGATTGTGGGGACCAAGATGAAAGAAGATTTGCAAAGGTAGAAGGGGGATAGGGTATGAAGGGCTTTGAACACCAAGTAAAGGATGCTTTATCTAGATATGGAGAAGACAGGGAGCCATTGGCATTTATTGAGTAGGGATGTGTGCATGAAATAGTTGGACCTATGCTTTAGGAAAAAAAAAAAACACTTTAGCGGCTGAATTGAGATTGGATTTGAATTAGAAGAGACTTGAGATAGGTATACACACCAGTACACTCTTGTAGTAGTTCATGAATTAGATGATAAGGACCTACACCAGAGTGGTAGTAATTTCAGAAGAAAGAAGGGGGTGCATTTTTTAAATTTTGTTAAATATTTTTATTTGAAGTTTTGAGTTCCAATTTCTAACCCTCCCTCCCATCCCTCCCCTGTTCCTGATGCAATAAGAAATCAGATATAAGTTATACACATGCACTTATGTAAAATATTTCCATATTAGCTGTTTTGTACAAGAAATCTAGAATAAAAGAAAAAAAATGAAGAAAGAAAGAAAGAAAGAAACAAACAAACAAAGAAAAGTAGCATGCTTCACTGTTTTCAAACCATATCAGTTCTTTCTCTGGAGGCAGATAGGATGCCTCATCATTAGTCCTTTGGGATTGTCTTGGATCGTTGTATTGCTGAGAATAGCTAAGTCATTCACAGTTCTTCATCAAACAATATTGCTATTACTGTGTACATTGTTCTTTTGGTTCTGTTCACTTTCCTACATATCAGATCATGTAAATCTTTCCATTTTTTTCTGAAATCATCCTGTTTGTCATTTCTTAAAGCACAATAATATTCCATTACAATAATGTACCACAGCTTGTTGAACTATTCCCCAATTGATGGGCATCCCTTCAATTTTCAATTTTTAGCCACCATAAAAAGAGCTGATACAAATATCTTTGTACAAATAGGTCCTTTTCTCTTTCTTATGTCTTTTGGATATAAACCCAACAGTGATATTGCTGGATCAAAGGGTATGCATAGTTTTATAGCCCTTTGGTCATAGTTTAAAATTTCTCTCCAGAATGGTTGGATCAGGTCATAACTCCACCAACAGTGCATTAGTGTTCAAGATTTTCCACATCCCCTCCAATATCCAACATTTTCCTCTATTTTCATATTAGCCAATAGGTAAGAGATAGGACCTCAGAGTTGTTTTAATTTGCATTTCTCTATTCAATAGTGATTTAGAGCATTTCTTATATGACTATAGGTAGCTTATATTTCTTTGTTTGAAAATTGCTCATTCATGTCCTTTCATTATTTGTCAATTAGGGAATGATTTGTATTCTTATCAATTTCACTCAGTTCTCTAAATATTTGAGAAATTAGGCCTTTATGAGAGATACTTCCTGCAAATTTTCCCCCAGTTTTCTGCTTTCCTTATAATTTTGGTTGCATTGGTTTTGATTGTGCATTTTTTTTTAAATTTTAGATAATCAAAGTTATCTATTTTATGTTTTTAATACTCTCTATTTTCTTTTGTTCTAAGTTCTTTCTTATCCATAGATCTAACAGATCAACTATCCCATGCTCTTTTATTTTGCTTATGGTATCACAGGATGTGCATTTAAGAGATGCAGCTGTTTCAACAATCCAGCTAACAGCTTATGTGGGGGTGTAAGATCCACCCACAGCCAGCACCCAGAGAGCTGCCAACAGCACAGGTTCTTTTGATCTGCTTAACTAAGGAAAGCAAGGTGAAGGGGTTGACAAGCTTACTTTAATTCAGCATACAAATATCATTCACTTAGCTCAGGTGAAAAAGACCAGCACACTGAACTTCAGAATAAAATACAAACAAATTACAGTCATGGACAGTCAGATCTTGTCTGATTCAAATCCCAATACCTAGTTACCAGAGTTTAACAAAGTGTCAGCATCCAGGTTACAAGCTGGAGGGCCCTTAGTGTGTTGGTAAGCAAAATGGGCTCTTAGCACTCAGTTCAACTAAGTGCCCTTGGAGAATTTGGCCTTTGTTTCCTTGATTAGATTTGGGTGTCCTTGGTACCTTCTTGCCTCAGGGGAGGGTTTAGTTTAGACATGAGTGTGAGTGACATGTCTGGGACAGCAGAGGCTTTTAGACCACGTGGATTTAAGTTGCCTCTTTGTGACGATTCTAGGTAATGTGGGTGAGTCGCATGTGTGACTCAACCCTGACCCTGAAAAAGATATAAAACCAGGGATTGGCCTTCTCTTCTCTGGAGCTCTTACCCACAGCAGTGGTGGCACGTGTGACTCTGGGCCAGCCCTTATTCTGAGCTCCCGGGCTGAACCTAGATGTTGGTAACTATGAATTGCATTGGGTCTGTCTGTTTGTAATTTGTTGAGGGCTCTCACTCGAGGTAGTGTTGATGCAGAGACTCTGGGCAGCTCTAGCTAAGGGCCTTCCAGCTTGTAACCTGGATGCTGACACTTTGTTAAACTCTGGTAACTAGGTATTGGGATTTGAATCAGACAAGATCAGTCTGCCCATGTCTATAATTTGTTTGTATTTTATTCTGAAGTTCAGTGTGCTGGTCTTTTTCACCTGAGCTAAGTGAATGATATTTGTATGCTGAATTAAAGTAAGCTTGTCAACTCCTTCACCTTGCTTTCCTTAGTTAAGCAGATCAAAAGAATCTGTGCTGTTGGCAGCTTTCTGGGTGCTGGCTGTGGGTGGATTTTACACCCGCACAGAAGCTGCTAGCTGGATTGTTGAAAGAGCGGCAGAAATGAAATTGGGAGGACGTGGCAACAGATTGGATATGGAGTGGAGTGAAAGACACTGTGGGAAATTGAGGATAATTTGTAGGTTGAGAGTTTGAGGGATTGAGAGAATATTGTTCCCTTCTATAGAAATAGGGAAGGTAGAGGAAGAATGTTTAGGGTGAATGGGTAATGAATTCATTTTTGGACATATTGAGTTTAAGATGTGTAGAGGATATCCAGTTGTAGATGTTTGAAAGGCAGTTTGAGATGCCAGATTCAAAGTCAGCTGAAAGGTTGGGATCCTATAGGTAGATTTGAGAATCATTAACATGATATAGTAACTAAATCTATGGAAGCTGATGAGATCACTCGGTGAAGAAGTATAGAGGAAAAAGAGAAGAGGAACCAGGACAAAATTCTTGGGACACCTATGGTTAGAGGTTGGAATTTGAATAATGATTCAGCAAAGGAGACTGAACAGGAGCAAACAGATAGGTAGGAGGAGATCCAGAAGAATATTGTCCTAAAAATCTATAGAGAGGAGAGAATTAAGGAGGAGAAGGTGTTCAACAGTCTCAAAGGCTACATGGAAGTCAAGAAGAAAAGACCATTGGATTTGGCAACTAAGAGATGCTTGTTTCTTTCAGAGAAAGAGGATTTTCAGTGGAATGAAGACATTGGATACAGGGGCTTAAGAGAGTTAGAGGAGACAAAGTGGAAGCATTTATTGTATGTGACCTTTTTAAATTTACTTTTTATTTGTAGTTTACAATATTCAGTTCCACAAGTTTTTGAGTTCCAAATTTTCTCCCCTTCTCTGTCCTCCACCCTTCCACCCAAGAGGGCACGTAATCTAATAAAGGTTGTGCATATACCTTCATATTAGACTTATTTTCACAATAGTCAAGTTGTAAAGAAGAATTATTATTATGAAGCCTTGTAGTATAATAGTATTCCATTACATTCATATATCACAACTTGTCTAGCCATTCCCCAATGGATGGACATCCCTTTGATTTCCAATTCTTTGCCACCACAAAAAGAGCTGTTATAAATATTTTTGTACATATGGGTCCTTTTTCCACTTGTGTGATCTCTTTGGGATACAGCATTAGAAGCGGTATTACTGGGCCAAAGGGTATGCACATTTTTATAGCCCTTTGGGCATAATTCCAAATTGCTCTTCAGAATGGCTGGCTCAGTTCACAACTCCAACAATGCAGTATTGTTCCAATTTTCCCACATCTTCTTCAGTATTTATAATTTTCCTGTTTTGTCATGTTAGCCAATCTGACAGGAGAGATGTGGTACCTAAGAGTTGTTTTGATTTACATTTCTCTAATCAATAGTGATTTAGAACATTTTTTTCATATGCCTGTAAATATCTTTAATTTCTTCCTCTGAAAACTGCCTGTTCATATCCTTTCACCATTTCTCAATAGGGGAACGACATGTATTCCTATAAATTTGACTCAGTTCCCTGTATATTTTAAAGATGAAGCCTTTATCAGAGACACTGGTTATAAAAATTCTTTCCTAATTTTCTGCTTCCCTCTTAATCTTGGTTGCATTGGCTTTTTTTGTACAAAAACTTTTCAGTGCAATGTAATCAAAATAATTCATTTTGTATTTTGTAATGCTCTCTGTCTCTTGTTTGACATAAATTCTTTTGTTCTCTATAAATTTGTCAGGTAAACTATTCCTTGCTTTCTCAAATTGCTAATGATTTCTGCCTTTATTTCTAAATCATGAACCCATTTTGAGTTTATTTTGGTATATGGTGTAAGATATTGGTCTATGCCCAGTTTCTGCTATACTATTTTCCAGTTTTCTTAAGCAGTTTTTGTGAAATAGTGAGTTCTTATACCAGACAGTGGACTCCCTGGGTTTATCAGAGTGGATTACTGTAGTCATTGACTACTGCATCTTGTGAACCTAACCTATTCCACTGATCTGCCAATCTATTTCTTCACCAGTACCAAGCTGTTTTTATGATTTTTGCTTTACAATACAATTATCTGGTAGGACTAGGTCACCTTCCCTGGCATTTCTTTTCATTAATTTCTTGGATATTCTGGACCTTTTATTCTTCCAGAAGAATTTTGTTATTATTTTATCCAGCTCTGTAGAAAAATATTTTGATAGTTCAATTGATATGGCAATGAATAAATAAATTAATTTAGGTAAAATTGTCATTTTTATTATATTAGCTTGGCCTAACCATGAACAACTGATGTTTTTTTCCACTTATTTAGATCTGATTTTGTGTGAAAAATGTTTCATAATTGTGCTCATATAGGTCCTAGGTTTGTCTTAGCAGATAGACTCTCAAATATTTTTATAGTGTCTACAGTAACTTTAAATGGACTTTCTCTTTCTATCACTTGTCACTGGGCTTTGTAAGTAATATATAGGAATGACAAGGATTTATATGGGTTTATTTTATATGCTGCAACTTTGCTGAAGTTATTTATTATTTCAAGTAGTTTGTGTTTTTTTTACTTCATTCTCTAGCATTCTCTAAGTAAATCATCATATCATCCACGTAGAGTTATAACTTTGTTTCTTCTTTGCCTATTCTAATTCCTTCAATTTCTTTTTCTTCTCTTATTGCTACAGCTAACATTTCTAGTACGAAATTGAATAATAGGGGTGATAATGGACATCCTTATTTCACCCCTGATCTTATTGGGAATGCACCTAGCTTATCCCCATCACAAATAATGCTTGTTGATGGTTTTAGGTAGATGCTACTTATGATTTTAAGAAGACTCCATTTATTCCTATGCTTTTTAGCTTTTTTTTTTAAATAGGATTGGGTGTTATATTTTGTCAAAAGCTTTTTCTGCATCTCTTGAGATGATCATACAGTTTCTGCAAGTTTTATTGTTGACATGATCAATTATATTGATAATTTTCCTAGTATTAAACCAGTCTTGCATTCCTGGAATAAATCCTACCTGGTCATAGTGTATTACTCTCATGATAAATTGCTGTAATTTTTTGGCTAATATTTAATTTAAAATTTTTGCATCTATATCCATTAGGTAAATTGGCCTATAATTTTCTTGCTCTGTTTTGACTCTTCCTGGTTTAGGTATTAGTACCATATTCGTGTCACAAAAAGAATTTGTTAGGATTCCTTCTTTGCCTATTTTACCAAATAGTCAATAAAATATGGGAATTGATTGTTCTTTAAATGTTTGATAGAATTTGCTTGTAAATCCATTTGGCCTAAGAGATGTTTTTCCTAGGGAGTACATTGATGGCTTGCTCAATTTCTTTTCCTGAGATGGGGTTAAGTATTTTATTTTCTCTTCTGTTAATCTGGGCAATTTATATTTTTGTAAATATTAATAGATTTCCCTAAGATTATCAAATATGTGGGCATGCAATTGGGCAAAATAGTTCCTAAATATTGTTTTAATTTCCTCTTCATTGGAGATGAATTCACCCTTTTCATTTTTGATACTGGCAATTTGGTTTTCTTCCTTTTTTAATCAAATTGACCAAAGCTTTATCAATTGTTTTCTTGATTTCAATTTATTGATCTGTCCTTTGGTTTTCAATATTTCTAATTTGGTATTTTATTGGGGATTTTCAATTTGTTCTTTTTCTAGCTTTTTCAGTTGCATGCCCAATTCATTGATCCCTTTTTTCTCTATTTTATTCATATAAGCATTCCAAGATATAAAACTTCCTCTAGGAACTGCTTTCACTGCATTCCATAAGTTTTGGTATGTTGTTTCATTGTTGTCATTCTCTTGAAAGAAGTTGTTGATTGTTTCTATGATTTCTTATTTGACCCACTCATTCTTTAGGATTAGACTGTTTAGTTTCCAATTAATTTTTAGTCTATCATTCGTTGGTCCTTTATTAGAAATAATTTTTATTGCATCATGATCTGAAAAGGATGTATTCACTATTTCTGCCTTTCTACATTGGATTGCGAGGTTTTGTTTGATGCCCTAGTACATGGTCAAGTTTTGTGTATGTGCCATGTACCACGAGAAAAAGGTTTATTCCTTTCTATCTCCATTTAATTTTCTTCAGAGGTCTATCATATCTACCTTTTCTAAAATTCTATTCACCTCCTTAACTTACTTCTTGTTTATTTTGAAGTTAGATTTAAGTTCAGAGAGGGGGAGATTGAAGTCCCTCACTAGTATAGTACTGCTGTCTATTTCTTCTTGTAACTCCTTTAATTTCTCCTCTAATTATTTGGATGCTATACCACTTTGTGCATATATGTTAAGTAATGATATTACTTCATTGTCTATGGTGCATTTAGCGGGATTTACTTTCCTTCTTTATCTCTTTTAATTATATCTATCTTTGCTTTTGCTTTGTCTGAGCTTAGGATTAATACCTCTGTTTGTTTTTGTTTTTTTTTTTACTTCAGCTGAAGCACGATATATTCTACTCCAGCCATTTGCCTTCACCCTGTCCATATCCCCCTATTTCAAACGTGTTTCTTGTATGCAAGATATTGTAGGAATGTGGTTTTTACTCCATTCTGCTATCCACTTCTGTTTTGTGGGAGAGTTCATCCCATTCACATTCATAGTTACAATTCTTATCTGTGTCTTTTTCTCCATCCTATTCTTTCCCCCTTCCCATGTATGGTTTTATTTCTCCCTTCTCCCATACCTCCCTCAAAAAAAACTTTGATTTGATGACCACCTCCCTCAATTTTCCCTCCCTATCACCCCCCTCCCTTATCTTACCCTTTCCCTTACTTTTTTCCTCCCTTGTAACCATCCCTCTTTTTTTTTCCTCTTCCCCCACCCCTGTCTGTAGGGTAAGTTTGATTTCTATACTTAAGAGTGTGCATTATTCCCTCATTGAACCAAATCAGATGAGAATAAAACTCAAACACAGCTCTTCTCCCTCCCTTCTTTCCCTCTACTATAATATGCTTTTGTGCCTCTTTGTGCAATGTAAGTAACCCCTTTCTGCCTCCTCCTTACCTCTTCTCCCATTACAATACCTGTGCACCCCTTAATTAGGTTTTTATCGTCACATCAATTTATACTCACACCCTCTATGTATATCTCTTTTAAATGTCATAATAACTATACCATTCTCAAGATTAATAAGTATCATCCTCCCATATACAGATACAAATAATTTGCCCCTATTGAATAACAAGTTTTTTTTTTCCATTATTTTTCCTGTTTACCTTTTTATGCCTGTCTTGAGTCTTGTATTTGAAGATCAGATTTTCCACTGAGCTCTGGCCTTTTCATCAGGAAGTTCCGGAATTCTCTTATTTCATTGAATGTCCATCTCCTTGACTGGAAGATTATGCTCAATTTTGCTGGGTAGTTGATCCTTGGTTATACTCCAAGCTCCCTCAAAATTCAGAAAATCCTATTCCAATTCCTCCATTTAATGTAGAAGCTGCAAGGTCTTCTGTGATCTTGACTGTAGTCCTGCAATATTTGAATTGTTTCTTTCTCTCTGCTTGCAGTATTTTCTCCTTGACCTGATAATTCTGGAATTTGGCTGCAATATTCCTTGAAGTTTTCAATTGGGGATCTCTTTCAGGGAGGAATTGCTGGATTCTTTCAACGACTATTCTACCCTCTTGTTTTAGGACTTTAGGGAAGTTTTCCTTAATGATTTCTTAGAAGATCCTGTCCAGGCTCTTTTTTTTCATCATGGCTTTCTTGTAGACCAACAATTCTTAGATTATCTCTCTTGGATCCATTTTCTAGGTCAGTTGCTTTTCCAACAATATATTTTATGTTTTCTATTTTTTCATTCTTTAGATTTTTTTTTGATGGATTTTTGATACTTCATAGAGTCATTAGGTTCTACTTGTCCAATTCTAATTTTTAACAAATACAGTTTTCTTCAGTTAGCTTCTGTACATCTTTTCCCATTCAGTGAATTTTAATTTTCAAGGAGTTATTTTATCCTGTTAAATTCTGTACCTCCTTAACCATTTTACTTTTTAAATATTTGTTCTCATCTGTGAATTTTTTTTTTCCATTTTGTCCATTTGTATTTTTTAAAGAATTGGTCAGTTTTTCATTTACCTCTCTAATTTAGCTTTTAAAATCCTCCTTGAGCTCTTCCAGGAATCCTTTTTGGGCTCAAGACCAGACCCTTTTGAGATTTCAGATGTGGGTGTAGTGTTAATGTTGTCCTTTTCTGAATTTGCATTTTGATCTTCTCTGTCCCCATAGTAAGATTCTATGGTCTTTGCTTTTCTAGTTTGCTTTTTCATGGTGACTGCCTTTTTCCTGGCTTTTAAAGTGGATCTCTGCTTTTGGAGCACAGGGGTCTCTGTCCCAAGCTTCTTGTCTTGAGAGTTAGGGGCCTGGTTACTGGCTTTTTGTGCTGCGGCCTCTAGTTTTGTCATCTAGAAGCTATATAATGCTGCAGTTCACCTGATGCTGAGCTGGAGCTGGCTGGTGTGTGCCAAGGATCAAGGCTGATGAAGTATTTCTGAGTTTCCCCAGGGTTACACTGAAGCTTTCAGTATGAGGTGTGGGGGATGGTGGTCTGGCTGCTAGAAGTCTCTTCCCCTAGGGCTGCGAAATAGCATGGGTAGCCTCAGCTGTCATTTGTGCTGGTGTCTGCCAATTCCCCTGGCTGTGTGAAAGTACGCCTGGAGTCCTGCTGTTGGTGCTTGATGGCTCCACCACCCTGGTCCTCAGGAATTTCCACTTGTCTGCTGAGGTGAGGCTTGCTGGGATACCTCCTTCCCTGCACTGGTCTCCTTAAGCCACTGCAAGAGGGCCCTAGCTTCCCATGCTAAAAGACTGCTGTGCTCTTACTTTTGGCTCCACTATTCGAGAATTTTTCCTAGGGCAATATTTTCCGCTTTTTTCAAGGTCAACAAGAGAAGGATGAGAGCAATTACAGTTTACTCCATCATCATGGCTCCTGGAAATTGAAGAAGGTGACTTGCGAACACTTAGTCTGTGGAGCTGTGGAGCTGATAGCCCCAGGAGTAATTGTTGCCATTGCCACAGGGCCTGCACTTCCCACACCCAGCTCAGACAGACTCTTGTCCTGGGCTGAGAGGTTTGGTACTTACCACTGTCATCGATGATTCAGGCCACCAGGGTCTGCCCCCACTCCTCTATGGTCGGGTGTACACCCATGCACTCTGCGGTCGGGTGTACACCCACGTGCTCTGCTGTCTCCCAGCCTTTCCTTCAACCTTCCACACTCTCCTGGGCTACAAATCTGCCACACTTTGTCTCTTAGTGGATTCTACCTTTCTCAAATTTGTTCAGATTCACTTTTTTAGAAGTATCTGTAAGAATTTGTGATAGAGCTCAAGTATGTCCTTACTTTCTCTCCGCCATCTTGGCTCTGTCCTATACCTGACCTTCTTAAGGAGTTTAGCCACAAAGAACAGGAGGGATATAAGACAATAATGGGAATAAAAGGATCAAGTGAGGGTTTTTGAGGATGGGAGAGACATGGGCATGTTCATAGGCAATAAGGAAGGAATCAGGTGACAAGGAGATATTGAAGTAGGTAAATGAGAGAAGAAGATGGCAGAGGGGGCACAAAACTGTAAATGTGATTGGAATATAAATAGCAGAGGCAGGGATAGACTCTAGATCTTCAAATGAAAAGGACTTTCAGAAGAGTGCAAAACAGTGCTTATAAAATAAGAAAGAATGGAAACACAAAAATGCTGTTAAATTATTTTTCTTACTATTCAGTATCATAAAATTTGTAAAGGACTAATCCAGAAAAACTGGGTTTTGAGCAACTCATCAACATAATAAAAAATTACAAAGTACTTTAATCAGTTCACTCCTTTAAGTTTGATTAGTGAAGGATTTTTCATATTTTACAGAGTATAAAACCAAAACCCAAGACTCCTGAAGTCTGTCCTAATTCATATTTATTACTTTCATGACATTATCAATCCATCTCATCCTCTGCCATCCCCTTTTCCTTTTGCCTTCAATTTTCTACAACATCAGTGTCTTTTCCAATGAGGTTTTGAACCTAAAAGTCTTCTTATTAAAAAAAAAAAAAAACAACAACAGACTGCATAGTGTAGCTGCTGCATAAGGTTTTGTGCCAGATTCATGTAAATGCTTTGAATAGGGACATGATGGAGTAATGCTGGGTTTGAAGTTATTCCTAGACTCACTGGCATAATGGCATTCTGTCATATAGACTGGATTAAATTTGTAACTTTTGAGGATACATCTATTCTCCAATGTGTTGGCCTAGGTTCATAGAAAGTCAAATGATGTCTAAAGTTCCTTCTAACTCAATGATTCTGTGACTTGATCATAACACTGGAACCTGTACTGGATTTAGTCCTGAGACTTAGATTCTAGTTATGACTTTATCAGTGTCTTGCTATATTGCCTTGGCTAAATTCCTTAAACCTTCAGTGTTTCAGAGTCCTTATTTATAGTATGTGTGAACCATCAGTCATTCTCGAATTCTGTGCCACATAGCTTTGAAAAAACATTTATTAATTCCTAAGTGTACCAAGCATTAATATTTTGATTTTTTATGTTCAGAAAATAAACTACAGACAAGTTTATCTTCTGATTGTTGAGAAATAGCACAATTATATGTGTGTATATATATATGTCTATAAATATATATATATATATACATGTTTGTGTATATATATACAGATATACATAAAATATGTATATATACACATATAATTATTTTTCATGTTTGTAGATATTTTTGATGAACAAAATAGAAATGAACTAAAAAGAATTATTAGATTCCATAGTAGCTACTTGTCATCATACATTTTCTCAGATAATGGCTTTTAGTAGAAAAAAAAAAAGTATTTGACCTAGGATTTCATTGGTATAGGGAACAAATGAATGAGGAAATCAATCTACAAGTGCAAGTTAACAAACTTTTTGTAGAAAATTACAGTCTTACTTACATGAACTGATGCAAAGTGAAATGAGAACAATCAAGAGAACATTGTACACAGTAACAATTTTATATAATGATCTCCTAGGAATAACTTAGCTATTCTCATCAATATAATGATCCAAGATAATTCTGTCAGACTTATGATGAAAGGTGCTGTTTGTCTCCAGAAAAAGAACTGGTAGAGCCTAAATACAGATCAAAAGTAATTTTTCTTTACTTTCTTTTTCTTGTTTTTTTGGTCTTCTTCTTTCAAAGAATGACTCACATGGAAATATGTTTTGCATTACTACACATGTATAACCTGTGTCCAATTGCTTGCCTTCTCAATGGCAGGGAGGGAATTTGGAACTCGAAGTTTCAAAAAAGAGAATATTAAAATTGTTTTTATATGTAATCGAGAAAAATAAAATAGTAAGAAAAAAAATGATCGTGTTAGAGAAGTCTTAGAGAGTTGCTTAGTTGAGTGCTAAGAGATTAAATGATTTCTTCAGGGTTAAACAGCCAATATGTATCAGAGATAGGCTTCAAATCTAAGTCTTCCTAGATGAAAAGTTGGCTCTCCTATTATGTCAGGCTAATTTTTATATCACACATAAAATCATGAGGGGTGCATTCATTTTACTTTATGTATTTATTTAGCTAGTAAAAAGTATATTCATGCACAAAAGGTTCTAAAGACACTTTTATCTTTAAGAGTTTTTACATTGATCATTGGTTCAACCCTTGGGAAGACAGGGGTAATTTAGGTAAGGGTGGGAAAAACTGACTCAAATCCAAAGCATACAATGTGATAATTCAGCCACTGGCTTCAAGAAAATCATGGACACACTTCTATGGTTTTGACAACTCTTGATTTGTGATGAATGTAGTGTCATTCTAGGAACTGATTTGCTGGTTATCTGAGACTAAGATAAACTAGTGTAGGGAAAAGAAAGAGACTTTACAAGAAAGATGAGAGCTAGAATTGTGGCTATTGATAAAAAGGGAAAAGAAACTAGTTTGTTGAGGATGTGTTATGTTAACTTAAAGTCATGTGTGTGTGTGTGTGTGTGTTTGTGTGTGTGTGTGTCTGTCTGTCTGTCTGATTGTTTGTCTACGTTGCCTGTTGTGGAGGGGCATGAGAAGCAAGGATATAGGTGCAGTTCCCAGTATAATGTGGCTGCAGTTTCCATTCAGGGAGCATTTCATGGCATTTAGCAGAGATGATAACAGGATGAACTGCACAGGATAATAAAAAGAAAAGTAAGGGACCAATTATGCATGAGTGGTTCTGCTTTTTGAAAAAGATTTTTGTGGGACTCTGCTTGGTTTTGGATTCTGCCTCAGTTTTTACTGATGTTATGGAAGAGATCAAATAAGGCAGTGCACTAGTCATCATTTTGGGGTGGCCAATAAAGTGCTGAACTTACATCCCAAGTCTAATCATGACGTTTATCTCTCAACGCATATGGCGATCTTCACCTTGTTGATATAAAAGACATTGTATGTAACAACACAAATATCATTATGTTTTGTTCCTAGCTCAGATATTAGCTAATTTTATGACCCTGGTCAAGTCATTTTATATCTTTGATCTCAGTTTACTCATTTGTTAGAAAAATCCTTCTCTGCTGACTACCACAGGATTATTACAAGGATCAAAGGGATTATTATATTTTTGTAGAACTTCAAGGTTTGCTAAACTCTATACAACTATGATCTCATTTTCTGATATAAATTATTTTTTCTTCTTGGCAAGTATATAGATACACTTTGCCTAATGCTCAAAAAAGGTAATCTTCCCAGCTTTCAAAATTCTATTCAGCAAATGGTTATTGATTTGTATGTTTGATATTAATATTTTCTACAAGTCACTCCATATCCTCTTTGGCCTAGTGACATTGGCCTCTATGCTGTTCTTCATACAAAGGCACTCCATCACACAAATGATGACCTCTCATGAACAGCTCTCCCTCACTCAAATCAAAGTCAACTGTAAGTCATATCATCATTTCCCTGATGTCATGGTCCTCTTCAAAACAAAGGACAAACATAACCTGTGAGTAGTCTGAGCTGCTTGAATGGAGGACTAGCCAGTTGGGTAATGCAGCTCATCCTCTCCCTCTCTCTTACCCTCTCCCTCTCCTCCTCTCCAAAGGAAGGTAAATTTTGATGTCTGGAAGTTGCCCAGTTAACATGTGGTTTACTGGCTAGATGCCTTCCTCCCTCCCTCCCTTCCTTCCTTCGTTCCTTCCTTCCTTCCTTCCTTCCTTCGTTCCTTCCTTCCTTCATTCTTTCCTTCATACCTTCCTTCCTTCCTTCCTTCCTTCCTTCCTTCCTTCCATCCTTCCTTCCTTCCTTCCTTCTGTCTCCCTTCCTTCCATCTCTCCTTTCTTCCTTCCTTTCTTCTTTCCTTCCATCCTTTCTGTCTCTTTTCTCAAAGACAAAACCTTAAACCCATTTCATTCTGGAGCTTATAGATTGGAACACAACAGATTCCTGCCCAAGCATGATTTAATGGCTATAATGTGGAACTTCCTGGCTCAGAGTGAATGTCAATAGTAACTATTTCTCTTTTAACTAGCAACCCTGAGGGTCTTACCTTCCAAGTTTGATTTTTTTTTTAATTAAAGGGGCCATCCCTTGACTCACTTCTTTAAGAGGCCTATTCACTGAATAGGCATTACCTCACTCAAAGTGATAACCTGAAAAGGCCTTGGCCTAAAAGGGCCAGGGTCTCCCAATGCATCCTGGGCCATCCCCAATTGACCTGGTGAGTATCAGACTACTGGATCCAGATGGCTCTGGAGGAGAAAGTGAGGCTGGTGACTTTGCACAGCTCTCTCTCATTCAAATCAAAGTCAACTGCAAGTCATGTTATCATTTCCTTGATGTCATGGCCCTCTTTGAAAATGAAGGACAAACCCAACCCATTACTCAGTTTTTCATTAACTGTCTCTGCTGCTTAGAATTCTCTCCCTTCTCATCTCTGCTTCCTGGTTTCCCTATCTTTCTTCAAGTCCCAGGTAAAATTTCATCTTCTGCAAGAAGCCTTTCCTGATCCTCCTTAATGCCACTACCTTCCCTCAGAGACTAGCTTCAATTTGTACTATATCTATATTGTGTGTACATAGTTGTTTTCACGTTGCTTCTGCCTTTGGACTATGAACTCCTTGAGAGCAGGGACTATCTTTGATTTTTCTTTGTATTCCCAGCACTTAGTCCTATGCCTGGCCCAAAGTACGTACTTAAAAAAATTATTTACCAACTGATATACTCCTTAAATTTCTGCCTGTTTTGGAAAGAGACTAAAAATTAAATAAGATGCCATTCCTATTCAGAGGTCACATTGTACAGGAGAGAAGAGTAAGAATGCACTAGAATCAATAGAATACAAATTAGAAAATAAGTAGATCAGATAATGATAATAGTTTACATTTAGATAGTGTTTTGTGGCACACAAATTGGTTCTTTTCCTCGTGGGAAACTTGTGGGATATGTTGTACAGCATGATCTCATTTGTAGATGAAACCCTTGAGAGTTCAAGGCAATAAGTGATCTGCTGAAAGTGAAATAAATATTGACAATCAAAACTTGAATCCCAACCTCAGAACTTTGAGGCCAGTATTTTTCCTAACACATCATGGCTGATTAAGAGAAGTTAGAATTTCCATGGGAAACCAAAGTAGAGAACAATAATTGCCATTTTGAAGAATCCATATGTCTTCTTAGAGCAGGTTACTGGTGACCCAGGCCCTGAATGACAAGTACTACAAACGATAATGGTGGCTAACTGATAGTTTCAAGCTATCGTCAAGCAGAGAACCAATACTGAGCAGTCAGGGCTAGCACTTGATCTAAGCAACAGGTCTTATTAAAATCTAAGTATTTTTAGGGATCTTCTTTGGTGCCGGCTTTTTGTTGGTGTGGTAGCTGTTGTCGTCCCCTCGTTTTATTGCATATAAGATTAATGATCACTTTCCTGTGTTCATGGGGTGTTTGTAGAAACAGATGGAATTTTCAGCAGAAGAGCCATAATAAAATTTGCTGCTTGCTATGACAAAACATTCATTATATGCTGTCAGCAGAATACTGAGCTTGGAAACTTGCCTTTTAAATAGTTTTCCGGCATAAATGTTGGGTTTATTTATTGAGGGAAAAGGTAATGGTGTGAACTCCTGAAATTGCAGATGGCATTTGTGGTTGCCTGATAAGACTCCCATCTTTGCTGTTGCCATATAGCTGTGGGGGATCCTGGTTTCTCCATCAGCATGGTCCTGTACTAAACAAGCATTTCCAGGAAGAAGAGATTACTTCCTTTCCAGGAGAAGCAACTGTGGCATGTGATAAAGAGCCAATCCCGGACAGAAGGTGGGCAGGAATATTAAAGTGAAATTAATAGACATATAATCACTGAACAACAGGGCCTATTGTTTCATTGCCCCATCTATCAACTGGAATTAATAATAATTATGCTCCTTACCTCAGAAGGTAGTGGGATGAAAGTGACATATTACGTGCAAAGCACCATGAAACTTTGAGGATATTGCATGGTGTAATGACAATCTTATGAAATTAGGAATCAGAAGACCTGGTTTCAAATCCCAAGTGATTACTTTACCATCTCTTTACAGTGGGGGGTGAGGGGTTGATAATTACATAGACAGAAAGGAGAAATGGATAAGGAGTTTGGGGAATAGATTACCAGCCTTATACAGAGGTATGATATAGTATGATGGGGAATTTAAATTATCCAGATATCTGGTGCCCCCTCCTCTCTCTTTTTCCCTCAAAAGCACAGTAACTAACACTCACTTGAATTGTTTCCTTTATAATTTCATCTTTCAGAAAATAGAAGAACAAACAAGGAGAAATTCTATTCTGAATCTTGTTCTCACTAACAAGGAGGAATTGGTTGCTAGAGTGGGAATGTCAGAAAAATTATGAGAGAAATTACCATTCCATCCTGGAATGCATGACAGAGGAGTGGAAATCTTGATTTCAAAGAATTCAGCAGAAAGTTAGATAGGATTATATGGAGTAAAATGCTACAGGGGAAGTCAACACAGGAGGGATGGAAAATGCTTAAGAATAAAATTATGGAGACACAAAAGGAAACCACTCCAGTGAGGTGGGAAAAATGGACTTTGTCTAAAAAGAACCAATATTAACATGCAGGGAACTCATAGAGAAACTAGATTTTAAAACTAACATACAGAGGACAGAAGTAAGTCCTGGTGACAGAATAGCAATGTTAAAGACCTTGCCATGGTTCTAGAATAATGCTGAGAGGAATTTCAAAACTCAGAATGAGCTGAGGCTGATAAAAAAATATATATTTTTAAAGTTTTTTTCTTCTTAGATAAGAAGAAAATTCCCAACGATCCCAATGAAAGTATTAGGACCTTTAATTGCAAAGATAAATTAATAGTACCAAACATTGAAAAAGGTGGAGCTATCTTGTTATCCTAATTTTTAATTTATGGAATAAAACAAGCATTTCTATAACAGTCTTTCCATGTTTTTTCCCCTAAAATCATTTCTTATAACACAGTAGTATTCCATCACAATCATAAACCACAACTTGTTCAGCCATTTCCCCACCGTTGGGGATCCCAGCAATTTCCAATTCTTTGCAAGAATAAAAAGAGCTGCTATAAACATTCTAGAGCATATAGGTTGATTTCTTTTTCCCCTAATCATACTTGGAAATAGACCAAGAAATGGTATTGCTAAGTCAAAGGGTATTGGTAGTTCAATAACTCTATGGGCATAATTGCTCTCCAAAGCGGTTAGATCATTTCACAATTCCACCAACAATGGATTAGGGTCCCAGTTTTTCCACATCCTCTCCAACATTAGTCTGTTTCTCTTTCTATTATTTTAGCCAATCTTGTAGGCAAAAAGGAGCTACCTAGTTTTATTTTCTTTGTTCTCTTTCTTAAAGAAAATGACTTTGACACTAGACATGATGGAACAAAAATGACTAAAAATGAATTGATTCTCAAGATAAGAAAGGAAATAGTAAGAAAAAACTCAGATCTCCTTGAGTAATTCAAGTTTTCTGGCTCAAGAGAAACTATATCCTCAAATCCTCAAAGAACGTGTAAATGTCATCACAGAGTCATTGTCAATGATACTTGAAAAATCATGGAAAATGGGAGGGAAAATATTTGCATGTTTTTTTTTCAAAAAGGGAAGAGAACAGAGTCTTGTGACCATGGGATGATGAGTGTGCTGACTTTGGTTTCTTGAATAATTCTAGAGCAGAGCATGAAAAAATGTTGGGACATATGTAGAAAGGAAAGCAATGATTATAGAGCTAATGTGGTTTTCATAACCACAAGTCATGTAGGCTATACATTTTTCTTTCATTTTTTGATAGGATTAGTAAACTAATTGAAAAGGGGAATGCTGTAGATATAATTTATCTAGATTTTTACACAGGTTTTGATAAAGTATTTTATGTAATTTTGTAGAGAATATTGATATATATGAAATAGATTATAATGTAATCACATGCATGCACTATTTTCTGGATAACTGGTCTTAAAGCATAGTCATTGTGATAGGAAGTCTCTAGTGGAGTACCCCAGGAACCCGGCCTGTCACTGAGATATTTAAAATTTTTATTAATGATATAGATATCCAAGTTGTGGGTGATGAACCTGGGAAGGAGAGATATTTGGATGGATGCCAGAATCAAGATATAAAAATGGCTAAATACCATAAATCTTTAGTCAGCATATAATGAAATGAACCTCAAAAGGGTTAAATTTAGTCATACTGTTTTTAGCATTAAAAAAAAGTCTAAGGTAGGGGAGGCTAGATAAATAATATTTGTTCCTGAAAGAAAAGATCTGGAAGTTTTAGTGGATTGTAAGCTCATTATGAGTCGTCAAGGTGATATGGCAGTCGAAAAATCTTATATGCTTTTGGAGCACATTAAGAAGGGCATAGTCTCCAGTAATGGGGAGTTCTATTGTACTTTGCCTTTGTCAGACCTCATTTGGAATATTGTATTCAGTTCTGTGCGCCATGGTTTAAGACAGACTTTAATAAGCTTCTAGGTATCTAGGGGAGCAAACCTGGGAACATGAAGGCCTTTGAATCTGTCATATGTGAAGTTAAGTCAAAGGAACTGAGGTTTGTTGAATGAATGGTGAAAAGAAAACTTGAGGATGAATTGGGGAATTGTAGCTTCCTTCAGGTATTTGAAGGGATTTGATGTCTAAGAGATATGTGTTATGGTTAGTCTTAGGGGTCTTAAACAGTAACAATGAATGGAAGCTGCAGAGGCAATTTTAGGGTTGATATTACTGGTAAAAATGAACAAAACAAAACTTTCTAATAATTTAAGTTGTTTAAAAGTGGAATGATTCCCCAACTGACAAATGGTCAAAGGCTATGAACAGTTTTCAGAAAAACAAATTAGAGCTATCTATAGTCATATGAAAAAAAGTACCATAAATCACTATTGATTAGAGAAATCCAAGTTAAAAGAACTCTGAGGTACCACATCACATCTATTAGATTGGCTAACATGACAAAACAAGAAAATTATAAATGTTGGAGATATGGGAAAATTGGAACACTAATGCATTGTTGGTGGAGTTGTGATCTGATCCAGCCATTCTGGAGAACAATTTGGAGCTATTCCCAAAGGGCTATAAAACTATATATACCCCTTGATCCAGAAATACCACTACTAGGTTTCTATCCCAAAGAGATCATAAAAAGGGAAAAGGACACAAATGTGTAAAATATAGCAGTTCTTTTTGTTGTGTCAAAGAATTGGAAATTGAGGGGATACCCATCAATTGGGGAATGAGTAAAAAAGCTGTGGTATATGAATGAAATGGAATATTATGGTTTCATAAGAAATGGTGACCAGGCAGATTTCAGAAGAACCTGGAAAGACATGCATGAACTGATGCTGAGGGAAGTGAGCAGAACCATTGTACACAATAACAACAACATTGTGTGACAGACTGACATTGTTAGACTTTTCACTTTCTACATTACTTTCTAAGTAATGCAATGATCTAAAGCAATTCCAAAAGGCCCATAAGGGAAGATGCTATCTACATCCAGAGAAAGAACTATGGAGTCTGAATGCAAATAGAAGCATACTATTTTCTCATTTTTTTTCTTGGGGTCTTTTCCTTTTTTTCTGATTCTTCTTTCAGGACATGACTAATGTAGAAATATGTTTAATTGTACATGTACAATATATATCAAGATTTCATGACATCTTGGGAAGGGGGAAAGGGATGGAGGGGGGAATTTAGAATTTAAAAAATGTGAATGTTGAAAATTAGAGATAAATAAATTTAAATTTTTTTTTAAAGAATAATGAGCTTCCTATAACGGTGATGAGTTCCCAAATTTCCCCTCCTTAGAAGTTTTCAAATAATGGGTGAATGCATATTTGTTGTGTATGGTAGAATGTGATATCGTTTGTGTGTAGGTGACAGTGGATGGCCATTGAGATACTTGAAATTCTTAAATTCTGTAATGCTATTAAATCACAGCTCCTTCACATTTTTCACAAAATGATTCTGTATTATAGTCAATGTTTAAATTATTCTTTTTCTTTGTTTTTTTTTTCCACTGAGGATCAATTTACAAAATTATTCCAATATTTGTTTGAATTATTCTCATCAGTGCATTTAATGGCAGAACAATATTCCATTACATTCATAAGCCAAAAAGTCTTCACTTAATCCTCTATCAGTTTATGGTAATGATTGTAGTTTTTATGTTTTCTTTTGTAAATAGAGCTATTATTTCTAGGTAAGTAGTTAATTTTGTCCTTTGGAATAAACTTTTTGTGTTATAATCTAATAGCAAGGCTACTGATTCAAAGGTTATTCACATTTTTTGTAACTCTTACTGAATAATAGTTGGCTTAAATCATAATTCTACTAGCAGTGCAATACTGTGATTGGTTTTATGGTAACCACTATGGCATGGGCTTTTGTAGTCTTTTAATGGAAGGATACTTAGATTCTCAAACTTATTTAAATTTATAGTTCTATTTCTTAGAGATTTTGGACTTTTCACTCAATTGTTGATAGTTTGTGTTTCTTCTGTTAAGAATTGTTTCTGCAGGGCATGAGCCAAGAAAGCAGCTGGAAAGCAGGGACTTGTTAAGCTCTCCCCCAAATCACTACAAACACCTGTAAAAATGACTCTGAACAAATTCTAGAGCTGTGGAACCCATGAAAGAGCAGAGGGAAGCAGGTCTCCAGCCTGGGAGAGCCTGGATGGTCGCTGGGAAAGGTCTATCACACCAGGCTGGGAGTGGAGTACAGCCCAATGTGGGCCGTGCCAGGACAGACCAGACTGGGAGTGAGCTGGAGCAGGCCTTAGGACAATGAATCATTGAACTGTGGCAGTTGCTAGACTTCTCAACCCACAAACGCCAAAGACTATGGATCAGGTTAGTGGAAAAACTGCTAGATCTGAATGAGAGTAAGGGGTAATTGGCCCCAGTCCCGGGGTGGCAGAGGTGGTGCAGTGGATGGCAGCAGCAACAGGAAGCTCCTGAGGCTGCTTCCAGAGCTCCAGTGTCAGCTGCTTCCAGAGTCCCTGGCTCACCCTGGGAGGAATCAAGTAGTGGATCAGAGCAGGATTACAGGGAGTGCTTTGCTGGCACAGAGTCAGCTTTGCCCTGCTTGGATCTGGGTCACAATCCTGGTTGGCAGTTCTTGGGGGAGGAGGAGCCCTGCTGTGGCAGAGCTTGCAGTAATGGTGGAGTAGAAGTAGCTCTGAAAACAGCAGTGCAGCTCCTAAATGTTGGGGCAAAGCACTCTCTACAAGCAGTCATGCCCTGAAAAAAGATCAAAGGTCAAGTAGTTGGCTGGGAACATGGCCAGGCAATGAAAGAGGATGCAGACTCAGACCTAGACTCTAGAATCTTTTTTTGGTGACAAAGAAGATCAAAACACACAGTTAGAAGAAGTCAACAAAGTCAAAGTGCTGACATCAAATGCCTCCAAGAAAAACGTGAATTGGTCTCAGGCCATGGAAGAGCTCAAAAAAAATTTGGAAAAGCAAGTAAGAGAAGTAGAGGAAAAATTGGGAAGAGAAATGAGAGTGATACAAGAAAACCATGAAAAACAAGTCAAGGACTTGCTAAAGGAGACCCAACAAAACATACTGAAGAAAATAACACCTTAAAAAGTAGATTAACCCAAATGTCAAAAGAGCTTCAAAAAGCCAATGAGGAGAAGATTGCCTTAAAAGGCAGAATTAGCCAAATAGAAAAGGAGGTCCAAAAGACCACTGAAGAAAATACTACCTTAAAAATTAGATTGAAGCAAGTGGAAACTAGTGACTTTATGAGAAATCAAGATATTATAAAACAGAATCAAAGGAATGAAAAAATGGAACACAATGTGAAATATCTCATTAGCAAAACCACTGACCCAGAGAATAGATCCAGGACAGATAATTTAAAAATTATTGGACTACCTGAAAGCCATGATCAAAACAAGAGCCTAGACATCATCTTTCAAGAAATTATCAAGGAAAACTTCCCTGAGATTTTAGAGCCAGAGGGTAAAATAGAAATCAAAAGAATCCACCAATCACCTCTTAAAAAAGATCCCAAAAAGAAAACTCCTAGGAATATTGTCCCCAAATTCCAGAGCTCTTAGGCCAAGGAGAAAATACTGCAAGCAGCCAGAAAAAAAAAAAAAAACAATTTGAATATTGTGGAAACACAATCAGGATAACACAAGATCTATCAGTTTCTACATTAAGGGATCAAAGGGCTTGGAATATGATTTCAGAGGTCAAAGGAGGTAGGATTAAAACCAAGAATCACCTACCCAGCAAAGCTGAGTATAATGCTCCAAGGCAAAATATGGATTTTCAGTAAAATAGAGGATTTTCAAGCTTTCTCAATGAAAAGACCAGAGCTGAAGTGAAAACTTGAATTTCAAATACAAGAATCAAGAGAAGCATGAAAAGGTAAACAAGAAAGAGAAATCATAAGGGACTTACTAAAGTTTTGTTTACATTCCTACATGGAAAGATGATGTGTATAATTCATGAGACCTTTCTCAGTATTAGGGTAGTTGAAGGGAATATACATATATATAGACAGAGGGCACAGGGTAAGTTGAGTATGAAGGGATAATATCTAAAAAAATTAAAATAAAATTAAGGGATGAGAGAGGAATATATTGAGAGAGAGAGAAAGGGAGAGATAGAATTGGTAAATTACCTCACATAAAAGTGGCAAGAAAAAGCAGTTCATTGGAAAGGAAGGGGGGCAGGTAAGGGGGAATGAGTGAATCTTGTTCTCATAGGATTTGACTTGAGGAGGGAATAACATACACACTCAATTGGGTATTTTACCCTACAGGAAAGTAGGGGGAACAGGACAAAAAAGAGGGGGAGGGTAATAGAAGGGAGGGCAGATAAGGGGAAGAGGTAATCAAAAGCAAACACTTTTGACAAGGGACAGGGTCAAGGGAGAAAATTCAATAAAGGGGGACAGGATAGGATGGAGGGAAATATAGTTAGTCTTTCACAACATGAGTATTGTGGAAATGTTTTACATAATGATACATATGTGGCCTGTGTTGAAATGCTTTCCTTCTTAGAGAGGGTGGGTGGGAAGAGGGGAGATAATTTGGAACTCAAAATTTTAAAAGCAGATACTTAAAAAAAAAGTTGTTTTTGTATGCAACTAAGAAATAAGATACATAGGGAATGGGGCATAGAAATCTATCCTGCCCTACAAGAAAGTAAGGGGAAAGAGGATGGGGGCAGGGAGTGGGGTGATAGAAGGGAGAGCTGACTGGGGAATGGGGTATTCAGAATATATACCCTTTTGGAGTCAGGGGGAGGGTAGAAATGGGGAGAAAATTTGTAATTCAAAATCTTGTGGAAACAAATGTTAAAAACTAAAATATTAAATAATAAAATAATTGAAAAATTAAAAAAAATAAATAAAAGTCATCTTAAAAAAAGAATTGTTTGTTCCTATATTTTATGGAGTATAACCTGGAGAATAATCCTTAATACATTTTAGATATCAAATTTGTATTATAAATGTTACATACCAAGATTTTAAAATTGCTAAAGGTTTTTATTTTTTTGTGATCATATCCATGGATTTTGTCTCTTATAATTTCCTCTAAGTCATAGCTTGCTAGGAATTTATAACCTCTTCATGGCGGTCAAAGATATAGCAATCCCTCTAGGTTGAGTGAGGGAGGTTAAAGGGAGGGTGGTTTTGGGTATGTGAGAGAGAAGTAGACAGACAGAAACACACAGAGAGTCAGATTCAGAGAGTCAGGGAAGACAGCAGAAATTACTTAAGGAATAAGAGATCCTTTCACAACTCTTGTCTCTGAACTATTAATGGATTTAGTCTTCAGGTCTACACAATTTCTTCAACCTAAAAGATCATTTCTATCCTAGAATTCATACCTCAGAAATACCTTCTATCTCTGAGGCCCTTCTTTCTGACTGTATGGCTCCACCTAGAACTTTTAATTGAGGAAAGTATTCTGCCATCTATCTATTTGTCACTAGGATGCTCTCTTCCTGACTTCTCCATCATGACCTCATATCAGCTGTTTTCTCCCCTAGCTCAGTTTTCTAGCTTAATTTTATGTCTCTTCTAATGGTATGTAATTTCCTCCTTGGGCTGCTAGGTGGAACAGTGGATAGAGCACTCGTCCTGCAGTCAGAAGACCTGAGTTCAAATCTGGTTTCAGACACTTACTAGTTATATGACTCTGTCCAAGTCATTTAACTTCTGTTTGCATCAGTTCCCTCATTTGTAAAATGAGCTGGAAAAGGAAATGGCAAACCCCTCTAGTATCTGTGCCAAGAACTGTCCCCCCCACCTCCCCCCAACGGGGTCAGGAAGACACACCTAAAACAATTGAATGAAAACAAAATAAAAAACACCTCAAGTTCAGGGACTATCTTTATTTTTATAGTATATAATTACCTGGTGATTAGCATGTTGCCTGGCACATAGCTTGTAATTAATAAATATTTGTTGATTTTTGGTTCATTAAAAATCTATTGACCATTTGGAATTCATAATGCTATATCATTTAAATATTGACCTGCCATCATTTTCCTCCTAAATTCTGCCCATTGTTTTCAATAAATTTTGTTGAATAATGAACATCTTCAGTATTCACGATCCTGAATTTATCAATACTAGAACATTGTTTACATTTGCTTCAAGCATTTATTGTCTAACATTTTAGAGCGATCCATTTTCTCATGCCTGGAACATTCGCCTTTCTTATTTTAGCTTCCTTGATACTCAGGCATGCTTCATGTCTTAGCTAAATTCCCATTGCCTGCAAGTAGCCTTTTCCACTTGTTAATCATAGTAGTAACTTTCCTCTGAAATTACCCCCAATTTTCCTTGTCTAAATCTTTATATGTAGATATTTCATGTTGTCTCTCCTGTTATATTCTGAACTTGAGAGCAGAGTCTGTTTTTATTTTTATTTATTTATTTGCCATTCTTAGTATTCCTGATGATTAACACTGTGCCTGGCACATAGTAAGTGCCTAATAAATAGTAGTTGCCTACTTGACTGATTGTAGATCTTTCAACAAAGTCTGTGTGATCACTGCTTAGGTACATTTTAGAGCAGATCACTGAAGTCTAGGGTGGACTAGATGGTATTTGCTTTCCCATGTACCTCTGAAATCTCTTTCTCTTGGGATCAAGTAACAAAGATGGGATATGCAGTCATAGAAGGCTCTTGATTTGAGTCAGTGAAGGGAAGCCCCTGATTCAATCAATAATCTTTTGAAAGGTTTCAGCATTTCAGTAAATCCATAACAGAAGTGGGACAATCTATGGAACTGTATTAGGGAAAGATTTCTTTTAGAGAGTGTCTGGGTACACTTCATGGAAGTACCTTTCGATTTAGGTCTTGAATGATTGGATGCAAATGTAGCAATCCTGGGGAAGTATTCTAGGGCAAGATCATTTTGGTGCCAAAGGAAGTGAACAGAAGGATGGGAGTGATATTCAGCAGTGAACACGGAATCAAAAGGATTTGGAAGATGAGACTGATGGTAATAAAGAAATATCTTTGAAAACATAGTCAAGTGTAAGGTCCTTGGGTGCAAGGACTATTGCCTTTTTCTTCGTAACCTTAGTAACTACTACCATACAGTACCTAGCATATATTATATATTGTATTATGCTGTTACATTTTGCATACAAATTTCATGGCCCTCTTAAAGGGTCTTTGGAGAAAGGAATCAGCCATCAGACTTCTTTGTACTTGCTATAATACTTTGCTTTGGCTCTTCTACTTGATATATATACAATGCATGTAAACAGTTTATTGTGTTAAAAGGCAAAGGAAATGGAATTCCTGGTTTGATCCAAATATGAGCTATACATTTCCTTAAATCTAACATAAATAGACCCTTATTGACCTAAAATTAGATGACCTATAAAGTTATTTTTTAGTATTTAATATATTATATATAATGTATGTATATGTGTATACACACACATACACACAGAGCCTTATTTTTTCAAAGAGATTTCATTTAAGGGTGGGCAAATCATAAATACTTCTGGATGCCTTATATTTAGTATAGAATGGTAGAATTTTTTCAAGGTAAGTCATATATATTTCATTTCCCCATCAGTCCTTGAAATGTTCATTTAACTTTCATAGAATGTGTGTGTGTATATATATATATATATACATATATATGTATATATATATATACATATGTATATATTCCATTAGAATGAAGCTTTTAAAAGTCTTTTTCTATTACTGAGAGTGAGATTATCAATAACAACCATTAAATTAGGTACTAATGAACAGTTAAATGTGTCGACCTGAAAGTTTGGTTAAAGAAGGCGTACAGGCTAGGTGATATATAAATTTGTATAGTTTATTCCCTTGAAGCTAGCAGATACATGATCATGGAATCAGAAGCACACTTCTTATTGACTTGAACAAGAAACACAAGGTTTAAGTAACAATCCCAGTTCTAGTTTATGATCTCCATATCAAAGAAAGGAAGTTCTTAGGTAAACAAGACAATTGACAAGGTAGGTTCACTTAGAGATTATGATCACAAGATGCAAATGTCTCTAGCTCACTGTTCTGGTTGTAGACATCTTGTCACCAACAGGAAAGAGCCCATTTTAATCTTATCTGGTCTTTGAAGTTGCTGACACAGAAAGGGGGATTTTTAGAATAGAGCAAAGCAGTTTGGATGCTTTGGATATTATTGGGGTTCAAATAATCTGAGAGGATTGACAAACATAATGGGCAACTAAAACTTTACTTGGTAGCAGAATATTGGAACAGAGTGAACACCTATACATATATACACCCACATGTGCACACCTATATACATATGTGTATAAATGCGCACATATGTGTTTGCATATACACAGGTATATGCATATATATGCACAAATATGTACATATAGATTAATATAGGTATATCTCTTTCTCTGTATCCATTAGATTGTAAGCTCCTTGAAGGCAGGGACTGTTTTTTTGCTTCTTTTGTAACCCCAGTGCTTAGCACAATGCTAAGCATATAGTAGGAGCTTAAGAAATATTTATTGATTGACATATATCAGAGCTGTTATTTTGCTGGCATAGGAAGCTCCTGGTAAGGAACTTCCTTTTTGAATATAGATCAAAATATTGTCTGCAGTTTATAGCCTTCAAGAGATGGCTGAATTACTGAGAAGGTATGCGTTTTGTCTATGGTAATATAACCAAGGATATGTTAATATCCATATGCCTGGTGCTAAGATCATTAAAAGTTCTGTTTCTTTTAAAATGACAAATAAATATGAATTAACTAAAATCAATTTTACTCACTATGGGAACTAATCTGCATCTTTCCTCCCTCCTTACAAAAACCTAGAGGATAAAAGGATATCAATAAAGAATTGTGATAATGTCAAGAATAATTAAGGAAAGAAAGATCTCAAAAACCATGAAAGTATGCAAAAGTAGAATCTCTAAATTGTTGCCCTTTGATGGCCCATTATGGTGATGCTTACAGGGCTTGTTGTTCTTGAAGAGTGTGGTGTGTTATAATGAAAAGAACATTTGATTGAAAATGAAATATATATATAGATTTGAATCCAAGATCTATTACTACCTGTGTAACTTTGGGGAAAATCTTTTAACTTCTTTGAGCCTCAGATTTCTCATCTGTAAAATCAACACATCAGACTAGATAACTCAGGTCCGAAATTGCTCTAAATTCTATTATTATCTGCTGCTGTGAGGGAAGGAAAGATCTAAGTGTGATCTTTTTGTACTGCAGAAATACTTCTCTGGTTGTTTACAACTCCTAGTCAGCTTTTAATAATGGCTAGCATTTACAAAGTAAAGTGCTATACACACATACATACATATGTACATACACACACACATATATATACATATATATGTATATATATACACATATACATTGTTTCATTTGATTCTCTCAATAAGCCTGTGAGTTAGATGCTCTTATTATCTAGTCTCATTTATAAATTAGGAAACTGAATGAGAGGAAGATTAAGTAACCTGCCCAAATGATTTTATTGGGGGAGGGGTTGAGTGTTGAGGGGTAGGCCACAAGGCTTTTACAAGGCTTTTGAATCCTAATCTGCCCCAATTCTCACTGCTAACAATCTATACTATGCTTACTTAGACCACTTAGTGCTGGTCAGCCTGGAGCTATTAAGCTTTGCAGTATTTCACACACTGTTAGGTCTTTTCTTGTGGCAAGATTCTAGTAAATAAGTAAATCTCCATTTTTGTTAGTGTACCTTGCCTAATCAAAGAAGAGTTGCCAAGATCAATTACACTTAATAGAAACTTGACTCAGTGGTTTTAAAAGGAAAGCTGGGTGGGTGATTACTACCCCAAGAGCAATACTCCCTCTGCAGAAGTCCTTGGGGAGGTGGAGGATGAGCAGGATGCTGATGTCCTTGGGAGAAACAAGCTCTTACTCTTCTTTACCCTGTCAAGAGATTTAACCTCCATGTTGGTTTTAGTGATTGAATGGAACCCAGAACGCTTGTGCTAATAAAAGTTTTCTCTTAAAAAAATGAAAAGAGGCTGAGTTGGCATTTTAACCTTCCTTCCTGATTCCAAATCTAGTGGACAGGCCCATTATCTTGCCAAGCTTCCTTCTCTAAATAACAATAGCTAGCATTTAAGGCTTTACAAAGCATGCTACATATGCTATCTCATTTGATATTCACAACAACCCTAAGAGGCAGGTAGTATTACTAACTCTATTTTACAGATGAGAGAACCAAGTCTGAGAGATATCAAATGGTTTGCTGAGGGTCACAGAATAACATGTGTCTGAGGCAGGATTTGAAAAGTCTGACTACAAGTTCAGAAAGAACTTTGCCATGTGCCTGTTTTTTGTCCTTTTGCACTATTTATTATCTAAGGAGAGATGGGGAATCTATTGTTCCAGAAGATGCTGTAAATTACCTGAGGTATCAGACACAGTGACAATGGAGAACTAGATAGCAGTGTATTTCTTTCACAGGATCAGACATATCCTTACCAAAACTTTCCAGGTCATTATCTGTCTTAGAATGTGATTGTCAGTATCTGTGGTTTTGGTCTTTGATCATGATTATTGCAAATGGTATAAGTATTTTAAGATGGTGAAACGTAAATTCTTCTCCCCACCTTAAGACTTAATTGAGCACTTTGAGGCAGACTACAAAAGACCAGCACATACCATTAAAGGAACATGAATATTTAAACCAGTAAAGGTCATTCTAATCTAATCTATATTTTCTCCTAAGACCTTTATCTCTTCAATGGACAATGTCTTTCCTCTTATAATTGATTTGAAAGCTAAAGCAACATGATATAATGGAAAAAGCATTGAACTTTGAGAAAGGAAACCAAAATTCAAACTTTGGCAGATCTACTCTTAGTGAAGTACATGACCTTGGGTAAGTTTTCAACATCATGGGTATGTTTTCTTATCTATGAAATGAGAGTGATAGAATAAATGATTTTTCAGTTTTTTTCAGCTCTAATATTCCATGCTCAATTTTCTAAACTGAAAATTTATTTCTCTTTGCTATTTGCAGAATGGACATAATATTTGATCTTTCTAGCCCTATTCTTTGAGTGTGAAAACACCTGAGTAATTACATCTAGCCTTTGATTTACATTATTATCGTTATATTGCTGTCATTCAATAATGCTAGAAAATAAGCAATTGACTAGAAAAAAGCATAGAAAACAAAACATGACACTATAACAATTTCAAGTCTTCAGGGACTAAGTCCAATACCAATGATTGAAAATAAGATATAACATAGATAGGGGAGCAATAGTATGCTGTCAATAATCCAATTTCTAATAGTAGAAGAAATTAGTGAAAAATACTTGTGATGTTTATAACATTGTTAATATCTGAGCTATAATATCAGCATAATTACCCTGATTTCATTTTTAGTAGCACTATTCAGCATAAGGAATATTTTCTCTGTAAAGTTTAAATCAACGCTATGTATATGTGCATTTATCATAAGTGTAAATCATTTTATTTCTGTTCTTTCGATTTAGTTGAATTGGATTCAAATAAATTTGTAGCGTATTTCAATGATACTAGAACAGTACTAAGGAAAATTAGGTTCTAAAGTCCTAGAACTGTCAATAGTGAGCTATGTGACATTGAGTGAGCTATATCACATCCCCCCAAGCCCCAATTTTCTTATCTATAAAATAAAGTAATACCTGACATACCTACCAAAAAACCAGTATTATTGCAATGGTAAATCTTCATATTCCTTTCACATCCCAGCTACTTGAAATCATGGATTGTTTTGTTTCTATCTTTGAATCCTTAACAACAACTTGGGAATAATGGGCATGCCTATTTGAATTAAATTGTACACATCAAGTAAAATATATAAGTAAATCTTTTTAAAATCAAAGTATGCAGAAAAATATCATATATAATCTTGTATGAGAGTTCTTCTGACTCAGAATATCATCATTATAGGAAGTACAAACTTCCAAACAAATGACAGTAAAAACAAATATTATCAGAGTCCTGAAGAATCTTACAGACACATTTGGGAGAATAGAAAACTTATCAGGCATTGTCAAGGAGGTGACTATCATAGACTTCATAAAATAGTCACTACTGATATAATTTTCAGTGTACTCTTTGCTCAATATTTCAGGCAGCTCATAACACAACCCAACACAGCACAGGGAAATACAGATGCACAGGAAAAGCAAACTAAGTATAGTAGAACTCTGTGCTTCCACCATGTAACATGGGTTACAATCTATCTTTCTTTTTTGAAAACATTTAGCTCCAAATTCTAAAAATAATAGCCCAGCTCACTGGTTTTCTTTTCTACTTCCTAATTTTATCTACTTTCTATAGCTTCAAAGGGAGTAGAAAAGACTGACAGTGTTCAGGGCAATGAATGGTGTGCAGTTACTGCTTCTTGCTCCCGCATCTCTGATGTCCTGGCTTTCTTCATGTGAACAAAACATGTGTATGCACAAGAAAAATAAATATTTAATAATAACCCATTTTTATTGTTAAATGTTTGTGGTAGATAGTTTAAATATAGTTCATACATCTCTCTTTTATATAGATGGTAACTGACAGTGAAAAATTATACCATCGCACTCAACTAGTGTCTAAGGAAAGAGCTATACACAAGTTTCTTGATTCCAAGTCTAATATCCTTTTCACTATTCTATACTATATCAATCAATCATTAAATATTTATTAAGCACCTACTATGAGCCAAGCATTGTGCTAAGCACTGTGGACACAAAAAGAAGCAAAAGTCACTGCCCTCAAGGAGCTGTGATGCCAATCAGTAATTAAAGATCTTCACCCTCCCTTCCCCCCACTCCCCATTCAATAGGCCTCAGATGGGGCTAGTTAAAGGAGGCTTGATTAGAGGCAGGCCTATACCCCTTACTTATTAAGTGCTAACCCCCCGGCCTATATCCTTTAGCTGATTGGTTGGGAGGCCTTCAGGCCCTAAGAAAAGTGTATAAGCCAGAACATAGCTTTAAGGTCAGAATTCAGCCCAAGGAAAAGAAGTAGGAACTCTGAGAAAACACATCTGAGAATTTGCAGACTAGTGAGCGAGAGAACTCAGAGACCTGCAGAGAGTGGTGACCAGAGAGGTACAGAGACCAGAGAGCTGAGTGGGGAGAGAATGCAGGCAAGCAAACAGTTGAGATTTGTGAGTGTTTACAGGAAGGCCCCAGCCGGGGGGAAGTTTCCAGGATGACTAGATTCTTTGCTTTAAGACTGTTTTATAATTTCCTTATTGTTACATCGAGTTGGACTTACTGGCTTTGGGATATAACTGTTGCTATGTCAGTTTGGAGTTATTGGTTTTGGGATTTAATTTTCTGTTATCTAAATAAATGTTATACTTCCCCTGCCTTCTACCGAGAGAATATCTTATACTTTGTGATTCTGAACTATACAGGCATGTTCTTCTGTGAGGTCATGAATCTTGCCTTACTGATTCAGGAGCTTAAAATCTAATGGAGGAGAAAACATGCAAGCTAATATATACAAAGTAAACTACATGTCAGTTAAATAAGAAATAATTAATAGAGGGAAGGCACTGAAATTGAGAGGTTGGGGAAGACTTCCTATGAAAAGCGAGCTATTAGTTGGGACTTAAAAGAAGCCAGGGGAACAGTAGGTAGAATTGAAGAAGAAAAAAAAAAACATTGCAGACATGAAGAACAGCAAGAAAAAAATGCCTCAAGTCAAGAGATGAAATATATTGCTCCTGGAACACCCAGGAGGCCAGCTGTAATGGCAAGCAAAGTGAGACTTTTCACTGTTTTTTCTTTTGGAGTGCTTCTCAGCAGTAAAACAATCAAGGGCCTTTGATTGAGCCTTGCCTTTGATTGATTCAAGAGTTTTTGATGACCTGCTTAAGTCACAAGAAAGCCTAAGTCACATGAGTTTGTCACATGGTTGTGATGCCCTCTGACCCTGAAGAAGTTTATATATACTCTGAGGTTGGCATTTTGTTTTTTGGGGCACATTAATTGGAAGAGTGTTGGTGTGATTTCACCAGATAAGACTCTGGGTAGTCACTAAGGAGCCCCATGACTTTGAAAATCCAGATGTTGGTGATTCTCTCTTGGGTAATTATATATGCATTGCTATGGACGGACAGATAGAAGCCCTGCCTGCTGATTTGTGTTATTTGTTATGTTTATATAATTTCTGCTTGTAATTTCTGTTTGTGTTTTCTCTGAAGTTCAAGGTGCTGACTTTTTCCCCTGAACTAAGTGAATGATATATGTATGTTTAATTAAGGTGAGACTGTAAACCCCTTAAAGTTCCTTTCCTTAGAAAAAACAGATGAAAGAATCTGTGCTAGCAGCCCTCCTGTGTGCTGGTATTGTTGGTCTTACAACTCCACAGTAGCTGCTAGTAGCATTGTTGTTACATCAGCATCACCAGAGGGGGCTAAATTGTGAAGGGTTTGGATGCCAAACAGAGGATTTTGTATTTGTTCCCAGAGGCAATAGAGTTTATCCAGTAGGGGAGTCACATGATTGGATCTGCACTTTAGAAAGATCATATTAGTGATGAAATGGTGAATAGATTGGAATGGGAAGAGGCTTCAGCCAGGCAGACACACCATTGGACTATTGCAACAATCCGGAGTTGTAGTGATGAGGGCCTAAATTAGAGTGGTGGCAGTGTCAGAGAAGAGAAAAAGATGTATTTGAGAGATATTACAAAAGTGAAATTGACAGGTTTTGGCAACAGATTGGATATGGGGGCAGGGTAGGTAGGGAGATGAGCGATAGTGAGGGATCCATGACTTCTAGATTGTGAACATCAGGAATTGGGAGGATAGTATTGTCCTCTACAGTAATGGGGAAGGGCAAGAGAGGGTTTAGGGAGAAAGATAATGAATTCTGTCTTATCTAATAGGCTCAAGATGTTTATTGGGCATCCAGTTTGAGATTTCTGAAATAGAGAAATGGAGATGGTAGATTGTAGGTCAGCAGAAAGACTGAGACAGAATAGGTAGGCCTGAGAATGATCAGCATAGAAATGGTAATTAAATCCATGGGAAATTATGATATCACCAAGCATAAAAGGCATCTGAATAACTATTGTCCTTAGTCTAAAGAAACTTTGCCTTTCTCTAGTTCTGAACAAAGGACACATTCTTAATAGTCTCTTTATTTTTAAAGATTTATAATATTTCAGGAAAATGGTTTGTACTTCAAGAAAGTATGATTTATTGCCACAAGAAAGTTTATTGATGCCCCAAGCTAAAATCAAAAGGAATGGAACATAGGCAAAAAGAGAAAAGGCTATTATGTATAAATTCAGAAGAAGATGGTATTGATGAGAGATACACAGAGGCTTTCCAGATGGCAGTGACTCCAGAAGGCTGTCATACCAGCAGTGAAGAGATTTTATTTTTTTTTCCTAAAGGGACAAATAAGAGACAAGTGCCAAATAAGCAGAGGGAGCAGGAAGCAAATTCAGGGAGACCAAATTTCCAGTTCGACTGAACAGATGGATGGGTTCAAATTTTGCCCTTGCTTGTGAATCCAACTTTTTTAGTAGAGACTATGAATTTTGAACATAGCTTTCATTGGGGCAAATACATCTCAGACCTCCTAGGAAAAGGAATGAGTGACCTCCAATGCACCATCCAGCTTTAGAATTCTCTGATTCATTTGCTCTTGACTTCTACCAAGAGTAGATTCTTGACCTTTTTCCTCCTCCTACTCTAGGAAGAGCTAATAGGGATCCCAAGCTAGAGAACAACGATTTCTTAGATGCTTTAAGAAGATCTAAAGATCTTTAGTAAGTCAAACATATATAGTGGCTCCCTTGAAAGTAGTCCTTCGTTTATCTTCCTTTCTGTGATAAAAGTTCTTTCTGTTATTGTTCTATGAGATAGATAAATCAATAATTCATAGAATCCTAAACCGTTAGAACTGGAACAACCTTAGCACATAGGATGGCAAGAAGTTAATTTTCCAGGCCAAATCTATCATTTGAGAGAAGGCAAAAATGAGACCCAAAGAGTAGCTGTGATTTTATCATTGATTGTATATTATTCTGCTTTAGGCCTCTCAGGCCAGCCCCTTAATTCTTTAGGTTTGATACTGGAATGAAAGAAGACAAGAAGTACATCCAACAGTTAATTGAAAGAAATGTATTTAGCCATAGAAAAGAAAGAATATTTAACATGGAAATGTATTCAAGTTAGCATAAGTTGATTTATCTGAATCAAAATTACCTACCTCTTGAATTTCCTTTTGTGGTCTCCTAGACAACTAAGGTGAAGTCTTCCTGCGTTTGTGGTTGTTGTATTGTTTTTATTAACTCTGGCAATCTGCTAGAGATGACAACAGTCTAAACGCCTAGCTACCTTTAGCCAGTCTCAGTGACAGTCCTATGTGTGGTCTCAAAACCTATTATGGGAAAATTAGCTCAAACTAAATGGGTGCAGTGGTTATGATATTGTAATCATCACACACATATAACAGAAGTAAGGGAGTTGTCTAAGTCATTGGAGCAGATTATTAAGACTAGCAATAATAGCCAACGTTTACATAGCACTTTAGAGTTTACAAGATGCATCGTAAATATTAACTCACAAACCTGGGAGACAGTTGCTATACTTATTACCACTTTGGAGATAAAGAAACTGAGGCAGAAAGATATGCCTTGCTCAGTTACATAACAAATAAATATGAGGATTATCTTTTATACTTTTTTAAATGTGATTTTAATTTTCAGTTCTAAATTCTTTTCATCTCTTTACTATATCCCCCATATCCATTGAGATGGTAAGATATATGCTACTCATTATACATATGAAGTCATGCATCATTTTCACATTAGCCATGTTCCATAAATAAAAAAGCAAGAAAAATAATGCAAAAAATACAAACTTATCAAAATTATCTAGTGCTGGCTAAGAAATAGAAAGGTAGAGCAATGGCATGAAGTAGACTTAATTTACAGCAGCAAATAAATATAATAAATGTGTATTTGACAACTGTAAAGACTTAAGATTTTGGAATAGGAATTCATTATTTGGTAAAAAGTTTTGGGAAAACTGGAAAGCAGAGTGGCCAAAACAATATCTTACACCATTTGATAAGATAAGGCCAATATGGATATAAAAAGATTTTACAAGAAACTTAGAATAACAAGGAATACATTTTTACCAGACTTACAGATAGAAGAACAATTTGTGAAAAAAAAAACAAGAGATAGAAAATAAATGTAGGTGTAAAATTGATTTTTATTACATTCAATTAAATATCTCTTTGGGATACAGACCTAGTCATGGTATTGCTGAATCAAAGGGTGTGCACAGTCTTGTAGCCCTTTGGTATAGTTCCAAATTGCTCTCCAGAATGGTTGGATCAGAAACGACTTGTGCTCTTATAAATTTGACTCAGTTCTCTACATATTTTAGAAATTAGGCCTTTGTTAGAAAAATTGGCTGTAAAAATTGTTTCCCAGCTTTCTGCTTTCCTTGGTTGCATGGACTTTACTTGTCCAAAAATGTTTTAATTTAATGCAATTAAAATGATCCATTTTTCATTTATTCACTAGCTCCTGTTTGTTCATAAATTCTTCCCTACTCCATAGATCTGACAAGCAAACTATTCCTTACTCCCCTAATTTGTTTATGATATCATCCCTTATGTCTAAATCATGTATCTATTTCAAGCTTATCTTGGTATAGAGTGTGAGATGTTGGTCCGTGCCTAGTTTCTGCCCTACTATTTTCCATTTTCCCCAGCAATTTTTGTGAAATAGTGAGTTCTTATCCCAGAAGCTGTAGTCTTTGGATTTATCACAAACTAGATTACTATAATCATTTATTATTATGTCTTTTGTACCTAATTTACTCCACTGATCTAACACTATTTCTTAGCCGTTACCAAAGAGTTATGATGATTGCTGCTTTATAATGTAGTTTTAAATCTGGCCACCTTCCTTTGCATTTATTTTGGTCATCAATTCCCTTGTTTTTCTTGATCTTTTGCTCTTCCAGACGAATTTTATTGGGGAAAATATTTTATAGACAGTTTATCAGATAAAGATTTCACATCTAAAATATAAAAAGAACTTTGTCAAATATACAAGAGTATGAATACTTCCTCAATTGATAAATGGTCAAAGGATATGAACAGGTAGTTTTCCAATAAAGAAATCAAAACAATTTCTAGTCATACAAAATGCTCTAAATCATCATTTATTAAAGAAGTATAAGTTAAAAGAACCTCGAGTTATCATTTTACACCTACCAGATTGACTAAAATGATAGAAGGGGAGAGTGACAAATGTTGGTGGTGATGTGGAAAATTTGGGACACTAATTCATTGTTGGTGGGATTGTGAACTCATCCAATAATTTTATAGAACAATCCAGAATTTTGCCCAAAGAGTAATAAAACTACACCCATTGACCAAGTAATACCACAACTATGTCTATTTCCAAATATGATAAGGGAAATAAAAGAACCTATATGTTCTAGAAGGTTTGTAGCAGCTCTCTTTGTGGTGGCAAAGAATTCAAAATTGTGGGGATCCCAACCAATCAGGGAATGGCTGAATAAGTTGTGGTATATAATTGTGATGGAATTCTACTGTGCTATAAGAAATTATGATCTCAAAATATGGAAAGACTTGAATGAAATAATGAAGAGTGAAATGAGCAGAACCAAGCAAACATTGTATACAGTGCCAGCAATATTTTTTAATTTAAATAATATTTGATTTTTCCAATTACATTTCAATACAATTTTAGCACTTATTTTTTTACAAAATTTTGAGTTCCAAATTTTTCCCCTTCCCTCCTTACCTACCTCATCCTCCTAAAATTATAGGTAATTTGATATGCGTTGTACATGTGCTACAATGTAAAGCATATTTCCATAAAAGTCAGAGTTGTGAAAGAAAAAAAAATGGATCAAAAGGAAAAAAAAAACATGAAAAATAACAAAATAATTGAAAAAAAGTATGCTTTGATCTGTGTTCAGAGCCCAGCAGTTCTTTATCTGGTTGTGGAAAGCATTTTCATTCAGGAATCCTTTGTACTTGTCTTGAATCATTGTATTGCTGAGTGGAGCTGAGTTATTCATAGCTGTTCATCCTATTCACATTCAGTTATGATTACTGGCTGTGTAATTCCCTCCATATTACTTTTCCTTCTATTTGTGTATAGTAAGTATGTGTATACACACACACACACACACCTGTTTGTGTTTAATGGTAGCCATCTCTAGGATTGGGGGAAAGGAAGAAAAAAGGAATTTGCATAATTTTGTTGTATTTTCGAAAGTAATAGCATATTGTACATATTAGATTTGCAGTTTCACGTGCAATAATTTTTTAATTGTGCTGTATCATGGGAGTGCTTTTTTATTCAATAAATTAAAAATAAAAGAAAAAATAAGAAAAAAGATGTGATGCAACCTACGTTCTGAGTCCATCAGTTCACTGTCTGGTTGATAGCATTTTTCACCAGGAGTCTTTTGGAAACTAGTGGATCATTGTGTTGATCAAAATTACTAAGTCTTTCAAATTATTTATCTTTACCATATTACTGTTACTGTGTACATTGTTTTCTTGTTTCTGTTCACTTCATTTTTCATCAGCTTATAAAAATCTTCCCAGATTTTTTGAAGCTATCCCTTTCATCATTTCCTCTTATCACATTTTTATGCAATAATTCATTTCACCATGGAACAAATGATGAGTATCTCCTCAGTTTCCAATTCTTTGTTACCACATAAAGAGGAAGTTGGTCTTTTTCTTTGATCATTTTTTTTTCAAAAATATTAGGTCCCTTTTACACTCTAAAAATTATTAAGGACCTTTCCCAAAGAACTTTTGTTTATTTTTTATATCTACCAGTATTTATTGTATTAGAAATTAAGACATCATAGTTTTATTACAAAAGTAGTTTTGATGTTGTGATCCCTTGCAAGGGTCATGGAAACCCATAGGGCTCAACCCACTTGAACCACATTTTGACAACCTCTGCTTTAAATTGTCCTTTCATGACTAATAGTTAGCAATTTAATTTAATTCAACTAATATTTATAAAGTACCTACATAGATATGGGAGATACAAAGAGAAAAATCCATAGTCCCAAGGATTTTACAATCTAAGAGAAGGAATATGACACACAAATATATGTGATATCAAGTAGAGTGTGGTGGGGACAAAGGAGAGATTATAGCAAAGTATATTAGCAGGCTTTAAAGAGAGTAATTACTTTAGCTTGCTGGGTGGATAGGGAGGAATAAAGGAAGCTGATAAGGGAAAAGGTGACATTTGATCTGAGTCAGGAAGAAAGGAATCTTATCAGATAGGAATGGAGAGAAAAATGCATGCAAAGCACTGTACTGAGGCAGAGAAGTATAGAAAGTGATGGGAGATAAGTTAGTAAGTATTACCAAGTGAGTAGAATGTGGAGTTTGTGGGGATTTGGGTGTGTGTGTGTGTGTGTGTGTGTGTGTGTGTGTGTGTGTGTGTGTGTGTATGGAGAAATAGTATTCAGTAACTGAAAAACAAGCTACAATGGATCACAGATGATCTGGAATAACTAAATAAAATCTTTTCATTTTATCCTGATAGGAGGGCCACTATAGAATTCCCCCCCCCCCCGAAAAAAAGGTGATCTCGTCTAGCACATTGGATTGGTTATTTTGGTAAATTTTTCAATTAAATTAAGAATTAATAATATTCCGTGTCAGATAAGACCACGAATCTAAACATTCAGTCATTCTCTGTGTCCAAATCAATTGAGACATAAAAAAAAAAAATTCTTGCCCTTTATTCACTAGCATCATAGAGGACATTTTGCACACAGTAGAGATAGGACAGAGATTTCTTATAGATGAAGAGTTTTTCCAGACATTCTTGTTTTGTTTTTTTTGTTTTTTTTTTGAGTGGGGAGGAATGGCATCATGCTGATTGCACTGAGACCTGGAGAAATATTGAGTTTCCTCAAGCTGACCTATAATCATATGGAAAAGTTCAGCTTAAAAAGAAAACAAACAAAACTACACAGAAAAATAGGAGTAGATGAAACTGATTTCTGAATCAGTATACTCAGGTTGATGTATTTCTTACTGAATATTGCCTTAGCCAATCATCTTCTTCTTTGTTTGAGTCTGTTTCTGTCTCTGTCTCTTTGCTTCTACTTACACACACTGATACACACACACACACACACAAGAGACAGAGAGAGGGAGAGAGAGAGAGAGAGAGAGAGAGAGAGAGAGAGAGAGAGAGAGAGAGAGATTGAGAGAGAGAGATTGAGAGAGGCAAGATACATCTAGTAAATGTCTTTGCTAAATTATCTTCATCTACTGCCTTCAACAAAGTTCATTGTTTTAACTCCAATAATTTCAAGGTAAAGTTAAATGATTGTGAATCATGGAATACATGTTTTCAAAAGAATAAAAATTGCTGTTGACATAAAGGACAACGGAAAATTGTAGCTACCTGTGATTAATAATGACTTGTTCACAAAAAAGTGGTCTGAGATATCATTAAGTTCATATGAGGATTTTGATTTTGTAAGTAGAGTAAGAAATAATAGAAACACAATCTGAGTGCTCTCATGTTATCTATAGAAGACTGAAATAATTAAATTTTACCATGTTGGCTTATGACTTTTATGGAAAATCTATGAAATAAGTCAATAATTGCACCAGATGAAAGGGTATGAGTTGGATGTCTTCTAAACTGGGATAGAAAATAGTTTATATGGATGAGCTCAGAGCTCCATTCAAATTTTGAAGTGAAAGAAGAAGCAGAGGGCGAAAGAATGGAGACAAGCAGATTCATTAAGAAAATATTAAATAATGAGTTCTTACCCCAGAAGCTGGAGTCTTTGGGTTTATCAAAGAATAGATTACTATAGTCATTGACTACTGTGTCTTGTGCCTAATGTATTCCAGTGATTCACCACTCTGTTTCTTAGCCAGTACCAAGTAGTTTTGACGACTGCTGCTTTATAATATAATTTAAGATCTGGTATGACTAGGAAAACTTCCCTAGCATTTCTTCTGATTAATTCCCTTGATATTCAGGAACTTTTATTTATTCTTTCAGATGAATTTTGTCATTATTTTTGTATTTTTTTGGCATTTTGATTGGTATGGCACTAAATGAGTAAATTTATGTAGAATTTTCACTTTTCTCATATTTATCATACTCTCTCAGCCTACTCATGAGCAACAGATATTTCTCCAATTATTTAGATCTGATTTTATTTGTGTGAAAAGTGTTCTGTAATTGTGTTCATGGAGTTCCTGGGTTTGTTTTGGCAGTTAGACTCCCAAATACTTTACAATGTAACTTTAAATGGAATTTTTCTTTCTCTTGCTGTTGGGCTTTCTTTGTAATATATAGAAATGCTGATGATTTATGTGGGTTTCTT
>CM053622.1:721984576-722029348 GCA_028646595.1 Phalanger gymnotis | reverse complement strand
AAGAAACCCACATAAATCATCAGCATTTCTATATATTACAAAGAAAGCCCAACAGCAAGAGAAAGAAAAATTCCATTTAAAGTTACATTGTAAAGTATTTGGGAGTCTAACTGCCAAAACAAACCCAGGAACTCCATGAACACAATTACAGAACACTTTTCACACAAATAAAATCAGATCTAAATAATTGGAGAAATATGATGATACAGACTTCATAACAACCTGGAAGAACCTTCAGGACATAATGCTGAGTGAGCGGAACAGAGCCAGAAGAACATTATACACAACCACAGATATATTGATTCTGTGATGACTAACCCTGACAGACTTTGCTCTTCTCAGCAACACAATATGCAAAGACAGCTCCAAAGGACTCATGATGGAGAGGGCTGTCTACATCCAGAGAAAGAACTACAAAGTATGAATGCAAATCAAGGCATACTTCAGTCTCGCCTTTTTTCCCCTCCCCTTTTTTTTTCTCTTCTCTCTTTTATATTTGTTGTTGGGTTATGGTTTTTTCTTTTTTGATTCTGTTTCATCTTTCTCAAGAGTCATGAGAAAATGTATAAATTAATTCAATGCTTAGTTATACCTGGAAGTTATATGAGACTCCATACCTTCTTGGGGAGGGAGGGGGGAAGGAGGGAAGAAAATCTGGAACCCAAAATTATGTAGAACTGTTTGTTGCAATCTAAAAATAAAAAAATTAAATAAAAGTGAGGGAACTAAGAAAAAAGAATATATATAACAATAAGGTCTAAATGGATGTGCAAACTAGACAAAAGATATTATCATTAATGTAAAAATATAGATGAAGAGAAAGAGGAGGCTTTCCAAATTTAGGTTAAGAATTCTTAACCAACTGTGTGACTTTGGGCAAATCACTTAACCCCAATTGCCCTACCTTGCCCTCTCAGAAAAAAAAGAATTCTTAAGCAAACAAGGGATAAATCTATTAATACAAAATAAACTATGCATTTTATTTACTTAATATTAAAACACACACACACAAACACGTTGTAATCTGTAGTTCAAGTCCATTTGCATACGATTCTCCTTTTTGACATATATTATCACTTAATGCTCCATGACTACATAAGGAGCACAGTTGATAAGAGCTCAGAATAAGAGAGGACCTATTCTTCTGCATTCCAGATTTGAGAGAGAAGACATAGAGTTCCATATTCTTTTCAGGGAGAAGTCCCTGAAGGGAGGCAGAAAGTGAGAGAGGAAGTGACATAGAGATCAAAAGAGACAGAGAAAGAGACAAAAAGAGAGATAGAGAGACAGACTCTAGGTAGAAGTTAACATACAGCCTGAAAGCCAGAAAACTAGATTCTCTCTTCTCTCAAACTCTGTACAACTTCACCACTTATGCCAGTATGCAACAATGAGTGACTGATCTCCAAAAATAAGGGGAGTATTATGCAAATGAGCTTGAGTACTAGGTTGTTACTTTTGTAAGAACAAATGAAAATATAGATAGAATAAGAAGCTGAACTAAAGTCGGTCAAGTTTTATCTATAAGATATTTCTGAGAAGGATACAATGCATGTACAGGTGTAGAAGATATAAGAAATTGATCAAAAGTCATTTAAAAGTGCTGATTGAATTGAATTGGGCAGGGTTTCACAACCATTGCCAGGAAGTAAGGTGGCTCTGTCCATACCATCCTGTTCCCATGACTCATGCATGTGTCACACAGAGATTGTCCTGCCTTATACATACAAATAATAATGGCTAATGATCACATGGTGCTTTGTGGTTACAAAATATTTTGTGCATATGATCTATTTTGATATTTATAAAACCCTGTGATGTGGGTCAGGCAAGTAGTATTCTCCTTCTTTTGTTGGTGAAAAGACTAATACTCAGAGATGCAGACAGACAAGGTCCTGGGAACAACAAAAAGTAAAGCTTGGTTTTAAGCTCAGGTGCGCAAGGACAAAATGTAATTTTCAGTGTGCCAATGAGGGGTAGGGGAGGGAGGGAGGGAGAGAGAGAGAGAGAGAGAGAGAGAGAGAGAGAGAGAGAGAGAGAAGTGGAGGAGGAAGAGAAGGAGGAGGAGGAAGGGGAGGAAGCAAAGGAGGGGAAAAAGAGAGAAGAAGAGAAGGAGGAGGAGGAGATGATGATGATGATGATGATGATAGCTAACATTTACATATTGCTGAAATATGTGCCAGAGCACAATTCTAAGCGCTTTTACATAATAAGATTTTCTTGTATGGCTGAGGGAAATGAATCTTTGCATACACAAGCTTTTCCTTCAATAGGATATATGGGCAGAAATGGTCCCGGTTTTCTCTTTCTAACCTCCACACGATGCATGTGTAGCTGCTCAAACAATACTTAATTGCTTGATCTCATTGGATGAAAAACCATGAATTCAGAGGCGCTGCACTCAGACTTACTAACATGGCGACTGTAGGTAAATCACAACCTCATGAGCCCAAGACAACTATCTAGTTATTGTCTTGAGGACCTTGCTACCTTATCACTGATCTTGGCCTGCCAAGCCATAGCCTTGGATTACTCCCACCATTTTCTACCTTGCATCCTACATAGATATGGCTGAGATGGAGCCATTCTAGAGAAAGTGTGAGATCCAAAGCTGGAAATTCCTCTAAGGTCAGAGTGGCTAGGCCCACCCAGAGAAAAAAAAAATAGCAGATTCTCAGAATCCTAGAAGAGGAAGAGATCTCCCAGTCTGTGATCCTTCCTCTGGCAGGTCTGTCAGTAAGCCAAAGCATGGAGTATATTTTAGTCTAACATTTGACACAGTTCATGATTTTAAATAAAATTATCTTTCACTTTCCTTATAAGAACCCTATGAAAGAGTCAATGTAATGTTATTATCTGTACTTTGCAGAAAAAGAAAGGGACTTGTTTAAGGTCACACTTAAGAAAGCAACAGAGCTGGAGTTTGAGTCCATTTCTTCTTACTACAAATCTCACACTCTCAGTAGGGTACCACATTGACTCAATTAAGTCAGTTCATCAAGGAGAAACCAGTCAGGCCTACAGTTTACCACTGTAAAGATTAATAATTGTTAGCATTTATATAATGCTTTAAGGTTCACGAAGAACTTTACAAAAAATTATGTCATTTTAGTCTCACAAAAACCTGGGAGTGATTCATATTCCCATTTTACAGATGAGAAAACAGAGGTCAATTGACTTGGCCAAAGCATTTGAAGCAGGGTTTCTACTCAGTTTTTCCTAGCTCCATGGACAAGGTTCTATCCAACACTTTGCTTAGTTAGCTGCCTACATAATCTGGGTAATGAAAATCCTTCCACCAGTCCACCTACAGGTTGCTAGGCAGAAGAATCTGATTCTAGTTCATAAGCTGTTCCTCAATCTGCAAGTGGTACAGGAGTGAGGATGGAAGTTATCCAAAATTATAGGATAGAGAGGAGCTGAGCAGGAAAGCTGCAAGTAGGCATAAAAGCAAGCAGCTTGGCACACCCTGGATGGCCTGCTAGCACAGGTTCTTTGATTTCCTTTTCTTAAAGAAAAGGCAACTTAAAGGGGTCAATAATCTTACTTTAATTACATTCACTAATTCAGGGGAAAAGACAGAACCCCGAATGTGGAGAAAGTATAGGGCAGAGAAAATACAAGCAGAGAAATTAGCCCAAAGATCAACAGACAGGGTTCTCACTGTCAAAACAAAGCAATACAACCACCTACATACACCACTGGATCAAGAGAGCACAGACTTCTGAATAGTCGGGTTGCTCTGAACAAATGGATACTCAGAGTCCTCTCCACGGAATCAAAAAGTCCTTCTCATAAGAACCCCCAAAGTAAAATGGGCTCTATGTGACTCAAGGTTTTTCACAGCTGTGATTGAACACATGTGGTCACATAGGTCTATTAATGGATGGAGACAATATTCCTATTTTATTAACATTATAATAGGGTAGGGTGACTGGGACTTTGTCCTAAGGCACCAAAATTTAGACCAAGAATCTTAACCTAAGATCTGTCTGTAGAGGTCAGGACATTCATGAACTTAGGAGGGGAAAGGTAACTTTATTTTTACTAACTTCTTTCTGAAATTTAAATACATGATTCCAAAGGCTCCCTAGGCTTCACTAGCTATTGCCCAGGGGGTCCATGACAAAAACAAGATGAAGACTCCCTGAGCTAGATGGTGCTGACCACCCATGGTAGTGCTTTAGCCATGTAGACACACTTGAGGTTAGCATCTAGTTAGTATGAACAATGAGTTCAACTAGAAACCTATCAGGGGATGCATTGATAGTTACAGCCCAAGTGAACTCTTTCCCACCCATCCCCTTCTCACAATATAGCAGCCTCCCCAGAAGCATTTGCAGACATGTTTCATACAGTAAGAAAAATGTCTAGTTATGGCTCCACTGAGCCTAACTCAAAGATCCGAATTCCCTTAGGATCAAAAACAGCCACATCTTATGTCATGATCTTCATTCCCCCCTCTCATTTATATGAGCTCTTCCTCCTATACTTTTTAGCCCACTTAGTACTGGGCACAACTTTGGGAGGGAAGGGTAGGGCAGGGGTTACAAGATATAGCATTTATATAGCACTTTAAATGTTTGCAAATGTAGTTTACATAAGTTATCTCATTTGGTCTTGGCAAAAACTCTATGAAGTAGGTTATTATTCTTATTTTACAGATGAGGAAACTGAGGCTGAGAGAGGTTGAGTGAATTACCCATGGTCCCACAAGGAATAAGTGTCTAAGTCTAGAATTGAATTCAGGTCTTCCTGACTTCAAGTCAATCACTCTATCCACGGTGCCGCTTAGCTTGTGTATCCTATGCCTGTAGTACATCTTTCATCCATTTCTTGCATCTATTCCCTCTTGTCTATTTCTATAGCCATTTCCATATAGGTCCTCATACTCATGTGCTTCCACTCTTTAAGGAAAATAGTTATTGACAACTTCCATTTTTATATAACCTACATTCTGCAATACTTTCCTCCCCTCCCAATAAAAAGTAGTGATGATAGTTAGGGAGATTTAGCAAAACTAACCAACATTGAAAAAATCTGATATTGTATGAAGCATTCTATATCCAACCTTCCCTTCCACCTCTGTAGAAAAATGAGAGCAGGTTTTTTTTTCTCATATCACTTCTTTGGGATTCTTAGTCAATACAATTTCTTAGCATTGGGTTTTGCATTTGTTATTCTTTACATTTACATTATTGTAATCATTATGTATTTTATTTTCCTGATGCTGCTTACATTACTTTGTATTAATCCATATAAGTTCTTTCATTATTCTCTTTATTCATCCCATTCATGGCTTCTTATACACAAGAATATTCCATTATATTCATATACCATAACTTTGTTTACCTTTTCCACTATTAATGAGATTTGGTTTTCTTTCTAATTCTTTGGTACCACAAAAAGGGCTACTAAAAGTGTTTGGGTATTTAAGGGGCCTCTCTATTTCTCATTGACCTACTTGGCATATACTGTTTGGAAATGGCCTGTCTACATCCCATGATATAGTCACATTCCCATTGTAGTCATTTTCTTTGCATAGTTTCAAATTACTTTTCAGAACTTTTACATCGATCCACAGCTTCACCAATAATGCGTTGTGTGTCTGCTTTCCATTATGCCTCCACCATTGATGATTCTCATTTTGGGTCATTGTTGGGTTACAGTTTAACAGAAGATCCTGTCTTCACTCTCTCCCCCATTTAATCTATTTTTCACAAACATTCAAAGTTATCATTATAGTTTTCTATATATCTAGTTGTCACTTTTCATCCCTCTTCTCAAAACCCTTTGATGACTTTCTATTGTCTCCTTAGTAAGGTAAAAACTCTTTTCTCTGGCAACCAAGGCCCTCAACAACACTCTCCCTTCTCAGATTTATTTTTTATCGATATTTTCTATTTCATCAGAGTAGCTTTGAAGATTCTCAAATATGTCAGCCACTGAATGGCTAGAGGCTAATATGTCTAGTGGGATATCTCAATGTGCCAGAAACATCCTTATGTTATCAGGCCACTGGGTAGGTCCAATTTCATTTCTACCAGAAGCAGAGAGACAATTCCTGATCCCTTGGCATCTCCCTCCTCACATTTCCAGAGGGGAAATTATCTATAGGATTTGAGACAAGTTCCTTGGCCTCTCTGCCTCTAGTTTTCCAGTCCAGTAAAATAGGACAGTACAACTTGCCCCCTTAAGTATGACACAACATTATTATGAGTCTCAGGATTAACAGAGTTCTAGAATACTTAGTGATCTGAGGCTGTAGGTCTCAGATTCAGTCTAATGTAGGATGAAGAAATATGAACAGAATATAACAGGAAATGAGATTGAGAATGACATCATAGTCATTACCATCACTAACTACTATCAATATCATCATCACTATTGACTATTCACAGTCACATCACTATGGAATATTCATCATCACATTACTATTCCTACCATCATCATCATCATCATCATCATCATCATCATCATCATGCCTATGATCCTCATCCCCACCACCACCATCAACATTCACACTGTCACCAATACTGTGGCTACCTTCCATCACCATCATCACTGTCATCATCATACCCATCATTGCAATCCCCAGTGCCCTATGTGGTCACCATTATCATCAATTCCAATGTCATCATTACTATTATCACCATCACTATCACCACCATCCAGCAGATCTCCAATACTACAATACCATTCCTATTCTCAGCATAAAAATCATAAACATGCAATAACAGAAATGTTACATAGTGGAGGTAAAATCAGTTTTTGGAATTAGAATATCTGGGTTCAACTCTGCATGCCCCTACTTAACTAAAAAAGGCGTTTATTAAGTACCTGCTCTGTGCCCTGCAGTGTGCCTATTAGGTGCGGGGGACATATAGACAAGAACTGAATAAGCTACTTTACAGATATGGTCCATAGTTTCTTCATCTGCAAAATGAAGAGACTTGACTAACTGATCTGTAGGGTCCCTGTCAGCTTTAAATCTATGACCTTATGATTCTTAAAGAAGTTCTTATTAAGTATACAATGTGTGCAAGGTATCATGTGATCCTGAGATTAGTAATTATCACAGAATCTGATTCAATGCCCTACACATATCAGGCAATTAGGAAACCTTTATTGCATGTATAAATGAATGAATGAGTGAGACACTGCCTCTGCCCTCAAATATTGAGAAGGATCCAGGACTTCTAGGAGCCAAGATGGTGGAGTAAGCAGTAAATCATTATAATTCTCTCATATTCACCTCCAAACAACCATGAAATAGCTTCCCAAGACAAATACTGGAACAGTAGAACCAGCAAAAAGTTGGGGGGAAACAACGTTTTAGCCCAACAAATTTGGAAGATTGGCAAGAAAGGTGTGTCTCACTCAAGTAAAAGCGGAATGCAGTTTGGGGGGGAGCACCCCAGTAAGTGAGAAGCAAGCCCCATCTCAGCAAACCAGATCCTGAGGCTCAGTGTGGTATAACAGGCAAATGTGAACACCACCCATTGTGCATAGCCGGGGGAATGAGCAGACTACAATTCTGAGAACCCTCATGTGCTTCAGCATAGCCCTACGCAAGCAGGAAATCTCTGGTGACCAGACAAGCACTTACTTCAGTGTAGCTCTGGAAAAAGCAGAAATATACCACCTGCCTCAGCACATACCAAACACCAGCACTGGGACTCTGTCTCAGCAACAGGTAATCTGCCAGACCTTTACAGCCTTCAGCAGCACAAGTCACCCACTGCTGACTTCCCTTAGCACATCATCAGAAATGAGGGTCCCCCATGGGCTTCAGGGCAGCAGCAGATAATCAGCCTGGACCCATAGACCTTGATACAAGAAGCCTGAACCAATGACTCTTGCCAAGGAACAGAGGTCAAATTTGAAAGAAAGGAAAAAGGGCTGAAAAAGATGAGTAAAACAACAACAAAAAGAATCCAGTCATAGAAAGCTATTATGGTGACACGAAAAATCAAGAAACATACTAAGAAGAGGACAACAATGTCAAAACATCTTGGGCAAAGCCAAAAAGAAAATCTGGAATGTTCTTAAGCCCAGAAAGAATTCACAAAAGAACTCAAAAAGGAGCTTAAAATCACATAAGAGGAGTAGAGGAAAAATTGGGAAAAGAAATGAGAGTGATACACCAGAATTATGAAAGAATAATCAACAGCTTGGAAAAAGAAAACAACTGCTTAAAAAGTAGAATTGGTCAAATGCAACAGGAATACAATAGTCCAATGAAGAAAACAACAACTCTGAAAAGTTAGATTTGGAGTGGGGCAGAGCTAAGATGGCATTGAGAAGCCAGGAAGTTGCCTGAGTTCTCCCTGGTTTCCTCTGGAAATAATGTTAAATCAACCTCTAAACAAATTCTGAAGCAACAGAAGCTACAAAAACTAAAACAATTTTCCAGCTTCAGATAACTTTGAAGTACTTCAGGAAAGGTCCATCTTGCTTGGGTAAAAGGGGAGCACAGCCCAGTGAAGATGGTGTCGAGGGAAGCCAAAAGGAGGCTCTTAGTCACAGAACAGATCACCACCTGAGGCCCATTGATCCTGACTCAGCAGGCTAGTGCCAAAGCAGGCTAGCTGTGAGGCCTCAAGCTCCAGTACAGAAGGCTAATTGCCAGCCTAGAAACCAAGCAATAACAGGTACCACTAGACCAAGTCACCCCAGTACAGTGAGCAAGTTGCTAGCACATGAGGCTCATGTGCACAAAGCCAGGAACAAGGACCCTGGATCCCAGCACAAGAAGCTTGGGACAGTGGCCAAGGAGGAGAACTCAATTTTAAAATCCACAAAATAGGCAAGAAAAAAAACTAACAAGAAGCAAAAATGAACATTGAACATAAAGAGTTATTATGGTGACAGGGAAGATTAAAACACAAACTCAGAAGACAACAATGTCATATATGTATACTTACATCCAAAATATCAAAGGGGAATATGAATTCCTCTCGAGATCAAAAAGTCTTCTTGGAAGAGCTCTAAAAGGATTTCAAAAGTAAAATAAGAAAAATTGAAGAAAAACTGGGAAAAGAAATGAGAGGTATGCAAGAGAGAGTCAGCAGCTTGGGAAAGGAAGAACAAAACTTGACAGAAGAAAACAGCTCTTTAAAAAGTAGAATTGGCCAAATGGAAAAGGTGGTACAAAAGAAAACTGAAGAAAACAACTCCTTAAAAATTAGAATTGGCCAAGTGGAAGCTAATGACTCTGTGAGATATCAAGAACCAGTCAAACAAAATCAAAAGAATGAAAAAATAGAAGAAAGTGTAAAATACCTCATTGGAAAAACAACTGACCTGGAAAATAGACCCAGGAGAGATAATTTAAGAATTATCGTAATACCAGAAAGCCATGATAAAAAAAAAACAAAAGGTTGTACAATGTCTTTTAAGAAGTTACCAAAGAAAACTGTCCTGATATCATAGAACCAGAGGGTAAAATAGTCATTTTCACCTGATCACCTCCTGAAAGAGAACCCCAAGTGAAAACTACAAGGAAAAATGTAGCTAAATTCCAGAATTATCAGGTCAAGGAGAAATACTGCAAAACAGGCAGAAATAACTAATTTAAATACTGTGGTATCAGTCAGGATTACACGGGATTTAACAGCTTCTACATCAAAGGATTGGAGGACTTGGAATATGATATTCAGGAAGAAATAAAAGGTATTTTTAGTCATATGAAACAGATCTCTAAATCACTATTGATTAAAGAAATGCAAATTAAAATAACTCTGAGCTACCACCTCACCCCTATTCAATTGGTTAATATGCCAAAAAAACAAAAATGATAAATGTTAGAGAAGATGTGGGAAAACTGGAACACTAATGCATTGTTGGTGGAGTTGAGAACTGATCCAACCATTCTGGAGAACAATCTGGAACTGTGCCCAAAAGCCTATAAAACTGCGGATAACCTTTGATCCAGCCATACCACTACTGGGTCTGTATCCTAAAGATTTCATAAAAAAGAGAAAAACACTTACATGTACAAAAATATTTATAGCATCTCTTTCTGTGCTGGCTTAGAATTGGAAATTGAGGGAATGCTCCTCAGTTGGGGAATGGCTGAATAAGTTGTGGTCAATGAAGGTAATAGAATACTATCATGACATAAGAAATCATAAATGGCAGGCAGATTTGAGCAAGACCTGAAAGGACTTACATTAACTGATGCTGAGGGAACTAAGCAAAACCAGGAGAACATTGTCCACAGTAATGGAAACATTGTATGATGATCCACTTTGATAGACTTAGCTCTTCTCAGCAATACCGTGGTCTAAGTCAACTTCAAAAGACACATCATGGAAAATGCTATCCACCTCCAAAGAAGAAACTATGGAGTCTGAATGCAGATCAAAGCATATTATTTTGTCTTTCTTTTTTCTTTTTCATAGTTTTTCCCTTTTGTTCTGATTCTTCTTTCACAACAATACTAATGTGGAAATATGTTTAATATGATTGTACATATTTAGCCTGTATCAGCTTGTTTGATTTTGGTGGAAGAGGATAAGAGAGAGAGGGAGAAAAATTTGAAACTCAAAATCTTATAAAAATGAATATTGAAAGCTACCTTTACATGTAATTGGAAAAAAAATTGCTATTAAGAAGGAAAAATACAAGTTAAAATTGGGCAAGTGGAAGCTAATGAGTATATGAGACATCAAAAATCAAACAAATTTTAAAAAATGAAAAATTAGAACAAAATATAAAACAAATCATGGGTAAAACAACTCCCCAAGTGAAAACTACAAGGAAAAATGTAGCTAAATTCCAGAATTATCAGGTCAAGGAGAAATACTGCAAACAGGCAGAAATAACTAATTTAAATATTGTGGTATCAGTCAGGATTACACAGGATTCAACAGCTTCTGTTGATCCAGGACAGACAATGTCTGAATCATTGGACTACCTGAAAGGTATATTCAGAAAGATAACCTGAATATAATCTTTCAAGAAATTATCCAAGAAAATTACCCTGATATCCTGGAACCAGAGGGCGAAATGTGCATTGAAAGCAGGAACTTGCTTAGCTCTCCCCCAAGTCCCTCCAAACACCTGTAAAAATGACTCTGAACAAATTCTAGTGCTGCAGAACCCATAAAATAGCAGAGGGAAGCAGGGCTCCAGCCCAGGAAAGCCTAGATGGTTGCTGGGAAGGGTCTATTGCACGGAGCAGGGAGAAGAGCAGAGCATAGCCCAGTGCAGGCCATGCCAGGACCAACCGGACTGGGAGCTGGGAGGAAGAAATGAGATGTGTCAGTTACCAGACTTCTTAACCCACAAATCCTAAAGACAACAGAAAAGATTAGTGGAAAAACGGCTAGAGTGAAAGGAGTATGCGGTCGGGCCTAGCCTCAGGGGCTTGGAAGCGGTTGTAGTAGGAAGGCCGAATTTATAATCTCAAATATAATCATGTATATGTTTGAATGGTTCAAAATCGCAAGGTATGAGAGGTTCTCTAAGGAGAAAACAACAAGAAATTTATTTAGGCCCCACCGCAGCAGAACTGTAAACCAGCCTCCCCATTCCAACATCTTGACAAAAAGACTCTGGGCCCAGAAAGCCCACCTCACAACAGTAACCAGGAAGCCACAGAAAAACAAGATAGTATTTAGCCAAATCATTTTTACTGGCCTCACGTTCCTGCTCGCACTCCTGGGTCTACACATGGGTAAGCCCTGCTTCCGCAGCTTCTGGCTTCCACAGCTTCTGGCTTCTGCAGCAGCTTCTGCTTCTGCTGAAACTGTCTCTTGGCTCCCCTTTCCTCGCAGCCAAGCTTCTGGCATTCTCAAGCTCCACCTCAACGACCAGAGACCATTGATTCCCTAGTGGGCCCCTCTTAAGTCATTAATCTACACCCACACAGGTTTCACATCTGATAGGGCTTTGGGCCTGGGGCTTAGCACTTAACAGCTGAAAGTACTTCCACTCAAAAGAAACAAAAGCCATGCTAAGGAGACTATTTTGCTTAACAACACAGCAGTGCAGCTCTAGGGCTGCTTCGAGAGCTCCAGCTGTGGTTGCTTCTAGCCTCAGGCCCACCCTGTGGGAGGAATTAAGTGGCAAATCAGAGCTGGAGTGCAGAGCCTGCTTGGATCTGGGCTGCAGTCCTGGTTGGCAGTTCACGGTTGGGGAGGAGTGCTGGTGTGGCAGTTTGCTGTGTAGAAGCAGCTCTGAAAACAGCAGCACAGCCCCTTAAGCTTGGAACAAAGTACTCTCTACAAGCAGTCACACCTTTACAAAAAGCTCCAGGGTCAAGTACTTGGCTGGAAACATGAATAGGTAGTAAAAACAGACTCCGATTCAGATTCAGACTTTGGAATCTTTCTTTGGTGACAAAGAAGATCAAAACATTCAGCCAGAAGTCAACAAAGTATAAGAGTCTACATCAAAAGCCTCCAAGAAAAATCTCAGGACATGGAAGAGCTCAAAAAGGATTTGGAAAAGCAAGGAAGAGAAGTAGAGGAAAAAATGGAAAGAGAAATGAGAGTGATGTGAGAAGATCATGAAAAATAAGTCAATGATTTGCTAAAGGAGAACCAAAAAATACTGAAGAAAATAACATCTTAAAAAATAGACTAACTCAAATGGCTAAAGAGCTCCCAAAAGCCAATGAGGAGAAGAATGCCTTGAAAGGCAGAATTAGCCAAATGGAAAATAAGGTTCAAAAGACCACTGAAGAAAATACTACCTTAAAAATTACATTGGAGCAAGTAGAAGCTAGTGACTTTATGAGAAATCAAGATATTATAAAACAGAACCAAAGGAATAAAAAAATGGAAGACAATATGAAATATCTCACTGAAGAAAACACTGATCTGGAAAATATATCCAGGAGAGATAATTTAAAAATTATTGGACTACCTGAAAGCCATGATCAAAAAAAGAGCCTAGATATCATCTTTCAAGAAATTATCAAGGAAAATTACCCTGTTATTCTAGAGCCAGAGGGTAAAATAGAAATTGAAAGAATCCACTAATCACCTCTTGAAAAAGATCCCAAAAAGAAAACTCCTAGGAATATTGTCACCAAATTCCATAGTTCCCAGGTCCAGGAGAAAATGCTGCAAGCAGCCAGAAAAAAAACAAAACAAAACATTTTGAGTATTGTGGAAACACAATCAGGATAACACAAGATCTAGCAGCTTCCACAATAAGGGATCAAAGGGCTTGGAATATGATATTCCAGAGGTCAATGGAGCTAGGATTAAAACCAAGAATCACCTACCCAGCAAAACCAGCATAATGCCCCAAGGAAAATATGGATTTTCAATAAAATAGAAGACTTTCAGGCTTTCTCAGTGAAAAGACCGGAGCTGAACAGAAAATTTGACTTTCAAAAACAAGAGTCAAAAGAAGCATGAAAAGGCAAATAAGAAACAAAAATCATAAGGGACTTACTAAAGTGGAACTGTTTTGTTTACATTCCTACATGAAAAGATGATGTGTGTAATTCATGAGACCTTTCTCAGTATTAGGGCAGTTGAAGAGAATATACATATAGATAGAGGGCACAGGGTGAGTTGAATATGAAGGGATGACATCTAAAAAAATAAAATCAAATTAAGGGATGAGAGAGGAATATATTGAGAGAGGGAGAAAGAGAGAGATAGAATGAGGTAAATTATCTGATATAAAAGTGGCAAGAAAAAGCAGTTCATTGGTAAGGAAGAGGGGGCAGGCGAGGGGGTATGAGTGAATCTTGTTGTCATAGGATTTGACTTGAGGAGGGAATATCATACACACTCAATTGGGTATCTTGCCCCACATGAAAGTAGGGGCAAAGGGATAAGAAAGGGGGGATGATGCAAGGGAGGGCAGATAGGGGGAAGAAGTAATCAAAAGCGAACACTTTTGAAAAGGCACAGGGTCAAGGGAGAAAATTGAATAAAGGGGGGGACAGGATAGGATGCAGGAAAATATAATTAGTCTTTCACAACATGACTATTTATGGGAGTGTTTTGCATAATGATGCATGTGTGACCTAGGTTGAATTGCTTGCCTTCTTAGGGAGATTGGGAGGGGAAGCAAGAGAGGAGAGAATTTGGAATTCAAAGTTTTAAAAGAAGATGCTCAAAAAAAGTTGTTTTTTGAATGCAACTGGGAAATAAGATATACAGGCAATGGGGCATAGAAATCTATCCTGCCCTACAAGAAAGTAAAGGAAAAAGGGATCAGGGGGAGGGGGTGACAGAAGGGAGGGCTGACTGGGGAATGGAGTACTCACAATATATGCTGTCTTGGAGTGGGGGGGGAGGGGAGAGATGGGGAGAAAATTTGTAACTCAAAATCTTGTGGAAATCAATGTTGAAAACTAAAAAATATTAAATAATAAAATATTGAATAACCCCTCCCCCACAAAAAAGACTATCAAATCACCTGGAAATGATAGTTTTGTTTCCTCTTTTTTAAATGTTCATTTTGACAATTTCTTCATTTTACTGTAATGCTGTATTTAATTTCTGGAAGTACATTGAACAATAGAGATAATAGATATCCTTGTGTTATCCATGTTGATATTGGAAGGCATATAATTGATCTCAAAAATTTCTAATAGTTTTTCTCATTTCCTTTTAAATTACAAATTCTCCTTTTTCATTTTTAATAAAATCATATTGGTCTTCCAAAAAAAAAAGATCTGATCACCTCAGAAAAGAGATCCCAAATTGAAAACTTCAAGGAATATTGCAGCCAAATTCCAGAATTATCAGTTCAAGGAGAAAATACTAACAGCAGCCAAAAAGAAACAATTCAGATATCAGGGAGCTACAGTCAGGATTATCCAAGACTTAGCTGCTACAACATTAAAGATTTGGATGTCATGAAACATGACCTGTGAAACATGTGAAACAAAAGATCTGGAAATACAACCAAAAATCACCTACCCAGTAAAATTAAGCATAACATTCAAGGGAAAAATAGGCATTCAATGAAATAGAAAGATTTCAAGCTTTCATAAGGAGAAGGCCAGGATTAAACAAAAAATTTGTTCTCCAATATCAAGAACCAAAAGAAGCCCATAAAGGTAAAATGGAAAAAGAAAACAAATGATTCAATGGAGCTGAATTGTTTATATCCTTACACGGAAAGATGAGACATGTAATTCTTAAAAATTGTGCCATTAATAGCACAGGTATAAACAATATACCTAGACAGAGGTATGAGTATAAGGTGAATTTGAGGGAATGTTATAAAAAATAACTAAAATTGAGAAAGAGTAATACACTGGGTGTAGAAGGAAGGGAGACGTAGAAAGGAGTAAATTATTTCACATTAAAGGGCACAAAAAATCTATTATAGTGAAGAACATGATGAGAAGGTTGAACTTTACCCTCATCAGTATTGTCTCAAAGAGGGAATAATATACACAATGAATTGAATATGGAAATCCATATTACCTCATCGGGAAGTAGGAGTGGAGAAGATAAAGCAAAGGGGGGAGGGGGCTGACAGAAGGGAGGATAGATTGGAGAAGGTGGTAGACAGAGATAATACACTTGCATGAGGGAAAGGATGAAAGGAGAAAGAGGACAAAGGTAGAAAAAATGGCATGGAGGGAAATACTTTTAATAATCATTAATGTGAATGGGAATGAGATGAACTTGCCCATAAAATGAAAATTGATAGCAGAGTGGATCAAAAACCAGAAACCTAGAATATGTTGTTTACAAGAAACACACAACTTAAGCAAAGTTGCAAGATGCAAAATAAACCTATATACATCATCCTCATTTCTATATATTACCAACAACATCTAACAGCTACATAGACATACAGGGTGTTCCTAAAGTCTGGACACATAGGCAAAAATACATATTTTCAAGAATGGAATGATTGAAATTTTCAAAAGCATTTTATTTAATTGAAATATTAACAAATAACACCTTCAATTTCAAATAACATCATATGATTTCATATTCATATTCCAAGAGCGAATGGGCTAAAATTGACAACAATATGGTATTATTGAGCTATTGCATCAAGTTCACATGAATCTTGCAAAGAGCATTAACCTTTGCATCACAAATGAGGAAATCCTATTGAAGATGTTATTTGTTAATATTCCAATTAAATAAAATGCTATTGAAAATTTCAATCATTTCATTTCTTGAAAATATGCATTTTTGCCTGTGTCTAGACTTTAGCAACATCCTGTGGAAAGAGAAATTCCATTTAAACTAACTGCAGATAATGTAAAATACTTGGGAATTTACTTGCCAAGAAGAACTCAGGGACCATATGAATACGACTACAAAACATTTTCCACACAAATAAAGTATAATCTAAACATTTTGAAAAAATATCAATTGCTAATGGGTAGACTGAACCAATGCAACAAAAATGATAGTTCTATTTAAGTAAATCTATTTATTCAGTGTTGACATTGGTCAATGTATTGAGATTCTCTGGATTTCAGTTTCTTCCTTTTTAAAATGAAGTTTGGACTAGTGTCAAACAGAGGCCAATAAACCATAGATAAGGATCCCTTCCAGCTGCAAAATGACTTACTAAATCACAAATTAACATTATTGATGTTCTATTTTATTTTTATTTATTTTGTTGATCTTTTTCTAAAATATATTTTAATCTGGGTCAGCTCCTGGCCCCATGTTTGACACCTCTGGACTCAATGCTTCCTACAGTCTCTTCCAGGTCTCAGTCCCACGGTCACCTTTCCAACCCCAATCTCATTACCTGTTTTTCTATTTTTTTAATATCTGAGAAGTCTGACAATCTTGGGGGATTCTTGGAGTCTAAAGAATGGAAAACCTGGAGAGAAATCAGTTGTAAAGACAGGAACACCTGAGATGAAATCTGGCCTCATATACTTGCCCATTTTGACAGAGCTACATGACAGAATAAAGTAATATCAGAGGCATAAAAATTAGTAGGGAATTAGGTAATTGAGATGAAAAAAAAATTGGATCAAGTTTCTTTGTTTGGGGCCCTATTTCCTGAAATATATAAGGAACTGATTCAATTAAGAGTTATTTCCTAACTGATAAATGGTCAAAGGATATAAATTGCCCATTTTGTAAGGAAGAAATCTAAGCTATAAATAATGATATTAAAAAATGTTCCAAATCCTTATAGTAATTAGAGAAATGAAAATGAAAAGAACTCTGAGATTCCACCTCATATTTATGAGACTGGCAAAGCTGATAAAAATGGAAAATGACAAATTCTAGAGGAGCTATGAGAATATAAGCATATTAATGCATTGTTGATGTAGTTGTGGATTAGTTAAGTCATTCTCTAATGTAATTTTAAACTATATCTACAAACATTACCAAACTATGCATATCCTTTGACCCAGTCCTATCACTACTATGTCTATATTGAAAAGAGAGCCAAGAAAGAAACAAAACATCCATATGTACAGCTCTTTTTGAGCTAACAAAGAAACTAATAGGGTGCCCATCAATTTGAAAATAAATGAACAAATTAAATTTTGTGAATATAATGGAATACTATTATTCTATAAGAAATTATGAAGAGGATGGTCTCAAAGAAACATGGAAAGACTTGAACTGATGCAGTGAGCAAAACCAAGAGAATTTATATGTGTGTATATATGTGTGTGTGTGTGTGTGTGTGTGTGTGTGTGTGAAACAACATTAAAAAGACAAATGACTCCAAAAGTTTTAAGAACTCTGATCTATATAAATGACCAACCACAATCCCAGAAATCCAATGATAAAACATGCTAGTTACCTCCTGACAGGACTCAGGGCACCGAATACGATATATATTTGGACTTCACCAATGTGACAATGTGGTTTGCTTGACTATTGACATTTGTTACAAAAGTATTTTTTTTCCAGTGAGGATAGAGAAGGAGGTGGGAAGGAGAAAATTATATTTTTTTATGAATTGAAATAATTTAAAAATAAAACTGTGTGCTCTAATATTTCATATTAATAAATCTTAATTAAATTAAATAAAATTAATTAAATAAAATCTTATTCAATTCTGGCATTCTATGTTTTAAAATCTATCCCAGTCTTAAATTCTATATTACAAAATTCTTTTTCAACTGTGATTATCTATGTTCCTAAAACCTATGACCTGTACAACTCTAATATCGCATACTCTGGTACAGTGGATAGAATACCAGCCAAAGAGTCAGGAATACAAGTTCAAATATGAGTTCAAATTCAGACTCAGACACTTACTAGCTTGTGACCCTGGGCAAGTCACTTACCCTTTATTTGCTTCAGTTCCCCATCTGTAAAATTCAGGCATATTGGAGAAGAGAATGGCAAACCACTCCAGTATCTTTGCCAAGAAAATACCATGAGCAAATGTCCATAGGATCACATAGAGTGGGACACAATTGACAACAACTGCCACCACCACCGCTGCCACTGCCACTGCCACCACCACAACAGCAACAACAAGTTTTCATCTAGCTTTGGGATCTGATTTAACTTAACGATTATTTATTGAGTGCTTACTATACACAAGGGACTGTGCTTGGTGTTGGGGACACAAAGAAAAACCAACAAATGAGTTACTATCCTCAAAGAGTTTGCATTCTTTAAAGCAATGGAACCTGTATATGAGTAAATGTATACAAAATCTATTAAAAGGAATACAAAGAAATTGCAAAAGTGAGGCTGTACTAATAACTGGGACAATTTGGAAAACTCTTGCATAGATTGTTGCATGTGAGTTGTGCTTTGAAGAATGACTTGAGTATAAAAGCAGAGTCGGAACTTTATGTACAAGCAACAATTAGGAGGCCAATTTGGTTTGAATGGAAACTGTATGCAGGTAAATAATATAATGTAAGACCAGAAAGGAAAGAAGATGGGAGCCAAAGGCTTTAAATTCCAGACTGAAAACGCTGTATTTTATCTTAGAAGCAACAGAGAGCCATTAATGAATTTCTTTTTTGGGTGGGGAGAGGATAACATGGTCAGACATACTTTAGGAATATCATATTGGAAGCTGTGTGTCCAATGGAATGGAAAGAAGCTATAGACAAAGAGATTCCCTAAAGATCCTGTGGCTATAGTCTAGGCAAGAGGTAATGAGGGCCTGAACTGTTTTGAGTGAAGATGATGGGACAGATGTGAGAAATGTTGTGGAGGTAGGATCAAGCAGTCAATCAACATATATTTATTAAGTACATAGTTAACAAAGGAAAAGTGAAGCATACCCTGCTTCCGTTCTAGTGGGAAGACAATATGTATATACATATTGTACCATAAGTAAATGTACAACATGAACATCATAAATACAAGATGGAATTTTTTGGGGGTGGGGAGGGTGTTGGTGCACCAGCAGTTGGAGCCATTGAGAAAGGTTACATATAAAAAGCAACGTTTATGCTGAACGTTGAAGGAAATTAGGAGTTCTCAGAGCTTAAGCAGAAGAAGGAGTACATTCTAGAAACGGGGGATCCTCAATGAAAAGGCATGGTGATGAGAGAGTATTCTGTGTGATGAATGGCAAGGCCAGTTTGTTTATAGAGGGCATGCAGCTCCCAACTTGCACCAGAGTACTGAGTATTGCAAGAACTGATGACTCCAGCCTCAAGTTACTATGTAGGTCCACACTCCAAAGACTGTATATAGTTCACAAGGCCCCCACAGATATATTCCACTTAAGAGTCAGATACATGACAAAGTATGATTAGACCATAGTCATTTACTAAAGTAACATATTGTGAATAATAGTCACAAAGCTTTTCTCCTCCCCCAAACCTGGTTCATGCTCTCTCACCATTCACTACCATATCGTTGGGAAGAGTGGGCAAATAGGATATTCTAATGGATAGGCACATACATAGGGGTAACAAGTGATCAAGTCAGTTCTCACCTACTAGCATTACAGTATCCTAACGGCTTTTCCTCTTCTCATGGTGTTTTCATACTGTTAACTGCGGCATGAGATTTTGAGAATGTCAATCCGCTAACTCTTTGGGCCTGCTCCCAGCTGGCCTTTTGGATTCTTATTGGGCAAGACACTCCACTGTGAGGTACTATTGCAAATGGTGGGGCAGAGAAGAAATCTCCTTCCGTGTACTTCTTCTAGTCCTCCCCTGCTAGCTATAGAAAATGGCCCTCATTCCTTTTGAAATCACCTTCTATACTAGGAGTGGCAATGTTGGTGACAGAAGAGGTAATAGAAGGTGCTAAAGGTCACACTGTGCAAAAATATTAACAGTTGTTACTAATCTAAATGTGAAGACTTTGTCTACTGACCAATTAGTGGACACAGTACTAGAGAAAATAAAGTGTTAATCTTGACATTTTGCTATAAATGGAAACAAAAGAGAAAAATAACAGCTAAAAGGAAGAACGGCTCATGAATTCTTCTTGGAGAGGCAGATGAAGGAGTAGGCTGGATTCCTTTTTTCATGCATTTAAAGGCAATAAGAAATGTTATTTCAAAGGACATTTGGTCATCTCATATGGCAGTACTCACAAAAAGTATTTGTGAAAACCCAATAGGAAAATAATTGTAGCTTAAGTAACAGCATTGATTGTGGTGGATGAGGAAGTAAAAAAAAAAATATTTTGCGAAACTCAGTAAGACCTTCCAAGTTAAATGAAGATATACTTTAATACTCAGTTACTTCAATCCAAATGTTACCATTTGGTAAGATGGGAAAGAATGTGTTAGAAAATGAGATTCTGGAGCAAAGAATGAACAAGTCCAGTGTTTGGTAGATTTCACAGAAGCCTCCTACCTTCACATCAGAGAGGAGATGGACTGAACAAGTGTAGATTGAGACATATCTTCTTTGTACATAGTAAATGTGGGAATTTACTTTCTGAATACACATGCTTATAAAAGATTTTTTTTCTTTTTCAATGGGGGAGAAGAGTTGTTGCAAGGAGAGTAGGGAGAGAAGGTGGATTTTCATTGATTGAAAAAGATAGAAAACAATTTGAATAAAAAGAAGTTCTAGATATGGAGAGCATCAAATAATGTCAGAGAAAATAAGATTGTGGATTTTCTTAACGTCATAAATTTCACAAGTACCCCCCAAAGATGAACATTTTCAGATATAAAACAGAGCACCCAAAGAGGATTTTATAGGAAACTGTTGACCCCAAATATTACTGTCTTTAAAGTATGAAATAAATTCAACCTGTTGCTTTATTTTAAACAAAGCACTGCTTGTTTGTGTTTTCTTCTAAACTTCCTTCTGAACTGCCTTGTTCACTTTAAAAAACATTTCAGTGACCCTCCTATTTCCTTCTTTTTTTCTTTTTGGAACCACTATCACTGCATCACTCCTCTTTTTTATACTCTACTCTCTCTCTCTCTCTCTCTCTCATTCACACACACACACATCCAACATTTTTTGACCATGTCCTAAAACTTACATTTGCTTTGACACATTGAATTCATCACCTCTTTGTTAGTAAGTGAGTAGCATGAAATACTGGGTTACTGTGATGATGGTGATGCTCTAAATAGTAATAGGGAAGTCCAGAAGAGAGAAAGGTTTAGAGAAAAAATATATCAAGTTCAGTTTTGGACAAATCTAGTTTGAGATAATAATTTGGGTCACTCTATGAGAAATTCAAAAAGCATTTGCAGATGTAAGACTAAAATGTCAAGACCAAGGTTAAGGCTAGATAAATAAATCTGGAAGTAATCAACATACAGATGATAGTTGAAACCAGTGGACATGAGATCACTGAGTAAGGTCCTATGGAAAATAGGACCCAGTGGGGCGGAGCCAAGATGGTGGCTAGAAAGCAGGGACTTGCCTAGGGCTCTCGGCCAGGACCCTCCAAACACTGATAAAAATTGGTTCTGAACAAATTTCAGAACTGCAGAACCCACAGAATAGCAGAGGGAAGCAGGGCTCCAGCCCAGGACAGCCTGGATGGTAGCTGGGTAGGGTCTATTACCCAGAGCTAGGAGCAGAGCAGAGACTAGCGTGGGCTGCACCTGGACTCAACCAGACCAGGAGCTGGGCAGAACAGGCCCTAGCAGCCTGAATCAGTGAGCTGTGGCAGTTACCAGACTTCTCAACCCACAAACACCAAAGACAACAGAGAAGGTTACTGGGAAAAACTGCAGGGGACAGAGTGAAAGGAGTTCGTGGTTCAGCCACCACCCCTGGGGCAGTGGAGGGGGTGAAGCTACAGAATTACAGTTGCAGTTGCTTCCAGCCCCAGGCCCCCCTGGTGGGCGGAATTAAGTGGCAGATCCCAACGGGAGTGCAGAGCCTGCTTGAGATCTGAGTCCAGTCTGGGTTGGCAGTTCTTGGGGGAGGAGGACCACTGGTGTGGCAGAGCTTGCTGTGTAGAAATAGCTCTGAAAACAACAGCACAGCTACTCAAGTTTGGGACAAAGGTAAGTCCTTACTATGTGCCAATAACAGTGCTTAGCTGTGGAGATACAAATAAAAAAGATAGTCATTGCCTTCAAGGAATTTACAGTTTAATAGTAGAAATAGGCAGGGAGTGGCTCTTTGGAAGGTTACAAGCAATGTGAGCATTTTAAGGTTTGCAAAACACTTCATAAGTATTATCTCATTTGATCATAACAAACAGAATTGTGATATTGGTACTATTATTATCCTCATTTTACAAATAGGGAAACTGAGACTACAAGAGGTTTCAGAACTTTCTCAGTATCACAAAGGTATAAAATGTCTGAGGCAGGATTTGAACTCAGGTCTTCTTGAAGGCAAGTCCAGTGGCCTATCCAGTGACTACCCTATACTAGCTCACAATGTTTGTCTGAGAAACAAATGAGATAATGCATATAAAGTGGCTTTTAAACCAACACTTTGTAAACCTTAATGTACATTATAAGTGTTGGTTGTTACTATAATGTAGGACATGAACTATGGTCCACATTTGGAGATAATGTTAGCCAGTAGGCCACAAATTCAGCATACTTGCCAGAGGAAAAATTGGGATGTGTTAATGGCAGGGATAATTCTGGTATAGTTGAGAAAGTAACACTTTTAGTACTTTTAGTCCATAGTGTTCTTCTACCATCATAATGGTTATCTTAGTTTGGGATAGGAGAATATCTCTAATGTCCAAGGCTTTGAGATCTTTGAGTCATAGATCTAAAGCAGGAGGGGAATTCAAAGGTTTAATTAAGTGGCTGGCAATATAATAATCTCAAGACGATCTGTAGCATTTCTTTAAGGTTCCTGATGGGTCAAATTTTACCTCACTAGAGATACTAGCACAAATTTGGCCAAATAATCCTGGTCTTTCACATCCACATGTGATTGGGCCTTGGGCCATTATACCAGGGCAATAGCCCTTTTAGTCAAGCCCTTGGAAAAAGCATGCCAACAGAGAGTGCAAGCTGGGACTTGTTTGCAGTGGATTTCTTCTTGAAGAGGAAGGAATCACACCATCTTGCACAAGAATTTGGGTGGTGGAATCCTGATACTACTTTCCTCAGATAGATAATAATACTTCTGACTATGACATAGAGGATGCTGAGAATTTGCTCTGCTTGAGGTAGAATTAGAGGCCTGTGAATCCACCAATGTGAATCAAATGAGATAGTATTGGGAAAGTGATTAACACAATGCCCATTAACCTTAAAAAAAAAGTTTATATGCCTCCATCTGGGTAAGTCTATGCCTGGGGACCTGGAGCTCCACTATTAAAAATAGAATCCTGGGCATCTTGATGTAAAAAGAAAGTGGGTTGAAGAGAGGTAGTTCCATAAGAATAAGCCAAGCCTATTCTATTCTCTTCATTTCTTATAATTTCCACTTCTTCCAGTTGGTATAACCAGTAGATATTGATTTATCTAACCAAACTATGAACACAGTTCTTTTCCCAGATTTTTGGATTATTCCAAAAATCTAAGAGGGACCAGACCTTATTTCTATTGGCTCTGCTAGGTTAGTGATGGGGGGCCTCATGAGACTGGAGAATGGGGAAGAGGGGGAGGCTGTGGAGCTATCAGGCAAGCTTCGAAGCCTTCCCTGAATATAGAAAGTCCGTTTAATCAACATGAGCAGAGAGGAATTTTGGCAGTTTCTCTTTCATGAATTCATCCTTAATCGAGTCTGTAAGCCTTTTGACAAAGTGGTCCATTAGTGTGGCCTCATTCCAAGTTATATCCTGACTGATTATCAAGAAAGCATTGGTCTCCACAGATTTTTCTGGGCCTAGTGACAAAATTCTCAAAATCATTCATCAGGTATTTTTTCAACTCCTTTATCAACAACATCACCTATTGTATGGTAAGCCCCCAAAAGAGAGCAATAAATAACCAGGACAATTTGGGCTCAGTCATTAAGGAATGCAAAGAGTTTCATAGATTATTAAAACTGGAAAGAGACTTACATTTCATCTAATACTATGCTTACATGCTAGGCATCCAGGGATATGAAATAAGTTACCTATAGTCACACAGTTAGTCATGGCAACGAAAAGACATGCACTCATTTCTTCTGATGATGAATCTCATGCTCTTTCCACTGGAGCACAAAGTTGGAAGGAAGGTGGGTCAAGTAATTAGAGTATTCCTCCCATAAGCCGGAAAAGGACCTATGTCTGCAAAAATATTCATAGCAGCTCTTTTGTGGTGGCAAATAATTGGAAATTGGGGGGATATCCACCAATTTGTCGATAGCTGAACAAATTGTTGTTTATGATTGTGATGGAATACTACTATGTTTTAAGAAATTATGAGCAGGATTCTCTCAGAAAAATTTGGAAAGATTTACATGAACTGACACAAAGTGAAATGAGCACAACCAAGAGAGCATTGTACACAGTAACAATATTGTGTTACGATCTACTATGAATAGCTTAGCTATTTTCAGCAATGCAATGATTCAAGACAATTCTGTAAGACTTACAACGAAAGGTGCTGGTCATCTGCAAAGATGGTAGAGGCTGAATGCAGATCAAAAATATTTTTCTGGACTTTATTTTTCTTGTTTTTTATCTGTGTTTTTTTTCACAGAATGACTTACATGGAATTGTGTTTTGCATGACTATACATGTATAACCTATGTCAAACTGCTTCCCTTCTGAATTGGAGTGGGGAGGAAGGAAAGAATTTGGAACTACAAATTTGAAACAAAAGAAGTTTAAATTGCTTTTACATGAAGTTTGGAAAAGTGAAATATTAAATAATATTAAAAATTATTTTAATCTCTTCAACTTTAATCCATTACTACTAGATTTGTTATCTAGGGCCAAGCAGAAAAAAATTCAATTCCTCTTTCACATGACAGCCCTTCAAATGTTTGAAAACTCCTATCATACTACCACCAAGCTCCCAAATATTCAGACTAAACACTCTCAGTCCTTTTTCAGACTTGTTATGTCTTCATTTACCTCTCTTCCTATTTGTCTTTCACTAGACATTCTTCAGTTTGTCATTGTCACTCCTAAAAGGTGGCATGTAGAACTAGACATAATGGTCCATATGCTACTGAACCAAGGACTAATTTTCAAGAACTTCTCGTTGGGAAAAAAATAGAGGCATTTTGGCTGGCAAGTAGAATTTGTGTCCTTGGTGACTTTTTCCAATATTTTCTCCTCTTAGAAATATGTTCCTCTCCCACATTCCTCCATTTTACACATACACACATACACACACACACACACACACACACACACACACACACACACACACACACACACACGCACTAATGTATATACACATCTAGGTGGCACAGAGGAGAGTGCCAGAACTGGATCAAGAAGATCTGAATTGAAATCTAGCCTCAGATGCTTCCTAACTATGTGAACCTGGACAAGTCACTTAACACTGTTTGTGTAAGGTTCCTCATCTGTAAAATGAGCTGGAAAAGGATATGGCAAAGCCCTCTAGCATCTTTGCAAAAAAACCTCAAGCTAGTTCACAAAGTTTGACATGACCAAAAATTACTAAATAAAATACCAACACATCTACACACACTTAAACAATACATCTACACACATGTAATACATATGTGTACATATATACATGCATATAATATAAATACATGTGTAAATATATGTACATATTTGCATATTATATACATATATGTGTATATGTAGAGAGAGAGAGAAAGAGAGAGAGAGAGAAAGAGAGAGAAAGAGAGAGAAAGAGAGAGAGAAAGAGAGAGAGAAAGAGAGAGAGAGAGAGAGAGAGAGAGAGAGAGAGAGAGAGAGAGAGAGAGATTTTCAAGGAATCCACTTTCCAATTTCCTATAGCATATCTTTGAAGTCCAAATTAGATTTAAGTTGTCATTAACAGGGTATTTGGTAAGGTTACATTCTGTCCTCGATATCTAGCTGTATTCCATGGTAATTTAAGTCATTGCAAAGGGAAAGTAGAGGTATAGAAAGTCAGGACTCTTTTAAAATAATGATTTTTTAGATATTCTACTCTCAAAGTCAAAATGTTTTCCAGCTTTCTGCTTTCCTTCTGATGTTGGTTGCATTGTGCAAAACCTTTTTTTAATTTAATTTCTCTAAAGATCTGACAAATAAACTATTCCTTGCTCTCCTAATTTGCTTACCCTTTATATCTGAACTGTGTTCCCATTTTGAACTTATCTTTATAGTATATGAGTTGATCTATGCCTAGTTTCTGCTATTCAATTTTCTAGTTTTTCTGTCAGTTTTTTTTTTGTCAAATAGTGAGTTCTTATCCCAGAAGCTGGAGAATTTGGGTTTATCAAACAATTTACAATGGCCATTTACTATTGTGTCTTGTTTAGGTAACCTATTACACTGATCCACTACTCTGTTTCTTAGCATGTACCAAATAGTTTTGATGATTGCTGCTTTATAATGTAGTTTTAGATCTGGTACAGCTTGGCCATGTTTCTTTGCATTTTTTTTTCATTACTTCCCTCGTTATACTTTTCTTTTTGTTCTTTCAGATGATATTTGTTATTATTTTTTTCTAGCTCTATAAAACAAATTTTAGTACTTTGATTGTTATGGCACTGAAAAAGTAAATTAATTTAGGTAGAATTGTCATTTTTATTAGATTAGCTTGGCCTGCCAATGAGCATTTAATATTTTTGAGTTGTTTAGATGTGACTTTAATTGTGTAAAAAGTGTTTTGTAATCATGTTCAAATAGTTCCTAGATTTTCCTTGGCAGGTAGACTCCCAAATATTTAAATTGTTTATAGTTATTTTTAAATATAATATCTCTTTCTATCTCTTGCTGCTAGGCTTTGTTGGTAATATATAGAAATGTTCATGATTTATGTGGGTTTATTTCATATCCTGCAAATTTACCAATGTTATTTCAAGTAGTTCATTCACAATCCTTTCATGCAGAAGTTGCTAAATTCTGTGTAATCCTGACTGTGGCTCCTTGCTATGTGAATTATTTCTTTTTTGCTTGCTTCCAATATTTTTCTTGAACTGATAATCTTGGAATTTGTCTAGGATATTCCTCAGAGTTTTCTTTTTAGGATCTCTTTCAGGAGGAGATCAGTGGATTCTTTCAATGACTCTTTTGCTCTCTGATTCTAGAATACCAGGGAAGTTTTCCTTGATAATTTCTGGAAAGATGTTGTCCAGGTTCTTTTTTCTATCATGGCTTTCAGGTTGTCCAATAATTCTTACATTATCTCTCCAGTATCTATTTTCCAGGTCAGCTGTCTTTCGAATGAGGTATTTTACATTGTCTTCTATCTTTTCATTCTTTTGGTTTTATTTTATTGTTTCTTGGTGCCTTATAGAGTCATTAGCTTCCACTTGCCCAATTCTAATTGTTTGAGAATTATTTTCTTCAGTGATCATTTTTACCTCATTTTCCATTTGGCCAATTCTACTTTTTAAGGAGTTGTTTCCTTCAGTGGACTTCCCCCCTCCCCCACCTCTGACCAATTGTATTTTTCAAAGAATTATTTTCTTCAGTCAATTTTTTCCTTCCTTTTCCCAAGCTGTTGACTCTCTTTTTCATAACTCTAATTTCTTTTCCCAATTTTTCTTCTACCTCTCTTATTTTACTTTTAAAATCCTTTTGGAGCTCTTCCAAGAAGGCTTTTTTTGGGGTTCAGGCCCATTCATATTCCCCTTTGAGGCTTCACATGTAAGTATTTTGATATTGCCCTCTTCTGAGTTTGTATTTTGATCTTCCCTGTCACCATTGTAGCTTTCTATTTTCAAGGCTCTTTTCTGGTTTTTGCTCATTTTTTAGCCTATTGCATGACTTTTAAAGTTGAACTCTGATCTTGGGGTACAGGGGACACTGTCCTAAGGTGCTTGTGCTGGAGGACAGTGGCCTGGTCTTTGTGTGCTGGGGCCTCAGGTGCTGGCAACTTGCCTACTGTGCTAGGGAGGCATGACCTAGTCATGCCTGTTGTGCCCAGGGTTCTGGATCTGGCAGTTTACTTCTGAGTTAGAACTGAAGGCCTCACAACTGGCCTGCTCTGCCATTAGGCTGATGAGCTAGGACCAAGCAGCCTTGTTTGCTGATCTGTGCTGTGACTTAGACCCTCACATTGGCTTGCCCAGACACAATCTACTCTGGGCTCTACTCCCCTTTTACCCGATTGAGACATACCTTTCCTAGAGGCCTTCTTAGTTATCCTAAACTGAAAAATTGTTCACTCATTCTTTTTGTAGGTTCTGTTGCTCCAGAGTCCATTTAAGACTTGATCTAATATTGTTTCTGAGGGAAACTGGGGAGGGCTCAGGCAACTTCCTGGCTTTTCTCTGCCATCTTGGCTCTGCCCCTATCATGTCCTTTCTAGGATCAATTGCCAAACTGATTTGTATATGGTTCCAGAGCTGGAATGATGGGGATGGGGCAGGGCAACCAAAAGAGAAGGAGAAACTTCAACAGATGACCAGGCAATAGTGAGTAGAGTGAACCATGGCTAGGCCCCTTTTTGGAACAATGAACCTGGCAAGGCCCTTACCAAACATGAGGAGATGGAAGAGCAGGGGTATACTGGAGTTGAAATGATTAATATAGGTCTTTAATGGGTGTTTCAGTCATTTTCTATCTTTGGTTAGCCTGGAAGTAAGGAACACTCCAGTTGAAATGTTATCTTAGCCAGCTATATGACCCTGGGAAAGTTCCTTACCTTTTCTGCGCCTTAGTTTCCTTCTGAATACAATGAAGGAGTTGATCTTGATAGTCTCTAAGATCCATTGCACTTCTAAATCTATGATTCTGTGATGCCTGCACTTGATGGAAAGCAAGATTTATATTTTATAGTTTAGATCCCTAGACCTTAGAGACAGGTAGACTCTCAGCTGTCTGATGTAATTGTATCAAGATCAATAAAATAAATACTATCTCCTTCTATACATGTCTAAAAATAACCAAAGGGCTATTTGGGGGTATTCAAAGAGGACTAACACCTCTTGTTTGTGGGCTTGCCAAGCCCTTTTCAGGGTTTTTCATCTGCCTTTGATGCCCATCTTTCACTGAATTTTCATCTGTGTTTTCAAGAGGCTGTAGCATGTTCAGTAGCCACACCCTGCTAAAACTATCTCAGCATGAAGACTAAACCATGTTAATGGTAACTGACAGGCCTTAAACCCATGAGTGAGTTAGGGATATGCCCTCTAAGAGTGTGATAACTCCCCCATGTGGAATGGATGGAAAAGAATGATTTGTTCCAAACACCATGAAGGTTGTTGGTCCTCTTTGAAAATTCAGGACAAACCACAAAAACATAATTTAGAAGAAAACTGAAGGATAAAGGGGGGAAATAGCAAAATTTTGTTCTGTCTGATGGTTGGAAAGCCTGGCTAATGGAACACAATTTTCAATTCAATTCAATTTATATTTACTCATCCCACTATGTGAAAAGGTCTAAACAAAGTGATGATGAGGAGCAAAAAGGAGAACAATATACAAGTGTTCCCTTAATGGAATTTATAGTAAAAAGTGTTGGAATTGCATTTGTTTTGTATAGGTGGGACTAGTTTCCTATGGGCCTTCCTTTCAGGAAATGTGGAGACTGTCCTTTGAATTTAGTTTATCTGGAGGATTAGGGCTCATACTAAGGCCTTGGCTTCTTTGCAGCCTGAGGCAGATAGTACAGTCTACTAAGAGCAGGAGTGCCCGAGATTTGACTTGATTCCCACTGCTGAGGTGGACTTACTTCTAACCCAGTTTTGCTGCCCAGGGAAATGTAAAGATAGGAAAGCAGTGTCTGTTTTTAGTAAATTGTATCTTTTTAATTTTATTGTGACTATTTCTATTATTTTGTTGTTGTGGCTGTTGTTGTTGTTCCACAAGTGTGAGCTAGAATGACAAGACTGGCAGGGTGATAATATAAATAAGTATATTTAAAAGCACACAGTATTTACATTTAGGCTTCCAATACATATGTATTAGTTTGCCAAGATTTTTTGCATTGAGGCTAGTTGTTTTGACATTGTATATATAATTGAGCCTCCTAGTTTAGTACCTGTTAAGCTTCTGTATTTTTCTAGAATCTCAGTCTTTTTGTTTGTAAAAAATAAAAAAGAGAGAGAGAGAATGAATTTAGCTCTAATCTCCTTAACTCCATTTTGGCTTTACCAATTGCCTGCTGGAAATCTCCACCTGGATGTCCCATAGGCATATCTAACTCGATACGTACAAAACCAAATTTATTCTATGTCTTGTAATTATGTCTCCATGCTTCTCTCTTATGTCCTCCTCTCTTTCTACTCCATTCCCATCTCTACACCCAAGTACCAATTAGAGCTACTACTCTCCAGTATTCCTCATCTCATCTGAATTATTATAATACATATGGAGGGGAATAAGCATTTACTAAATGCCTATTGTGTGCCAAGCATTGTGATTAACTTTTTACAAATATCTCATAAGCTACAGTAGCATCCTAATTGAACTCCCTACCTTATTCATCTCTTTTTTCTGATTCTTTCCTCACATAGCAGCCAAAATGACATTCTTGAAGGAAATATTTGACCTTGTCACCTCACTCTCATTCAGTTCACTCTAGAGACTTCCTATTACCCCTAGAATCAAATATAAACTACTCAGTTTCTTGCTATATTTCAACACCTTTACATTGTTTGAATATAGATCTTGGGCTTGGTTGCAAGGTAGAACCTCAGGCAATTAAAAAAAAATCCCATGGGACAAGACCAAGACCATTGGGCAATGAAAACGTCTAAATTAAAGGGAGAAACTTGGAATAGAATGTGGTCCTCACACCTGAATGTGGTCCAGCCTATAGTGCATAAATGGTTCTTCTGCTCAACCTTTAATTTGTACTATTAATATGCTGCTGCTAATTGAGCTGATATAATGTATCTATTGTCTCTCCTATTATAATGAGAGTTTCTTGTGGGTAGGAACTTTCACTTTGTCTCTATATCCTCAACACTGAACAGTATGTGTAGAATATAATAGGAACTTAAATGTTTTTGATTGATAGTTTTTGCATTCTCCTGTATATGATATCCATCTCTCACCTCCATACCTTTGCACAAATGTTCCTCAAAGTTTGCAGTGACCTTCTCACTTCTTATGAAATCACTTTTAAAATAATACAGAAGTCATCTACTAAATAAATCATATCCTGGCCCGCTTACTTGTTTCCACTCCCTGCTTGAAATGACTTAGTATTATTTTGTGTATATTGACTTATCTTTATCCCTTCAGTAAGAGTCAGGAGCTGTTTCATCACAGGCAACTAACATAGTGGCCTATACTTAGTAACCAGCATAGCATAATGTAGTAACTTCTGTTTGCTCCTGGCTTTTCTCCTGGACTCATTGGGCACCAAACACCATATCAACCATTCCTTGGCCCTTTCTGAAGTCACACTGGTTCTTGAGTAGGTGACCGTCTTCCAGGTGAAGGATCAGCCTATTAAGCAGAACTCTGGCAAGAATACTGCTGGCACTGATCAAGAGAGAGACCTCTCCATGATTTTCAGAAGGTAACCTATTTCTTTTCCTTTATAGAGATGGACAACGGAGGCAGCCTTGAACTTCTAGGAAATAAATCTCTTCTTGCCATGTTACCTAGAAGATTTTAGTCAGCTTTTTTAGGGGGTTTTTTTGGCAGGGCAATTGGGGTTAAGTGACTTCCCCAAGGTCACATGGCTGCGAGGAGAGGAGAGCTAAGAGACAACTACAGCTGAAGCTGAAAAAAAGCTGAAGCCGAAGCAAGAGCTGCAGAAGCAGAGCTGACCCGTGTGTACACCCAGGAGTGCGAGCAAGGACTTGAGGCCAGTAAATATGATCTGGCTAAATACTATCTTGTTTTTCTGTGGCCTCCTGGTTACTCTTGTGAGGCAGGCTTACTGGGCCAGGAGTCTTTTTGTCAAGATGTCAGAATGGGGAGTCTGGTTCGCAGATCTGCTGCTGTGGGGCCTAAATAAATGTTTTGTTGCTTTCTACTTAGAGAATCCCTCATACCTTGCAATTTCGAACCATTCAAACATATACATGATTATATTTGAGATTATAAATTCGGACTTCCTACTACATTCAGTTGGAAGTTTGGTTACAGAGGAATTGTCTTCAACCTGAGATATACAGTCAACAGCTTCAAATTGGTTGATGATGGTCTGTTGAGAATGCTATGGAAGTGTTCAGCCCATCTCTCCAGCAACATGTCTATATCATTAATCAATGTAGTTCCATCAGTGCTGAGGAGTTAATAAGTACTATAGATTTTTGACCCATAAATAACCTTCAGGGCATCAGTATAAAACTGAATTTCAGCTGCCTTCTTATTGAGCCAAGACTCACACATCACTTTAACTTTCACTTGCTCTTTACTTTTAGTAGAGTTAAATGCTGCCTTCTTAGAGATATGTGAACTATCCTTCTGGTAAACCCTATGAAATGCTCTTCTTGCTTAGCCCCTTCAGAAATTTCCACATCATTTTTGTCAAAACAATCTCCGTGTGCTCTGGCCTAGATGAGTAAATGCAATGCTGTATGCCAAATCTCTGCCCACTTCTTTTCTGGTCCACTGTTGCCAATTGTGTGTTAGCTCAGCTTTCTCTCCAAGTTAGTAACTAACTATTCATACAGAGAGAAATGCTGTAATATGTTGACATTAAGTCTTCTGGTTGTCATCTTGTGTCCAGCCCTGACTTCATTAAGCTGTCCTTCATTTGCTAACTCTGGTTCACTCAGGGCTGTTATTTGGATGTGATACATTTTGAGTTCTTTTGCAACAAGAATTGTTTGTCTTTCAGGTCTACTGGATTTCATGTTGTCTATAAGTGTGCATATGCTCCATGTATCAATGGTGAGTGGAATCATCTTCACAGAAGTTTTGTACATTTTTTGGAGTTTCAACTGCAGGGTAGCTTGTCCACCTACCATAGTATATAGGCCAGGGTTAGGTTGAATGGAAGCCAGAAATTTTTAGAACACTTTTTCTAGCCCTTTCCTCATGCCAGAAGGTAAGCAGTGTCATCCTTAAAAAAGGCTTCTCAGACACCCAGGGGGCTGCTGAATCCCATCTCAGCTTTATTCCACTGAGAAGATGAGCCTACAGCCTGGCACCCCTCTCTGCAGGGTTGTGACTAGAGTTTCTAGAGTATCCTCATCTGCTGCTTTGTCACTTGCTTGTCACCATAGGACTTTGAGATATATAAAAATGTTAAAATGGTATGAGTGTTGTCTTTTGGGTTTAAGTGAGGCAGAGGTGTGGGAAGTACTCTCCCTTCCAGGGTTGTCAAAGTCCAATGGCAAGACAAAAGTCAAGATGAGTGGCAATGGCTCAGGATACAGTGGGTGACCTTGGTGACTTTGATCTCTAACCAAGTTCTAAGCGATCCACTGTCCCTGCTTCAGTCAATGCCTTTGGAACAAATTGTTCTCATCTACCTATTCTGTAAGAGGAAGTCTTCACATGCTTGGGGTAGACATGCCCCTAACTCACTAACAAGTTTGAGGCTCATCAATTACCCTTAACTTGGTTTGGTCTGTCTGCTGAAATGGTTTATTGGGGTGTGGACTCTACATGCTAGAGTTTCTTGGTTACACAGGTAAGAGATGTGTGACCTGTTGGACAACAAAAGTACAAATCAGCCCTGAAAAGAACTTGGCAGGTCTCATACCAGATGTATTAGTCTTCCTTGAACAACCATAGTGAACACTGCTAGATTATTGAAAGCTCGGTTTGATTTTCCAAGTGAAAGCCAGTCCAGTTTCTTCCCTAATTCTGGACACAACTTTTCCATTATTGGCTTTTCTCCAAGATACAAGTATATGCATGTGTTTGTGTGTGTGTCTGTGTGTCTCTGTGTGTGTGTGTGTGTGCGCGCGTGTAGTATGTGTGTATTTATTTGATAGAGGGTCAGTATTAAAGTCAAAACAACTGGTTTTAAAACTTGCTTATGAAATATACAAGTTAAATGATAGTGGGATAGTTGCTTACCTTTCAGGAGCTAAGGCATTTTTCCAAGATACTGTTACAGAGAAAGTCACTGGATCATGGAATATTTTGTGAGGGTGGTAAAGAGTAATTTTGGAGCAAGAGTGGAAATAGAGGAGGGTACCAGGATGTGAAAGGCAACACACACACACACACACACACATACACACAGACACACACGCACACACACACACACACATATGTTTCCACCCCCCCCTTCCCCATTAGACTGTTCCTTGAGAGCAGGGATGGCCTTTTGCTTTCTTTGTCTTCCAAGTGCTCAGTATATTGTCTGGCATCTAGGAGACAATTAAAACTGTAAATGCATACATACATACATATGTATTTTTGTATATACATATGTGTATATGTATATACACACACAACAAAAATATACATATGTACATAGAGACACATGTACATATATATGTATATATAAATAAAAAGACATACATGCATGTATGTTAGACAAATGCTTTCATTGGTTTTGGAACTTCTGTCGTTTTAAAATGTAATATCCTATTTACACCTTATTGTCTTACATATTCGCCTAACACTTAAAGAATTCAAGCAACTTGTCGTTTGTAATATAATGAACAAATTACAAGAGTAACCAACATGAGATTAGGAACCCGGTCTTTTTGACTCCTAGTTCCTCACTGTATCCCCTGTGCCAAAATATCTGGATGTTCATATGTTAATGAAACTTACGCTCTCTTCATGCAGCTATATGTCTTATTAGGGTAAATATAAGTTTTGCATCCACTTTGTCTTTTCAGTGTTGATAGTTAGATTGATCTCTTTTGTGTTACTGTGGATTTTAATATTTTGTAGTGTCCTCAATGCAAAAAGCACCATGTCATTTACAAAGGGGAATTTGTTGAATAATATCACCTATAGGACATCCTTTTGGTGTGGTTTCCACAAAAGCATAAAGGACAAGAAACCCAAATCTTTAGATGAATGTAACAAAAAAAGGCCAATAGATTCAGGACATTATTTTCTTGTTTCCAAGGAGTTTACTCTTCATAACTTGTTAGTACAACTACGGTTTTTGTTTTTTTCAGCAGTCTTTGGAACATTTTAATACTTTCAGGCTTAGACCATATGATAAAGATTTATCATTCTACTTTTGTCTCTGTCATCTCTGGGGAAATTTGATAATTGTAGAGCAAACAAAATTGCTTAGTTGACTTCATGAGAACACCACCCTCACCATCTTTCTTTTGTTTGATTTGGTGCACATAGTGCTTTGATTGGTGGCTTCAAATCTAAGGGAAGCAATAAGAAGTCATGGTATGTTTTGCCAGTTTCCAATCACATGCATGTGTGTATTTCCTGGGTACTTTGGTTTTCACATGGATGGTACTTTATGATGTTGTTTACCTCAATATTTTGATATATTTATTGTTCTGGCAAAGGCTGAGAAAGATTTGATAAAATGAAGGTACTATTCACTGTGGAACCGGCTCTGGAATGAACAGAATGATTCTAGAATCCATCACTCTGACAGAACTTCAGCCTACTTAGGGAATAATGATGAGCTTAATTTCCAGAGCTTCTATTAGATTGTCCACAGGCCATGTTCATTCTAGGAGAAATACTGAAATGCCATATTGGAATTGATTTTTCATGCTTAAGTCAAACAAGGGTCCAAGGCATAAGGGCAGGGGAGGCAGAAAGATAGCCAATTCTCTGAACACTTCTGAAAATGATGGAGTTGGGAAAAGACTCTTAGTAATATATCTAAACAACCAAAAAAGAGAAGGCAAATCTTCTCTTTTCTTTATATTTGCCTTTCTGTTGTTATTGATGATGATGATGATGGTAGGCTGGGAAACTTGGTGTTTCTTGATATACACTGTTCTGATCATATGATTTAATTATTGTAATAGGGCTATCCAAACTAACAGCTTGATATAAAACCATCGACTCATTGGGAGAGAGCAGTGTGGCCTACTGGATAGAATGTCACTTTTAGATTCAAGCAGATTATAGGTTTAAATACTGTTCTTCATATTTTTTTTTATATCTGTTACTACAGAAATCATTTTTGTCAGTTTCTTTGTTTAAAAAAACCACCATGATACAGAGAATTTAGCATCCACATCATAGAAATGTTTTGAATATCAGATGAGATAATATATAAAAAGGACTTTGAATAATTAAAACCTTACATCAGGGGTTCTTAACCTGGAGTCCATGTACCCCTTTGGGTTTCATGGATAGAGTTTCCGTATGTATAAACTTGCATAGGAAGAAAGAAATAATTATTTTAAATAACCACAACTTAAAATTTAGCAGTTCCTTTTATTACTTAAAATATTTTCTTAATTAAGGATCCAGAGGTTTCACCAGACTGTCAAAAGAGAAGAAAAAGTTAAGAGCCCTTTCCTTAAAGATGAGACAAATTGTTGATTTCTATCATATTAATAATCAATTATTAAAGTAAGATTAAAGTTTTTTTCCCCTTTTATTTCCTCATATAGGGACCAGTCCTGTAGGCCAGTCTGTTGGTTTTTGAAGGACATTGCTGATGAGACTGCCCAAATCCTTTGCAATTTTGGGTTAGATCTCACCCAAGTAGACCTTACTTCTGTTTAGAGTGTAAACAGAATCTAATCTACATGAATTCTTGCCTTTAGAAAATAAGCACAGCAACAAGTCATTGTAACCCTCCACTGGAGTTTAGGGTAACCCAGCTTATGAAGGAGAAAACCAGAGTGGTCTGGGTAAAGATAGATTCCTCTTTCCAGATTGCTGGAGGCAGCTGAGTCTCATGATCAACACATTTTATGAAACAAAAGAAGTTGAAAACTTTTAGCCGATCTCTTCATTAATATGTCCGCACTGTCATTAACTCTTTACCAATCCTGGTTTTCACCTGGCAGAAGCACTTCTTTTTCCTAAGATACTGAAGCATTTACTGATCTCCATGGTTTTGTCTTTGTTTACCAAGAGAAATCACTGAGCAGCAATTTATTGCTAACCTAATTATTAAATTGATTATTAATTACTCAGAAACTCTGTCTTTAGGGCTTTTCATTCATTTCAAAGACCATATATTATTAGTGCTTGTAGAAAGTTTCATCCTAATCCATTCATCCCACACTCGCAAAAATGGTCATCCTACATATTGACTTGAATACTCCCTATGGTGGGAAAAGAATTACATCATAGTTCATTCTAAGTTTCAAAAGTAATTTCTTTTTTTTTTTTATCCCAAATCCTCTTGCCATAATTCCTGCTTACTGATAATAGTTCTCTTTACTAAGATAAACAAACTAGACTGATCTCTCTTCAGTGTAATAACCTCACAGACAACTGAAAAGAACGATATTTCTCTTTAATATTTTCTTTTCTCTGAGTAAGCTTCTTCCAACTTTGACATGGAAACTTCTTAGTGATTTGAGGTCTCATCTCTGTCCTACTTGATGATTTTAGCATGTGCTTTAGTTCCTCAGTGTCTTTTGCTCACTATGTGACTGTAAGTCACTTGAATTTACAAAGCTTCAGGTTTCAAAACTATAGAATGAGGTAGTTGCACTAAATGGCCAACATTGACTTGCATGTGAGAGAGGAAATGAAATGCATAGCATCTTCAAAGACATGCATTCAGTAAAAGGAAAGGGGGGCTGGTGATATAGAAAAAACAAGACAGACCATCTGAGTCATGGTATAATGTTCTTAAAATATCAAAAAGAGGGCCTCCCTCTTGTTGCATAGGGAAGATTTGTAGGACTTGGGCAAGACTTGCCCAGAATGAGAAAGGGAGTCATTGATATCTAAATACTTCATTAAGGAAGATATTTGACACTTGTGAACTTTGCTATTTTAGAAGTGTCAGTTTTGAGTAGCTAGACTTTGGGAAGTTTGATATACCTTTAAGGTCTATTGTTTACTACTAATTGTATCATCTTCCTGATGTTATGGTCCTCTTCCAGAATGAAGGATAAAAAACGACAATTTAAAAATGAATTAATGGAATGAGTATTGGATTTTGAGGAAAGAATCATCTGCCTTCTAATAGTGACACAAATCTCCTAACTAAAATCAAGTCACCTATCTGAACCTCAGTTTCTTCATCTGTAAAGTAAGGAATAGTTCATATAATCATTACCTCAGAGGGTTGTTACAAGAAAAAATTGCTTTTGTAAAGCTTAATTCAATTATAAAATTGTTTAACTTTTATTTCTCAAAACATTTAAAATATAGACAAGTGCAGATTTCCAAATTGGCTTACATAAGATTATTGCTTTATGTCAATGATGAATTCGCATACTGAAGAGTCTAAGTAGAAATGATGTTCTATTTTACAAGTTTGCTTTCAAGATTTCTTGGACAAATTCCTTTGTGGTTGACCAGAATATCATCTGAATTAATGACAAAATTATTACTTGTTAGTACAAATTGAGAGAAGTCATGGAAAAGTTTTAGCACAGAAGTTAGACAACTAGTAGTATGTATAATGCTAGCTAATAGTAAAGAGGACAACATCTATTTCTGCTTTCTTGCACCTCTGGGCTTTCACAAAGGACATTCAGTCTTCCCACAAGCCTGTAACACACTCCCACTCACTCTGCATACTTGAAAACTCTACAGCTGTCTCTTTTTCTTCCTCTCCCTCTTCCTCCCTCTAATTGTTCTCCTTCCTCATTCTTTGACATGTCATTATCTTTTGTTCTTATGTGCTATTATTTAATGTGTAATTGTTTTTTTTTTCTTTTGTAACTGAATAAAAGTGTCAGGATGTAAGCCAAAACAATGAGAATAACATGTAAGTTACTCTGATCCCACATTGTTTTGATTTCTTCCTTTAGTTCTCTATATTTTGAGAACTCTTCTTTCCATATCTATTAAAATCATTGTTTTGTTTTGTTTTGTTTTGTAGGGGGGGATGAGGGCAATAAGCGGGTGGATGTATGTGTCTAGGCAATTTTTGGCAACAGTTTTGTCCATAATGACTTGGTTCCAGTAGAGCCAATTATCCAATTATCAAGGATGTTTTACTTTCTTGTAGTAGTTCTGATGAATTATAAAAGCTATCAAGCTTCTGATATAGACTATTTGCCACTTGATTGTATTTTTCTAGGTATTAAGTTGTATTATCAACTAAGGTGGTACTTTCTTAATGTTTTAAAATGATTAATTGTCTTTGCTTGAGCCTTATTAGATACAAAGCCCCAGGCCCAAACCCCTATCTACTAGGTGCTTAAGCCTATGTGGGCATGAAGCCCCCAGGGTTCTAAGGGGATTTGCTAAAACCAGAGCTAGTAGTAGGAGCCTGAGTTCTGGTCACACTGATGTTGTTTGATGATTCCTGAAGAGTGTATAAAAAGCAAGAACAGAGCTATTTGCAGGAGGCTCTCACTCCTGGAGGAGAGGGACTCTGGGCAGCTCACTCTAAGGGCCTCCCAGCTGAACTCAGATGTTGATGGTTTCTTGGTGACTATGAATTGTATTTGGTTTGTCTGTTGATTTTTGTAATCTGTTTGTATTTGCTCTGAAGTTCAGGGTGCTGGCTTTTTCCACTGAACTAAGTGAATGAAATTTGTATGTTGGATTGAAATAAGATTGTTAACCCCTTAATGTTGCTTTGCTTAGTAAAGCAGATCAAAAGAATCTTTGCTTGCAGATTCTCGTTGTTCGGCTTGTGTTGGTTTTTCACCTCCATAGCAGCCGCTAGCTAGATTGTTGCAACATAAGTAGGCATGATTTTTTCATAAGCTTCAGTGATATGTTGCACAGCTTCAACCATCCCTTGGCAAAATCTGCATTAATCAATAAATTCCATCTTATTTCTTGTAGTCGCAGTATGTTCTTGTAATGCTACCAGAAACACTTAATTCTATAAATTCATATCTTAGCCACTTATTTGAAGCTTATGTCAACAGTATTCGTTGAGTCCATTTGGATGTTACCCATGGAAGGACTTTTAGTTACATTCTAACATCTTAAATATATCATAGCAGGCATTTAGAGCGATATGAATATCAGTTACATTTGATTAGCCCAGTAGTATGTATACATTGTTAGCCTTTACTATTACTCAGTAAATTAGTAACTATTACTGAGATATTTATGTAAAGTTTGAATTTGGCTATCATTCAGTATCAGAACATTTACTAATCTTCCTTTCTGATAAAAAAAGTCTTAGTATTCTTTTGTTTTTAAAATCAACATATTTATTTAAAATTTTATTTATTCATTTTTAGTTTTCAACATTCACTTTCATAAGACTTCGATTTGTAACTTTCCCCTTCTCTCTCTCATCTCCTCTCCAAGACAGCATGCACTTTGATGTAGGCTATACATGTACAATCATATTACGCATATTTCTACATTAGTCATGTCATGAAAGAAGAATCAGAATTAAAGAGAAAAATCACAAGAAAGAAAAAATAGTATGCTTCAATCACGATTCAGACTCTTTAGTTTTCTCTCTGGATGTGGATAGTATTTTCCATCATGAGTCTTTTGGAATTGTCTTAGATCATTATATTGCTGAGAAGAGCTAAGTCTATCAAAGTTGGTTATTGCACAATGTTGCTATTACTGTGTACAATGTTCTGGTTCTGCTCGTTTCACTCAGCATCAATTCATGCAAGTCTTTCCAGGTTTTTCTGAAATCTGACTGCTCATCATTTCTTATGGAACAATAGTATTCCATTACATCCATATACCACAACTTGTTTATCCATTCCCTAATTGATGGGCTTTCCCTCAATTTCCAATTCTTTGCCACCACAGAAAGATCTGTTATAAATATTTTTGTACATGTGGGTCCAACAAGGCATTAGTGTTTCAATTTTTCCCACATCTATTCCAACATGTGTAATTTCCTTCTTTGTCATATTTGCCAATTTGGTAGGTGTGAGGTAGTACCTCAGAGTCATTTTAATTTGCATTTCTCTAATCAATTTAGAGCATTTTTTCATATGAATATTATAGTTTTTTTTCTTCATCTAAAAAACTGCCTTTTCATATCCTTTGACTATTAATCAATTGGGGAATGACTTGTATTCTTAAAATTTGACATAGTTCTTTATATATTTTGGAAAGGAAGCCTTTAATACGGACACTGGCTATAAAAATTATTTCCCAGCTTTCTGCTTCCCTTCTAATCTTGGTTGCATTGGCTTTGTTTGTGCAAAACCTTTTTAATGTAATGTAACCCAAATTATCCATTTTGCATTTCATAATGTTCTTTATCTCTAGTTTGGTCATAAATGCTTCCCTTCTCCATAGATCTGACAGGTAAACTATTCCTTGCTCTCAATTTGCCTATAGTATCACTCCTTATATCTAAATCTTGTACCCATTTTGAACTTATCTTGGTATATGATGTAACGTGTTGATCCATGCTTGGTTTCTGCCATACTATTAAAACACTTTCCCCAGCAGTTTTTTTGTCAAATAGTGAGTTCTTATCCCAGAAGCTAGAGTCTTTGGATTCATCAAACAGTAGATTACTACAGTCATTGACTACTATTTCTTATGTACCTAACCTATTCCATTTATCTACTCTATTTCTTAACCACTACCAAGTAGTTTTGATGATTGCTGTTTTATAATACATTTTTAGATTTGATACGACTAGGCCACCTTCTCTTGCCTTTCTTTTCATTGATTCTCTTGATATTCTGGACCTTTTATTTTTCCAGATGAATTTTATTATTTTTAGCTCAATAAAATAGTTTTTGGTAGTTTGATTGGTATGGCACTGAATAAGTAAATTTATTTAGGTAGAATTGTAATTTTTTTATTATATTAGCTTTGCCTAACCCTGAGAAACTGATATTTTTTTTTTCAATTATTTAGTTCTGAATTTATTTGTGTAAAAAGTGCTTTATAGTTCCTGGGTTTGTCTTGGCAGGTAGACTCCCAAATATTTTATATTGTCTACATTTACCTTAAATAGAATTTCTCTTTCCATGTAGAAATGCCAATGATTTATCTAAATTTATTTTATATCCTTCAACTTTGCTAAAGCTGTTCATTATTTCACGTAGATTTTTACTTGATTCTCTAGGATTCTCTCAGTATACCAGAATATCTGCAAAGAGTGAAAACCTTGTTTCTTCTTTGCCTATTCTAATTCCTTCGATTTCTTGTTCTTCTCTTATTGCTAAAGCTAACATTTCTAGTATAATATTGAATAATGGTGGTGATAATGGACATCCTTTTTTCACCCCTGATCTTATTGGAAATGCTTCTAGCTTATCCCCATTACCTTTAATGCTTGCTGATGGTTTTAGATTGATGCTATTCATCATTTTAAGGAAAATTGTTTTTATTCCTATGCTGTCTAGTCTTTTTTAATAGGAATGGGTGCCATAGTTTTTCAAAAGCTTTTTCTCTGTCTATTGAGATAATCATATGGTTTCTGTTAGTTTCGTTATTGATATGGTCAAATATGCTGATAGTTTTCCAAACATTGAACCAGCCTTCTATTCCTGGTATAAATCCCACCTGTTCATACCATATTATCCTAGTGGTAAGTTGCTGTGATCTCTTTGCTTATTTAATTTTTTTGCATCTCTACTCATTAGAAAATCAGTCTATAATTTTCTTTCTCCGTTTTGGATCTTTCTGGTTTAAATATCAGCACCATAGTTGCATCATAGAAAGAATTTGGCAGGACTGCCTCTTTTAATTGAATCTATTTTTGCTTTTGCTTAAACTGATATCAGCATTCCTCCCCCTGCTTTTTTTTTTAGATTTCAGCTGAAGCATAATATATTCTGCTCCAGCTTTTGACCTTTATTGTCTGCGTATCTCTCTGCTTCAAGTTTGTTTTTTGTAAACAATGTATTATAGGATTATTGTTTTTATCTACTCTGCTATCCACTTCTGTTTTATGGGAGAGTGTATCCCATTAGGTTAACAGCTATGATTAGTGAGTCTTTCTCTTCATCCTATTTCTCACCCTGTTTATGCTTTTCACTTTCCTTTCTCCCTTTCCTTCTTCACTAATGTTTTGCTTCTGACTACCACTTCCCTAACTCTACCCTCTCTTCTATTGGCCTCTCTCTCTTTTCTCTCCCCTTTCCCCTACTTCTTCCCTCCCTTCTGCTCTCCCTCTCCCTTCTGTCCACCCCTTCCCTTTTCTTTTCCCTTTCCCCTCCTTCTTCCCAAAGGGTAAGATAGATTTCTATACCCAACTGAGTGTGTATGTTGTTTCCTCCTTGAGCCAAATCTGATGACATTAAGGTTCGAATAAGGTTCACCTCCCTTCCTTTTCCCCTCTACTGTAATAGGTCTTTGTGACTCTTCATGTGATGTAATTTACTCTTTTCTGCTTCTTTCTTTCCTCTTCTCCCAGTACAACCCTTTTTTTTTAAACCCTTGATTATTGTTTTTATCATCACATCACCTCACATAACTTATATCTACACCCCCTGTCTATGTATCCCCCCTTTGAAAGTCATAGCAAAGATATAGTTTTCAACAGTTACAAGTATCATCTGCCCATGTAGGGATATAATTTAGGGATATCTGCAGGGATATAGTTTAACCTAATTGACTCACATGTTTGTTTGGGTGTTTTTTCCCTTTTCTGTTTACCTTTTTATTCTTCTCTTGAGTCTTCTATTTGAATGTAAAATTTTCTGTTCAGCTGTAGTTTTTTAATCAGGGAAGTTTGGAAATCACCTATTTCACTGAATGTCCATCTCCTCCCCTGAAAGATTATACTCAATTTTGCTCTGTAGTTGATTATTGGTTGTAATCTAAGCTCTTTCACCTTACAGAATATCATGTTACAGGCCCTCTGATCCTTTAACATAGAAGCCGCTAAGTCCTGTGTAATCCTGACTGTGGTTCCTCAATATTTAAATTTTTTTTCTGGTTGTTTGCAGTATTTTCTCCTTGGCCTGATAATTCTGGAATTTGACTACTGTATTCCTTGGAGTTTTCATTTTGGGATCTCTTTCAAGAGGTGATCAGTGGATTCTTTCAATGACTATTTTTCTGTCCAGTTCTAAAATATCAGGACAGTCTTCCTTGAAAATTTCTTGAAAGATGCTGTCCAGGTGTGTTGTTAAGCAAAATTGTCTCATTAGCATGGCTTTTGTTTCTTTTGAGTGGAAGTACTTTCAGCTGTTAAGTGCTAAGCCCCAGGCCCAGGGCCCTGTCAGGTGTGAAACCTGTGTGGGTGTGGATTGGTGACTTAGGAGGGGCCAGCTCGGGAACCAATGGTCTCTGGTCATTGAGGCGGGGCTTGAAAACGCCGGAAGCTCGGCTGCGAGGAGGGGTGAGCGGCGGCGGAAGGTGCGGAAGCCAGAAGCTGCGGAAGCCAGAAGCTGCGGAGGCAGGAAGCTGCGGACTTCGGTAGCGGCGGCGGCGGAAGGTGTGGAAGCCAGAAGCTGTGGAAGCCAGAAGCTGCGGAGGCGGGGCTTACCCGAGTGCGAGCAGCAACGTGAGGCCAGTGAACATGATTTGGCTAAATACTCTCTTGCTTTTCTTT